>JBAMNC010000046.1:282500-442500 GCA_037902135.1 Cetoscarus ocellatus | reverse complement strand
GGACATGGGACCTTTAAATAAATGACAAAACTGGTCTTGAATGGTTCATGAGTTTAGTGGGTTACATAGCGATTTAACTAAATTAAAAGAGAGCCAACTTTGTTGCACATTAACTCTAATTTTAGACTCTAAAAGAGACGAATCCCTCTCTTATCTCACTTTGTGGAGCACCCTGCAGCGCTCATTTTTGTTTGCAAACTGACTCATGGAGTGTTACTAGAGCTAAGAGCCTGATGTCTAATCATACTCAGAACCTGGTATCTGTTGTTTTTATAAGTAAAAAATTAAAGTTCACCTGTGTTTTTCTCTAAACTATTAACATCTTTTAGATCACACCTCCAATATTATCCATGTCATTTTCTGACATGCCTCACAAAGCTTCAGTAGTTTCTGTGAATTTCAGTTAATCTCTCCAGCATCAGCACACAGCTGACTGAACAGGAAGCCTTTAAATATGAGGAAGTCAAACTTCCGCGTTTACTTTTCATTGACACGGCAGTATTTAGGCTGGGGGCAAACTGTTAAGGCCATTAAGAATGGCCTTGAAAACTAAATGTTGGATTTTGGGTAATCACTTAATTGATTTAGCTTTACAGGTCCAACAACATCCACTATCTCCAAGATGCATTAAACCTTTAATATTGCTTATCTTTTCGTTTTAAATAAATACATGAAATAAAAATGAAATTTACTATTCATTAATTGATAACATAGCCCCATTTCAGGAAACCCTGAACCATCACTGGATACTAAACAGTAAACACAGAATAGTATTCAACATAACAGACAGAGCAACATTAAAAAAAAAAAAAAAAACTTTAAGTGAGCTGAGATGGGCGGAATAATTACAAAAAACACATGGAGATATGTTTGGATTCTGTCTGACAAATAAGGTTAGCTCAAAAAGACTGGTATTGATTAAAGCAGTAACTCTTTTAGAGTACATATTATCATGGATTTAAAACATGTATATACACTATGAAAACTGATTTTCTAAGAGATCAAGAAAAGTCAAGGAGAATAAATCTTAAGAATAAGAATAAATAAGAAATGTGTTTCCTGTACTGGTTGTAGACTGTATTTTACTTTTAAAAATAAATTGTTCTTCACACTAAGCAGCTTAACTGTGTAAGTCCACATGTATATTATGCAAACAAATCATGTTTTTTCTTAAAGCATACTTTTAAAAAAAAAAAAATAAAACTACCTGAAAATTTAGCAATGTCTGAAAAACTTTTCATGAAAATATTATTAAAAGCTGATTCACAACCAGAATGAATTTCATCTAAATGGAGATGTTTCAGTTTTTTTGAAACAGTTACAGAGGAAAGTACGAGTTCCTAACTTTCCAGGAAAACTTATTTATAAGGTCTGAGAGTTATTTTTCCAAATAAATATGACTTTGTAGGGTTATTTGGTTTAGAAATTCATGTTTATCTAAATGTTGTTGCTGCAGTTTTACTTTAAATTTTCTTAAATTTTGGTGAATTATTTTTATCCAATGTATTTGCTTCTTCAGTACTCGGAAAATATCTAGTACTTAAGAAAATTCAAACAACGTAACAAATTTGTTGACAACACTTGGAGAGCCAGACTAGCCTTTGTGTCAAACGTTCCTCGGTGCATACTGGGTACGTCTTTTATTTATGATGCATCTTACCAACACTGTGTATGGACTTTGGGGTGGGTGGGTTAGGGAGGTGAGTGGAGTGGGTTTGGGTCATACTTCCTTTTGTCTTCTTTTATCTTTATCTTATTTTAATATACCTGTCTGTTTGTGAAGCACTTTGTGCTACATGTTTGCAAAAAAAAGTGCCATATAAATAGAGTTTGATTGATTAATTGATTGAAATGTTGACCTGCTCCGGGCTTAAGATATTAACAGCCCCTTGTTGAAGTTGAACACACACCTGTGGTGAGCTTCACGACGATACTTCTTCATGGCCACACCATCCATGTTCGCTGGAAGATCGGCATAGTTCTGCAGACGGTCACTCCATGAGGTCGTCATCTTTAACTGTTAAAACTGTTTCTAGGGAGAGAGAAGCTGCATGTTAGACCAAAAAAACGAAAACAAACAGTTGGTGTAACTCTGCACTTTCTTTGGGTAAGATTATTGAACAGGCAGAGACAATTTCTACCGACAGCAAATATACCAGCCATGCATGTCGGCCGAGAGAACCCACGCATGCATGAGGAGAACATGCAAACTCTGCACAGAAAGGCCCTGATCAACATGGGGATCGAACCAGCAAGCTTTTTGCGGTGCACGTGCACTACCTGCTGCGTCACCAACAGGGATTTTCATCATTATTAATGCCCAGTCTTTTTGTTAGGGGTGTCCCGATCCGATATCAGCAAAAAAACTGATCTCGGATTATATCGGCCTACATCTAAAATCTCCGATATAAGCACTCTATGCTGATGTTTACGTTAAACACAGTGGTTATTTTGCAATTTAAAAATAACTGTATTTGTTTTTATTGGCTTTATTGAGGTTACTTTTCAGGAACTTCTAATTTATTATTATTTATTTTATTTAACTGTAGTATATTCTTATGTTAAAGGTTAACCCATTGGTTAATAACAAATGGGTCAGTTTTTCCTCATACCTACTATTGCTGACTACTGTTCTCTGTTTGAGTAATCTCACTTGATCAAGCCTTTTCTTCCAGTCCATACTACAAAATAAGTAATAAAACTATGTATGATTCCTGCTGATTTCGTATCGAATCGATATCGGTATCGGCCAATACTCAAGGCTGCAATATCGGTATGGTATTGGAGGTGAAAAAGTTGTATTGGGACACCCCTACTTTTTGTCACCAGTTTCCTGTAACGCAGTTGGACCTGCAACTGAATTTGTACGACACATGCTGCATAAATAAAGTTAGATTGACTGATTGAAACATTTGCATATTGGATGTTTCAATCAGTCATAAATCCACCATGGTGCATCCCTACTGTTTTCTGTGTATCACTGAGTCAAACAGAAGCAAAGACCACAAATCTGTACCCTCCCTCTGCAGAGTGTTATGATAACATAATGGCCTGAGTCAACCTGAGGCTGAGCTGCGGTGATAACAGTGAATAACCAGCTGACATGCAGACAGCAGGTCTCACTCAGAGGTAAATGATTGAAGACAGAGTCATGACAACAGCGTTAATAAACTCTTTAGTGAGGGACCACCAGTGCCTTCAGCTGTGGTGTTATGGAGCTGAAGCACATCATGTCCTCTCTGACTACACTGCGCCAGAGCTGTGCTAAAGTTAGCTCGGGACAAAGTGATGAAATTCACTCTTCTGTGATATTTACTGAGAATTACAATAACCAGCCAGCGTCAGGACTGGCTCTCCTCAGGACAGGCAGGATTTCTGAGCTTTTATCCACTGACCCCGCGAACAAATACAAAGATTAAGGTTTATTAAAGCGACTTATTTAATATTAATGAACAACACCCGACATGTAGCTGCAACAGCTCCTACTTTAATATCAGACACATGATACAACAGACAAGTAAAATTCAGACACAGATATCACCAACACTCACCGTCTGCTTCTTATTTCTGTGTCTCCTTCCTCTTCTTCGAGGTGACCACTGTTTCCTCAGCATGGCATTACTGCCCCCTTTGGACAGACGCTAATGCTGCCAAAGATAAATGAGGAACACTAAAATAATCACTGACAAACTATTATTACCTCGGCCAAGGAGGTTATGTTTTTGCTGGTGTTTATTTTCTGTTTGTTTGTTTGTGTTCAAAATAACTTGAAAAGTTCTGAACGGATTTGGATGAAATTTTCAGGAATTGTCGGAAAAGGGACATGGAAGAACTGATTAAATTTTGGGGGTGATCCGGATCACCGTCTGGATCCAGGAATTTTTTAAAGGATTCTTTAACATTGTCAGATAGGACCATTTTCGCCAAAGTGGACTGAAGCTGCTTGGCGGAGGTCTGTGCTCTCTGAGTGCTTTTCTAGTTTAAGTTAAGTTATGTAAAAAAAAAATAATAATAACAGCATACAATGATTTCCAAATAATTTTCGACTTATATTCAATTGAGTACACTGCAAAGATATGATTAATGTTTAATCTGATTAACTTTATTGCCTTTCTGTAAATATTCACTCATTTTGAGTTTGATGCCTGGAGCAATTTCCAAAATGAGCTGGGACAGGTGAATGATTACCATTATTACATCACCTTTCCTTTAACAACAATCAATAAGTGTTTGGGAACTGAGGACACCAGTTGTTGAACTGAGGACACCAGTTGTTGAAACTTTGTAGGTGAAATTCTTTTGCATTCTTCCTTAACAACAACTTTAGATGCTCAACAGTCGGGGTTTTCAATGAGAGGTAGGTCAGACCAGTCTAGTACCTGCACTCTTAAATACGAAGCCATGTAAAGCCTTGTAACACATGCAGAGCGTGGCTTGGCATTGTCTTACTGACTTAAACAGTGATGTCCCTGAAAAAGATTTTGCTTGGATGCAGCACATGTTGCTCCCAAACCTGTGTGAACCTCTCAGCTTTAATGGTGCCTCCACAGCTGCAAGTTACCCATGCCATGGGCACTAACACACCCCCATACCATCACAGATGCTTTTGAACTTTGCACCTATAACAATCTAGAAGGTCCTTTTCCTCTTTAGGACACGGCATTCATGATTTCCAAAAATAATTTGAAATGTGGACTCATCAGACAACTGCACACTTTTTCACTTTGAGGCAGTCCATGTCAGATGAGCTCAGGCTCTGAGAAGTCAGCTGTGTCTTTGGGTGTTGTTGATATTTGGTTTTGGCTTTGCGTGGTAGAGTTTTAACTTGCAGATGTGGTGATGATTTGTGTTAACTGACGATGATTTTCTTGAGCCTACATGGTATCCTTTACAGAGTGATGTGTTTTTCATGCAGTGATGCCTGAGGGATTGAAGGTCATGGGCATCCAATGTTTGTTTTCACCCTTGCCCCTTAAGTGCAGAAATTACTCTGGATTCTCTGAATCTTTTGATGACATTATGGACTGCAGACGATGAAAAATCCTTAGAGTTACAGTATACTTTGAGAAACTTTGCTCTTAAGCTGTTCGAATATTTGATGAACATCAGCCCATCCTTGCTTGTGAATGACTGAGCCTTTCGGGATGCTTCTTTTATACCCAATCATGACACTCACCTGTTTACAATTAACCTGTTCACCTGTGAAATGTTCCAAACAGGTGTCTTTTGAGGGATTTCTAATCTTTCCCAGTCTTTTGTTGACCCTGTCCCAGCTTTTTTGGAACATGTTGCAGGCATCAAATTCAAAATGAGTGGATATTTGCAAAAAAAAGTTAATCAATTTCAACATTAAATATCTTGTCTTTGTAGTGTATTCAGTTGAATGTAGGTGGAAAATAACAAGCAAATCACTGGAATCTGTTTTTATTTGTTTCACACAACATCCTAACTTCATTGGAATTAGGGTTTGTATATTACATTACACTCCTGATATATTATTGGATAGTAACAGCTGACATGCAGTCTTCAAACAGCTCAAACATGAAATCATCCCTGAAAAAAATGTTTCAGTCATTATAGTTTTTGGCGATGCTTCAATAACTGTAGGGATTTCACATCCTAACACAGACATCCACATATATACCATATCTGTGGTGTTTTGTCCTGTCGTATGTTAGAGAATTTTGAAAACTGAACTGAATTTATGAGAGGAATAGACACACTTTGTCGTATTTATAGATTATTTTGCATTGGAAATGACAGGGTAATCCATAACTTGTCTCCTAAATATGCCCCCTAATTAATCTTCTTTTTGGGTTTTACTTTAAAGGAAAACTGTTTTAATCAGGAAATGTCAGGTGATGATTGCAACAAATTGTTATGAATCGAAGACTTTGAACAAGAAATCAGAAACGTGTCTTATTTAACAGTGGCCCCAATACCTGTCCGTATAAATGGATCAGCATAATGATGAGCTACCACACAGAGCACTAGAGGGAACAGTGACCTGGGGAAGAGCAGGCCTTGGTAGCAGCACAACACCTCGCTACAACAAGGCATACGGGAAGGACAGGAGACCAATGATCCAGGAGGAGGTGCGTGCATCAGTTGAGGAGCAACTGATGCATGTTGGTTTGCAGCAGCAGGGAGCCTGGACGAGATGAGAGCAAGAGGTGGAGCGGAAACTCACATGGGCTGAGCTTTGGGGAGCTGAGCCCCATTGACCCAGGCAGTCTATGATGTACCACCAAGACTGTCCAAACTGTTCTGCTGGGGAAAGGTAAAGTCTCCAACTTGGACCCTGTGCCAGAGAAGGGACCCCAGAGCACATCCTAAGCTTCTGCTCAAAAGCCCTGGGTGAGGGGCGTTACCACTGGTGGCAGGATATGATGTTAAAAGCAATATCGAACTCCATCTTCAGAGGAATTAACCACTGCAAGCTCCACCACCCAGAGAAGAAGACTATGCTTTTGTCAGGGCTGGGGAGAACCTTCCATCTGCTGCCAGGACCTCCTCCTCTGGTCTGCTGGTGACGGCACAAGACTGGGAACTGAAAGTTGACCTTGGGAGACAACCAAAGTTCCCAGAGTACATCGCCAAAACAACGCTGAGGGATCTCAGACATGTAGTGCTGATCTCAGCGTCTTCGTGGCAGGGTAAATACTACACCTTGATAGGGCAGTGTGAATTGGGCAACTGAAGATGTGTCCAAGTAGCATCACTTGCTAAATGTGTGTTACAAGCACAATATAGGAACTTAACAGACCAGCGTGTAATGGAAAAAAAGTTTTTATTTTGTTCTCAGTTATAAACAATTGTAAACTTTGACATACAGACTTTGAAATATAGGCCTGCCTATAATAGAGAGCATCCTTCATATAAAGGCCTGGTGCCCTCTACAGTTTTGTAAATAAAGATTCTGGGATTCTGACTTTCTCATAATTTTAACTTTATTCTCAGAAATGTGGCGTTTATCTCAAAATTATGTGGAAAAAGACACAATTCTGAGATCAAGGTTAGAGTTCTGAGGAAAAGTAGTCACAATTCTGAGACTTTAAAGTCATAATTCTGACTTTTTTTCAGAATATTAGGGATGCACGATATTGGATTTTTGCCGATATCTGCTGCATGACTAAATCTACTTCTTTTCAGACTCCACCCACGTCATAACTTAATGTATTTTTGACAGTTACAGTAAAATCAAGCTTCACATGCCCTTTCATAAGCTAAAACACTGATTTATTTACCTGCTGACAGAAAACCTGCCCTATTTTTGGAGCTTATACTCTCAATTAGGGTGGCACAGCAGGAAGTGCACATGCCTCAGAGCAAGAAGGTTGCTGGTTTAATCCCCATGTCGGTCAGGGCCTTTCTGTGTGGAGTTTGCATGTTCTCCTTGTGCATGCATGGGTTGTCTCCAGGCAATCCAGCTTCCTCCCACCAACCATAAACATGCTCATTAGGTTAATTGGGGACTGCCATTAGGTGTGGATGTCAGTTTTTATCTGGCTCTCTATGTGGCTCTGTGATCTACTGGTGACCGGTAAAGGGTCCAATGTTTGCTGGGATAAGCTTGAACCCCCCCCCCCCAACCCCGAAAGGGATGAGCAGTATAGATGATGGATGGATGGATACTCTCAATTTTAAAATCAGTAGGCAAAATAAACCCTACCAAATCTTGATGCAAATATCTAACACTAAAATATTGGTGGAAAAACGAGAGAGACAGACAGAGAGAGAGAGAGAGAGAGAGAGAGAAAGAGAGATGAATACTTTATCAATCCCCCTGGGAAATTTGGGTATCCAGTAGCAACAGTAGGTCATGCGTAGGTAATCTAAGATAAGATAAACCAGAAGAGAAATTCAGGTGTTGCAGCAGTTCAGGGGTAAGTTCAAGGGTAAGTAGCATGCATTAAGGTCAATAGAATAACATATGATATAAAGATAGAGATCAATAAACTGTACAGTAGCAAACAAACAAACTAGAATAGGTGGAGATATTTACAATTTTCAAAATTAAATTAACAGAGGAAGTGTTATACAGGACAACTGAGCCACTCTGTGCAGTACAGTGAAGGTGACAGAGACAGTGAGTTAAAGCAACAGTGTGACAGGTAAAACCAGTTATGCTGACAGTGCATTTAACAGTGCAAATGATTATACCGAGAACTATAAATAACATTAACAATATGGATAGAAAAAGAAACTGGTTTAGAAGATATGGAGGATATAATAAATATTCAAGTGCAGTCTAGGACATGTATAACATATCATGAGTCTGAGATTAAAGTCAGACTTCTCACTTTGTTTTCAGTGGCTCTAATCCACCTTCCCCAGACCTGCTGAGCATTTATCACCTCCGACCGCTGGGGGCGACCGTGCGTCTTTCTGACGTTCGCCGGCCGCTTTAAACGTCAACTTTTCCATACGTCATCAAAATGAGACCGTGTTTACTGTAGAACACCACGAGATTACACTCGGTTACAGCTAAAATTTTTTTTTTTTTTTCTTAAGCGACGGTTTTAGCGAAACAAATTACAGTCAGCGGTATTAAACAGAAACGCGGTGATGTGTGTATTACTTGTACCTCAACATTTTATTAAATAAGTGACTTTGACCTAGTTTTGTCCAAAGGGACTGTCGCTGTTTAATGAGTCTGAAGTCAGGGTTAATAAGAAATACCATCCTATACCAGGCTTGTTTTTCCTGAACAGCTGAATTTATTGATTAGGTAGAGAAATAAGTAAACCACCGGTTGTATCTACACCATGTGCCAGGTGGAGGAGGAGTACCCAGAGCAGGTGGAGAGTGCAGCTGTGCCCAGGTAAGATTTACCTGTCTATTGCTTTGTGTTTTCATGTTATTTGGATTCTTCTGTCAGGAGACTAGGCCTTCTGCCTGTCATCTCCAGTATTAATGAGTCTAGTTTGCACGCTTCACACAGTGTTGTTTTTATGTGTGTGATAAAACACTTACAGCTGAGAAGAAAGGCCTTAAAATCAGATGGTGTAATATTATTTAATGTCACTGATATTATTGATGAATATGTGGCATGAAGAGCAAATCCATTCTCAAACCTCTTATGGTTCCTTTTGTTTTATCTTGTGTCAGTGTTTCCAAAAAATGCGTCAAATGCAAAGAGGCGGCTGCATCTGTGGCCATCAGAGCTGGAGATACATACTGCAGGTGAGACATGAAACACTCAGTCCTGGTGTTCAGGTATGTTCAGTGCTGCTGTTTGATAATGTTAGAAGTTAATTAGGATTTATTTGTGGTGCTGAAACACACTGAGCTTCATTCATGAATCATGCTCTTGCTTAAACCTGATTTAATACAGACATAGGGATAAAATGAGAATAAAGGTGGTATTAGCCATAAATATTTGCACAGTTCAAATCTGCTTTAGACATCTTACATAACATAAAATGTTGCATAAACCACAAAATCTCTCCACTGAAATGTCAAAGATGATGAGTAAAGATCCCTGATTACATTGTCACACTCAGTAAAGACACATTCACAAAAGCAAACGACAAAAATATTAAATAAGTAATAAATATATTACTGAACAAAATTATTTTAACCGTCTACAACCATTCCAATGAAGTATGGATGTTGTGTAAAGTGTAAATAAAAACCGAATACAATGATTTGCAAATGCTTTTTAACCAACATTCAATTGAATACACTGCAAAGGTGAGATACTTTATGATTTTGGCAAATATTCACTCATTTTGAATTTGATGCCTGCAACATGTTCCAAAAAAGCTGGGACAGAGGCATGTTTACCACTGTGTTTCATCACCTTTCCTTTAACAACGCTAATAGGCACTATGGGACTGAGGACACTAATTATTGAAGCTGTTTAGGTGGAATTCTTTCCCATTCTTGCTTGATATACAACTTCAGTTGCTCAACAGTGTGAGGTGCCCTTAATAATGTGCTACACACTTTCAGCTGGAGACAGGTCTGGACTGCAGGCAGGTCAATCTAGTACCTGCACCCTTTCACTACAAAGTCACGCTGCTGTATCATGCTATCAAGCTATAATCTGATGCAGACCATCTCTACTCTGATGAGTTTAATATAAATATATATATATATATATATATATATATATATATATATATATATATGTGTGTGTGTGTGTGTGTGTGTGTGTGTGTGTTACTCCAAAACCTATATGGGTACGAACACACCCACATACCATCACAGATGCTGGCTTTTGAACTTTGCATTGGTAACAGCCTGGATGGTCTTTTTCCTCTTTAGCTTGGATGTCATGATTTCCAAAAACAAGGTCACGGGCATTCAATGTTGGTTTGAGCTTGCTGCTTGTATGCAGAGATTTCTCTGGACTCTTTGAATCTCTTTATGATGTTATTGACTGTAGATGATGAAATCCCTTCATTCCTTTCAGTTGTGTGTTGAGAAACATTCTTAAACTGTTGAGCTGTTTGTTCACAAAGTGTTAAATCTCACCCCATTCGTGCTTGTGAGCGTATGAGCCTTTCAAGGATGCTCCTTTTATACCCAATCATGACACTCACCTGTTTCCAAATAACCTGTTCACCTGTTGAAAGTTCCTAACAGGATTTTTTTTTTTTTTATCATTCCCCAACTTTCCCAGGCTTTTGTTGCTCCTGTCCCAGCTTTTTTGGAACATGATGCAGGCATCAAATTCAGTATTAATGGCAATGTGCAAAAAAAGAAAAAAACAGTATATTTAGCAGTTTGATTATTTAATATCTTTCTTTGTAATGTGTTCAACAGAATAGAAGTCGAAAAGGATTTGCAGGTCATTGTGTTCTGTTTTCATTCATGTTTTAGACAATGTCCCAGCTTCATTTGAATTGGGGTTTGTAGCTGTATCCATAAAATATGTCCACAGACAGAGGTGTGATGCACTCCAGACCCTCTGCTCTTCAGTACAGAATCATGTCACTGAAACATACCTGGGTTTCCTCATTTGTAGCTACAAAACACGACGGACTTCTTACACGACTGGCGGTTCAAGCACAAGTAATAATCTGATTCTGAAGAAAATTTGACATTATTCATTATGCCAATATTGCCAAACAGTTTTTTTGATGATAACAATACCAGGAATATGTGGCCAGAAGAGGTTTTTATTTATTTTTCACCTTCATGAAGATGCCATATGTGTGCTTTAATTTTGTTGCTTTTCTGAGTCACTTCTGTGTCTCTGTTAGGGGATGTTTCAGGGAATACTTCATCCATAAGTTCAGAGCCATGCTTGGAAAAAACAGGATCATTTTTCCTGCAGAGAAAGTAAGTTGGATATTCTTTGTGTAATAATTTATTAATAATTTATTAAAGATAACCCTGCACTCTCATGCAGCTCTCCAGACTATAAACTTACAGCAGTTCATTGTCTGAACTCATTATACCGCAGTAGCTTCATAATCTTAGTGTTTTCTTTTGCTGTAGGTGCTTCTGGCTGTTTCTGGAGGTCCCTCTTCCTGCTCGATGCTCAGACAAGTCCAAGAGGTGAATGTGTTTGTCTTACAGAATATTGATCTCATTAAATCACTGAAATCGAGTGCATAAACAAAGAAACCTGAACATATCATGAATGGTTCCTGCAGATCCTTAAATGGTCTAAGTAGCCTTGAATCACATTTTTTAAATTTAAGGCTGTAAAACATAGAGACAAGATACAACAATAAAATAAAAAATGCAAAAGAAAAAAATAGTTAATGAGTGTGTTTGTGATGCCAGTGAAGTAAAAAATATAATCGAAAAGACCATAAATATGATTTAAAACAGACCAAATATGTTAACACTTACAGAATAACTGAATTCCTCGAAGAAGAAAGCCACAGGAAGGGGCAGAAATCCAGTTCATCATTTAGACCTGGATATTACAAATCGTCTGATGTATAAATCCAGAAAGTCTGACTTTGCAGAAGCTGTTTTAATCTGTACTGAGTGAGACGTTTATTCAGTGACCTTCAATGTGAAGTTAGACGATGATCAAAAATACACCAAAAACAACTAAAACTCCAAATCTGTCCGAAGCATAAGTGATAATAGTCTGTATTAGGTAAATCTCTACCACACATCCACCTATAGGTGAAAATGCTGTGTAAACATTAACTTGGTCATGATGCCATTTTTGAATTATTTGTAGTATTTTTAAAGGCAACCGCAAGACTTACATTTTTAATCCTGCTTTTGAACAACTTTAACTTTATTGTAGGTCATTGTAGTCATTAATCTGTTTAAATCTTTCTATTCTGTTTGATTGAATTGTATATTTTAGCTTTGTTTGTTTTATTATTCCTAACCACTCCACACTTTTTAAATTATTGATCTCAATCTCTGTATTTTTTTTGGGAAACGTTTGTACTTTTTAGTGTCAAAGGTTTTTGTGTTTAATAATTCCACTACTTTAATTTGTTTACTGGTTGATAAATAAAGTTTATGGTTTATATTGTCCTCTATTATATTCCTTTAATATCTTATGTATGCGTTTATTATTATCACTATGATTATTTTTGTTTTATTATAACTCTTATTTTATCTTTTAGTGCTTTTAATATCATCTCCTGTGTTTTCTTACTATAAACTTGTAATGGTGTTTCTTGTTTAGTCGACGTCTTTAACGTGGTTCTTTTTTTCTTGCTTTTGTTTGTTATGGGTTTGTTTGTACCTTCATTTATGTTTGCCTTACATGTTCTCTCGACGTCTCTGCCCGTGTACAGGTCTTTGTGCTACTTTCTTTTTTGTATGAAAAGTGCTTTTCAAATAAAGATTGATTGATTGATTGATAATTTCATTTTTGTTTCCACACTTAAGTAACTGAAGGACTTTTCCTCTCTTACAGGGTTTTAATAAAAATGCTCATAACAAGTTGAGATTCTCACCTGGCATTGTCTACATTGATGGTAATTATATCATTTTTAACTAAGTCAAATTCCTCTCGTGTGTGTTTGGGGGATTTTGCTGTTCACCAAAACAAACATGTTTGTCTTTTCAGAGGGAGGCGCTACAGGCCATTCAGTGCAGGAGAGACAGAGGACTGTGGCAGAGCTGCACACTGTCTTCAAAGCTACGGGTTTCCCTTTTCACATCGTGCCTCTTGAACAGGTGAGAGTCAGGCTGAAGGAGTTAAGTCGAGATCAATCACAAATATCTGCCTTCTACAGAGAGCTGGGCCCTGGATCTCTGCCTTTACCAAGACAGCACCCTTTATACACAACAAGCTGACAAATATGTTTCATGGTTGTTTGGAGTTTGTGATTCACCAGTGATTGAGTGAGAGGCCTGTGAGTAGCTTAGCTTTTTTTCAAGAAGAATCCCAAATATCATAATGTGTCCTTTAGGTACTCCTGAACATTTTAAACTTTAAATAGGTGTTAAAAATATTTGTTAATTATCTGAATACATTATTTTTAGAGGGTATGCATCGATGCATTTATGTCACAATTTGTGCACCAGACTGGCAGCTTCACCTGCCAACAAAAATGTTCTCATTATCAGAATCTGATATTACTCTGGGACCAAATGTGGCCCTTGGGCCGCCTGTTGATTGTCACTGCCATAGGATGAAGGTCTGTTGTGACTCCAGCGCTGTATCTGTCTGATTTTGTGTATTTAAAGCGAGGTTGATGTGTCCAGGCTTTCTCTGAGCAAACAGTTTTAGCATCTGTTCTACTGCAGTTGCCTCCTGTTTATTTTTAATGTGTCACATGAACTGGTCGGAAACCCTAAATTCATAAAAAATTTGCAACATTAAAATCAATAGTTGAATATATTAAAGTCATATTAATTGATTATTTGATTATTTGATCCATTTGTGGTCAAAAAAGTGCACTAAACATTTTTTATAGTTTATTGTCAAACCAGCTGTTGTTATTGGACTCCTCTGGATTTTATGTTGGCAGCAAGTATAAAAACATAATTTGTTTTTCTCTGCGCCTCGTCATTTAAGATAGATTTAAGATGTTTGATTTTATGAATGATTTGCTGAAATGTAAATTTCTTGATTTTTCTTTAGAGCAAGAAAAAGACATACTCATCATTACCTGAATGTGTGTATGCTCAGTGTTGTCTTACAAGTTGCTGTAACAACATGGCTTTGTCGTTATTTAGGTTGAGGTTGTGGTTACTTATTTGCACCTGTGGGTAAACTTGTTTAGGAGCCATAGAGATTTTAGACATCCATCATAACACAAAAATTACATAATAAGATGCAACAGAGCAGAATAACAGAGAAAAAACGCATTGACATGACATGGATTTTTTTATTTTATCAGTGTGCCTCGGATTTTTTTTAACATTTTTTTTTAATGTCTTTTCAAACGTATTGCTTTAGCTTGTTCAGCTCAGTGACAGCAGCTGGAATGTAGTTGTTTGTATCATTTTGTTAAATACCTCCATCCAGAGGGAAGAAGCAGAAAGTGACTGTGCAGAGGGTGGGAGTCTGCACAGTCACTTTCAGCTTCTGGTGTTAACTCAACCATTTAACAATCCGATTCAAGGAATTTTTGTCTTTAAAAGACACATGAGACACCAAAGGGAAAGAGAAGACAGGTTCAATACAAGCTCGATAAAACACAGTCACTAAAGTTTGACCAGTGTGAAGGTCTTCAAGTCTCCTTAAACAAACAGATGCTGGTGAGCCTTTTTGCTCCTCAAACCTGAAGTTATGGCTCCAAATGTTTCTGTAACAGCTGAAAATAATAATAATATAAAACTTCATATTTTCTGCTTCATTGAAGTATTCGACGGCTCACTTCCCTCTAGTTCCTGTTGTTAGTCTGTGCTTCTCTCCTCTCAGTGTGCTGTCATGTGTTTACCTTCAATAACACGACAGCACCAGTTTCATATGTGTCCAATAATCGTTTCTCAGGTTCTGGACCTTCCCAGCTCAGTTTTGGTGGCAGGCTCATCAGCTGTAGAGCGACCAGCCGGGGAGTACAAAGCAGCTGTGGGGCATTTCATTCAGAACGACAGCAGTAACTGTTCGACATCAGCAGATCAGGAGGAACCATCAGTACCTGAAGTTAAAGAATCAGGCACGCAGCTTCTGCAGCAGCTGTTTGTGTCTGCGAAAGACTCTGACGGCTAAAGAGGACCTGCTGAACACTCTGAGGTAACGGGTCGATGTTTCTGATCCTGTCTGACTTTATGGTGCCTCTGCTCCTGAGTTTAATCACAGATGATCCCCTGGGATTTTATTACAGTCCTCAGTTGTACTGTACAGTACATCCATAAAAGAGCTCATTGATGAATTTAGACGAAAGAATTAATCATTCATTAGCAGTATTAATTTTGACAGCACTTTTTAATTTAGTCATTTGCCTAAAATATCTTTAGTTTTAGTCATAATTCAGTCATCTAAATTGTTTTAATTTTAGTCTAGTTTTAGTTGATGAAATTTCACAACATTTTAGTCGACAAAATCTACTGTAAATGTAAAAATATGAAGTGTAAAGTGTAAGGCATTGTTTATGTTTCCTTGAATTTCTGAAGTCATCATTTACACTTGGATAAAATGAAACATCTAGTAACTCTTTTTGTATGTTAGTAAAGTTTAAATATATGAATTAACAGAAACAAACTTAACCTTAGTGTGAAATGCAGTCACCTTTATTTAGGCTACCTGGCAGAGCATCTCAGTTACAATACCAGAACTGACAACAAACAGTGAACCTGCTCTACATGAATATATCAATTCATAAAGAGAGGAGCTCTGATTGGATCACTCCCTAACTTATCCCACCACCATGAAGCTAAGGCAGCTGTGATTGGATGTCCCTCTTAAGTCATCAACCTTTCCACACAACCAAAGTAGCTGTGATTGGATATATTCTTAACTTGTCTCTACTTTCTACATGATGAAATTAGGTCTGACTGGATTAAGTCTCTGTCAAACATTTAAGTCTAGTTTTTATTTGTTGATGAAAATGTCAGTTAATTTAGTTTCCGTTTTTGTCCATGTGAACTTGTTTTTATGAGTTACTGTCTAGTTTTGGTCAGGGGAAAAAAGTTTGTTGACAAAAACTATGATGAAAATAATTAGTCAACAAAATTAACACTGACACTCAGTATGTCAGAAACACATTGTACCTTTAGCTCTCCATAAAAGTCTCAATGACCTGCTCTGTCTCCTTCTCTCTCAGCTACTAATGCAAAAGATAGTAGTTTTCCAACACGTGATAATAACATAACATTATTTTGTCATACTGATATCCATCCTTTCAAGAGAGAATTACAAGCAGCACCGTGAGTCAGAGTAAACAAACATTTTGTCATCTCAGGCTGTCACAGCAAGCAGACTGGTTTTGGTTTTAGCTGATGTTGGACTTTTTTTTTATCATATGCTCAAATATAACCTGACACACCCGACGGACCATTCAATATATTTCACTAGTCCAAAGGATGCTGACTGGGCCGTCCTGCTTTGGGCCGCTCACAGTCGTGGATTGGAGCTTGGCAAAATGGATCTACCTGATTACAGACGTTAGATCAGGTGGATCCATCTGCACTGCAAGGTTAGCTGAAATAAGCCACAGAAACACATCCAAACTTTGTAGTTTATATCAGTCAATGCTGAAATCTGCAGGGTAACAGTTAATTAACTAATTTAACAGTCTGTCATGTATTTACAATAAGATGTATTCTTTGTCAGCTCAGGGAAATGACTACAAGATTAAGGTTAAAAAAAAAAGACGTGTAACTAAGCAGCCAAACAAAAGCAAGAAGCTTTAATAAATAAAAGTTTGGGGGGGGGGGGGGGGGGGGGGGGGGGCTTTCACCAATATAAATGAGATATAATGATCAAGGGGTTTTAATTTGATCAATATATGACCCTCTACTACCCAACACAAGCTTTACTCAGTTCATACCTGTTCTGTAAAAATGTATTGTTATATTGACTTTACAATAATCAAAAGAAAAGTTCATTAGGACTCAGAATGTGGAATAAAACTAAACAAAATAAAACACAACTTCCTGTCGGAAAAAAACAGTTTTTATTTGTATTTTTCGATCTCACAAACACACTCTGACTCTCTCCTGTAAGGCATCATCTGCTGGTGCACACAGCTCGGACTGAGGGCTACAGTAAACTGATGCTGGGGGACAACTGCACCAGACTGGCTGTCAAACTGCTCACCAGTGTGTCTCTGGGCAGAGGAGCACAGCTGGCCCAGGACACGGTGAGTATGAGTGGGTTTTCTTGGTGTTGCTTTACAGCACGGGCCAAATACATAAAAATACATGGATGACTGGGCCACTGCGCTACAACTTACTTTTACGTTAGTACAGGTAAGACTTTAGGATTAAAGGGTGGCCCCTGGTTGGCTCGAGCACCCACAGGATTCACCCTTGATCAGAAGAGAGGACACTGACTTTTCTTCTTCAGTCAGACACAAAACAAGAGCAAACTGCAAGAAGCTGCCAAACTTTGTAGGACTGTTGGTGCTTGAAGATGAGAAGTGCAGTGTGCTTCATAAATTGGACCTAAGATAAAGGGCCCGTCCCAATTCTACCCTCTTAGCCCTTGTCTTACCCCTTACCCCTTGGTTTTGTGCGTTCCCCTTAGCCCTAATTCTCTGTAGGGCTAAGGGGAAGGGCTACCCAGCCCTTGAAACTAAGACAGACCAGGACCTCACTTGAAAGGAAGGGGTGTGAGAATAATCCCATAATACACCGCGCCCGCTGACAAGAAGGCAGAGCGAAGACCAAAGGAAGTGCGTAATTATAATTAATTATTAAATCATAAAGTAAATATTAATCATGTTTGAATTGTTGGTCATATTTTTGAATTTCTTGTTATGACGAGCTAGCTTTCGCAGCGTAGCTACGGCTATTGTCGCATCTGCCTACGTCACAGCCAGTGAGCGGCTCTGGGTGATGACATAGCAGGCGACATGAAGTTTCTCAAGAGCGTGTTTTCACCCCTTCCCCTTGGCCCTCAAAACAGAGGGCTAAGGGGAAGGGGTCGACAAAGGGGTAAGACGAAGGGGAAGGGCTTAGGGGTAGAATTGGGATTCACCCAAAGTTATGGTGCGTTCCAGCTGAGCTCCAAAGTCGAAATCACAGAGTTGCACATTAGATACGACACTGGGAAAGAAGGGTGGTCGATGGAAGAAGAGGAAAACAGCTTCAAGAACAGAAAAGATTCAAGCACAGAAACACAACCAAATGTCAGAATGAACTACAAAAACTGAAACGTGGCGCAAAGGAAATAACTTGCTACAGGAATAAAAAAACAAATGCATTAACAGAAAATGCGCTTCAAATTAGAAATGAAACAAAGTCTAAAACACTCCAAACCCAGAAAACACCTGCAGGAGCAGAAATGCTGCAAAAACACGTACAACAACCGATGTGCTGTACCTGTGGGGAAAATATGACTGTTGTGTTTGTGTGTCTTCACAGGGTTTCTCAGACTCCAGATATGGTGATATAACATTAGTGAGACCAATGAGGGACTACTCAGCCAAAGAAATAGCTTTCTACAACCATATATTCAAAGTCCCCTCTGTTTTCATACCAAATCTTGAAACTAAGGTAAGTTCAACAGCTGGTATGATGACAGAAAGGTTTCACATCTGTCTCTATCATAGATTAAGAGGAACAGGTCTGTTTTTGTAAAGAAGAGACTCAGAACTCTTGTCAAAAATATCAGATGTTGGTGTCAGTAACAAGTTCAGAAAAACAGCATATAGGATATTGGCAAAAATTCAATATCATGCACTTCTTTCTGTCATGTAGAGTTCATAGACATGTTCCTGTTATTGTGAGAGTGCACTTTGCATAAATTTATGTTTGTATTTGTGCAACAGACACCAGAAAAGGCCAGTATCCAGCGTCTAACTGAGGGCTTCATCACCAAACTGCAGGCAGACTTCCCCTCCACTGTCAGCATCATCTACAGGTCAGTATGGACCTGTGATGAATCACTTATTTTTGTCCTGGTCAAAAAGTCTCAAGTTTTCTACAAAAAAGCCAAACCACAAATTCACACCAGGGACACAAAAGAGTTATCCAGGTGAAGTCTTGGTTAAAGGACCTGGAAATAATCAGAGTTGAGCTGAAAAAAATCTAAATGAAAAGATATTGTTCTGTGGTCTTATTTAGCATTTGCTTAAATTAAAGCCTTTCTGATGTAAAAACTGTTATGTGTCCTACAGGACGGGCGACAAGCTGCAGACAGCCTGTAAGAGCTCCTCCACAGATGACCACTGTGACAGATGTCTGCTCTGCATGTGCGCCCTGGACACTGATGTTGGTAAGAGCTGAACTCAGCAACAAGCTGGTACGAGATATTTCACAAGCACTTCAGGAGCAGACATAAGATTCAGATCTGAACATAAAATATTAAAGGCACGAGAGCACAAGAGGCCCCCTCCCGACTTATATAAATTAAAATAAATCAAAGAGAATGTCAATACATTGTGAATGGGTTAGGAATAAAAAGAAGTGAATGAAAATGAATAATAATAATAATAAAATGATGATGCTAATAAATTAAATTTTAAAAAACGATTCAATTGTTTTCAGTGTCAATATGTAAGGTATCTATGATCTATCTATCTATCTATCTATCTATCTATGTATCTATCTATATACATATATATAAATATTTCTGGAAGTCTATTGAAATCCTCAATGCCAGATTCCAACATTTTTCCTTAATGTGTGCTTTTTTTAAATATAATTGAAAGTTAGTGTCACATTAAAGGAGGTGAAGGGTTTGGTGCGGCCCTTCTTGCCATAAAAGATAAACTTAATCCCATGTACAGAGAGAGAGAGAATGGTAATGCACTTTCTATTAAAAATAATAAATGTGGACATATTTTTATAAAATTAAACTAGAGTTAATTCCATCCATCATCTGTACTGCCTATCCCTTTAGAGGTTGCGGAGGGCTGGAGCCTGTCCTAGCTGTCATTAGGCGACAGGCGGGATGCACCCTGAACCGCTCACACTTATACCTAAGGACAATCTAGAGTCACCAATCAACCAAATGAGCAGTTTTTTCCTCTGTGGGAGGAACCGGGAGTTCCCAGAAAGATCACGCGGAAAGGCCCTGACAGATATGGGAATCAAACCAGCAGTGCTATGAGGCACCTACACTACCTGCTGGGCCACCGTGCCGCCCCTACAGTTATCACATATTATATACTGTATTATATAATTAGATATTATATTGAGTTTTATTTAAAATGTAGAAAATGACCCTATTTTGTATTGTTAGTTATTAAAGAAGTCCTGGGTCTGCATCTGGATTTTGATCCCTACCAAAATGTTATCACTACTTCCATATATAACTTTTCAAATGATCTTGCGAACAGACAGACAGAGAAATAAACAGGTAAAAACATAACCTCCTTGGCGGAGGTAATAAAGTGATGAAATTACAAGATGAGCTGTTTGGTTAAAAGGCTATTTGAATTCTTTACTTTGAGTTTCCTGTGATTGGTTAAAATAACTAAATTGTTCCTTATCATGCATGAAGGAGTTTTTAAAGTTTTATTCTTCTTTTTTAAAAACTGTGTATAACTTCATCCCTGTCTTTCAGAGAGTGCTTCAGCCTTTAACATGACGCTGATCTCAGAGCAGCTCTCCCAAATCAAGTCTTCAGGTAAGACCACCTCTGAGCTGTTGAGGAATTACTTGGGGTCAACAGTATTAATTGACTGAACCAGGGATTTGTCTCAAGTATTTCTTGTCCTTATTGTTTTTCCATAGGCTCGTCCCTCTGACTTTGATGCTTTTGTTCCTTTACTGTCCTTTTTCACCAACAGGATATAAAATGATTTCAGAAATAAGAACAACTGTGAACAGGACAATAAAACAGAGCAGACTGAAAAAGGGACATTTGTGACTCAGTTTTATTTTTCACTCTGTCAGCAAATGGAGGGTTGCAGGTCTGAGCCCCGTTCTGGCTGGCTGGACGATGTGTCCTTGGGCATGACGCTTAACCCCAAGTTGCTCTGTCTGCTGCTTCAGTGGCATGTATATGAGTAGCTGATACTGAGAGACAACCAGCATAGCAACTCTGAACCATCACTGAGTAAATGTGAAATCAATCAGGTAGATGTGAGCTGTGGTGTAAAGCTGCTTTGAGAGGTCAAAGAGACTAGAGGAGCTCTTTATAAGCTCAACTGCATGTACCATTTAACTCCTCAAGGCTTGTGCAGTTAGTCAAAGACTACTGAGTGGAATATAACACCAAAAAATGATTCAGGAATTATAAAGTAATTGTGAAATAAAAAGTATTGTTGTGGCACAGTAAAGCCAAAAGCATGATTGTGTAGCTAAATGTAAAGTGATGTTACTCTGTGTTTGTGCTTCTGAAACACTGAACATGAGACCACGGACCAGACGCTCTCAGCTGAGTTGTACTCTCACTTTTCAGGCTTTTATAAAACCTTCTCCTGTGTTTGCCTCACAGCTCAGTCAGAGCCTGGATCGAATGCTCCCACGGGACAGGGCTGTTCCTCTGGAGGCGGGGAGGATTGTGGGAGAGCAGCAGGTGGTGGAGGCTGCTGTTCTTCAGCCAAGTCAGTATTTCACTGATTTACACTCTTTATTCACAAGTCTGAATGATGCTTAATATTCAATGTGAAGTCTCCGAGCGAATCCGGCACCCATCATCAGGTTTTAGTCATGTTTTTAGTTTGCAGATGACCATCTCTTTGAAACCTCCAATAGTGCGTGTGCATGTACTCTCATTAGCTACTAGCCTCTATGAGGTTGGACAACCTTTTGTGTTCTGAGCTTCAACAAGGTGCTGGAAACATTTCTCAAAGAATTTGGTCCATTTTGACATCATAGCATCACATACAGTAATTGCTGCAGATTTTTCAGCTTCACATCCATGATATGAAACCACCCCTCCACCACATCTCGAAGGTGCTTTATTGGATTTAGATCTGTTGACTGAGGAGGGTAAACTCACTGTCATGTTCAAAAACCAGTTTGATGGTGATGGCACATTATCCTGCTGGAGGTGGCCTTCAGAGGATGGGCTCACTGTGGTCATAAAGGGATAAACATGGTCAGCAATAACACTGAGGTCGGGTGCAGCATTTTAATGAACCAGCCTGAAATCGTTGACACAAGGCAGGATGGATCCATGCTTTCATGTGGTTTATACCAAATTCTGACAAGAAATCAAGACCAGTCAACATTTTCCTAGTATCCAATATTGGTGAGCTTGTGTGAACTGTAGCATCAGTTTCCTGTTCTTAGCTAACAGGAGTAGCACCTGGTGTGGTCTTCTGCTGCTGTAGCCCATGACTGTAGGAAGAGGCAGGCTAACGCTACCCACTGACTCCCAGTGTTTGAGGTAAGCTAATTAGCGGTGGGCGAGCTCTGCCCGTCTCTTCCTTGTTACCCGCACACAGTCAAAAGAATAGTGTTTATCTGCTTGTCATGGACTCGGGAGTTAGGTGAGACACGAAAACAAAAAAATGTTGGCTTATCCCTTTAATGAGACGGGCAGGCAGGCAAGTCTATCAACAACCACAGTTAGCTACACGATGGCTCCTTCAAAGCTGACCGGCTCAGTGGGTCAGACTGGACTTACCAGTGTACAGAAGTAGTCTGGATAACCAAACTAAACCAACTCCCAGACCAGTAACATCACAGCATAAACACCACAGTCGATTTATCCTGTCTGTGTTAGTAAATTAATCTTATCACCGGCTACAGTTTTGTTGTGACTGATTTTTCTGTTTTACTTTTAAAGGGTTAAAGAGCCTCTCAGTCTGAAGAGCCTGCTGTGCTACAGCTGTCAGCTGACCGTCAAAGACATGGTGAGCTATAACCTCTGACCTTACTGATGATCATGAAAAACAACATCATTTTCAGCATTTTATTCAGAATGTAAACACCTCTGACTCTGTTTCTCTGGACCCTTGTCTGTTTTGTGTGCAGACATCAGCGGATCACCTCCCGCTCTACATCCTGTCAGAGGCTCAGAGGAGGCAGAGGAGGTGCACAATATTTGGATCACTTACAAAACAGCTCTGCTTCAGGCAGAACTGAACAGATCATTTAGACTCAGTATTTTTCTGAATGCCGGGGGTCATCAACTACAGTCATATGAGGGACAGTCATTTCCCTGGCAGACGTTGTGGGGGCTGGATTTTAAAAACAATGTAATAATATGAGCGAGCGACCCCCACACTCTTTTCTGACCATAGACCCACCATTGTTCGTTTCACATTTTTATTTTTCTGCACTCTTGTATGTTTCTTTGCCTTTATAAAGACTGGTTCATATCATCCATATTACAGCCAGCGACAGGGAAAATTTTGCCTTCTGCTTTCTGTCACGGTTCATCAGTGGTTTTAGCCTCGGTGTACTCACTCCTCTGGTTAAATACTGGCTAACAATGGCTGTCAGGTGCCAGATAAGCATGAAGTCATTCCTGACAAAACTGCTTCAATCACAGTTGTTTTGGGGATTGCATTCATAGTTACAGGGATGTTAAAACAAAGATACCCTCAAAACCACAACATCCTTTCAAACTTACATTTTCAGAATTTGAAAATGTGCCAGGGGCCAGCAGGGAAGATGTTGGAAGCCTGATGAGGACCCCGGTTGATGATCACTGCTTTATGCTGTTTTCCAAACCTTGTATCCGTCCTCCCAGTATGAATACAAAGATCTTGTTCTTAACAGACAGTCTTTTCTGTCCATAACTGAGGTGTAATAATAGAATCTCACTGAAATAGGTGACTCTGTGCTCTCCTGACCCGTGTTGTTTTTGTTCTGTAGGTCTCACATGAGAGAGGAGATCAGCGAGTTCCTGCTGGATGACGGTGATGATGGAGTTTAGAGGGACGAGGCAAAGATGAGAAGTCGAGTCTTTACCTCCACATCTGATATTTTTTCTTGTTTTTGTTAAACTTTTGAATAAAGATGCAGATATCTGATTTATTTATTCTCTGTCTTCATAATGCTTGCCCCTGTATTGTTTGGGGGCTGGAGCCTAATCCAGCTGACATTGGGCGATAGGTGGAGTTCACCCTGAACCAGATGCCAGTCAATCACAGGGCTACATAAAGAGACAGACAACCATTCACACTCCTACCTTCCCATTCCCACCTAAAGGGCAATGTAGGGTCAACAATCAACCTAACAGCAGTTTATTTTTTTTTGGTTTGTGGGAGGAAACCGGAGTGCTCGGAGATAACACACACAGGTCAACGTGTGGAGTTGAAGCAGCAGTCTTCTCTCTGAGATACATGCACTGACCCACTGTGCCACCCTCTTTATATTCAATACATGTTCGATCTACATTCACTGTAGCCTTTCCCCTGCATGAGATACCTGGGAACAGACTTTTATAGAACAGTAACGAACTAGAAAGCACTTGGACAGCACAAACTTCGGCCAAGATAGCTCACATATTGTTACACCTGTAAGCAATAGTTCAATGATCAAGTTACCATCATAATATGATTCACTGACCCACAGCTAGCACTCAGAATTATGTTGATATCATTATTAGTTTGACAGTTGTAGAGCAAAAATGACTGTTTGCTAATGTCAGTTATCTGGATCACCACCAAAAGGTAATGGGATGCACGCTGTTTTCTTGATGCATGCTCCTTTAAGGTCCAACTGTGTCCTGATATTTATAAAACAGTCCCCATGGATGACACTAAGCTTTCAGGTTGTAATTCATTTACAAGTCCACACTCCATGACTTAGTTCAAGGGTGGGCAACTCGCGGCCCTCCTCCTTTCTTAGTGCAACTCGGCAATAAATGTCCAAACATAAGGATTAAAACCCCTCTGTGACGTGTTTAGTATGATTTGCCACAATGACAGCATGTAGACAGACAAAACGACAAGTGGAAATTTGGTAACACTTTGTACAAGTAAACACTTTGTAAAGTTGTATTTCATTATAATAACCCCTGCCAAGGAGGTTATGTTTTTGGCCCTGTATGTTTGTTTTTGTTCGTTAGCAAGATTACGCAAAAAAAACTACTGTATATTTGCTGAAATTTTCAGATGTTGGTAATGGCCCAACTTAAAAATGATTAGATTTTGGTAGTGATCCAGATAATCGCCATTAGCTAACAATAATTTTTGCTCAATAACTGTAACTAATAATGATATCAACATAACTCTGAGTGCTACGTGTGGGTTTTCAGGGTTAAGGAATCATATTATGATGGTAACTTTATCATGGACTTACAGCTGTGACAGCAATGTGTGTGCTTCCTTGGTGGAGGTTTGTGTTCTGATCGTTTGTAGTTATAATGATTTTGTTTTAACCTGCATGGAAAAACTACTTTTGTGTATAATGAATTATAAACACACTTAAGTGGCTTGAAGGTCAAACATAAACTCAAACTTTAGTCTCTGATTCTTGTATCCAGGCCACTTTTTCGCCTCACAGCAGATGTGAACACTTGTTACACAAGTTTTTTTTTTTCCCAAAATTGAGAAACAGCCACTGTTGAGTAGGATGACTTTTATTTTGAATAAAGAATTGAGGGGAAGAAATTAAAGCAGAGTTTATGGTTGTTAGACAGAAAGTGCTGCTTTAATGAAAAGTCAATGATGAGGACAGAACATAAGTTGAGGTATACAGTTTTTACACACACACGTATTTACAGAATGTTATTCACAATGGTTATGAATGAGTTTCTGTGTCAGTGAATCTCTTTAGATTTTGTTGATGTTAGCAGCCGGCAGCGTGGATTTGTCCAAGTCGTCAAAGTAAGGGTGAGTCATGGCCTCGCGTGCAGACACCCTTTTAGGAGGATTGTAGGTCAGCATTTTCTACAGCAGAGAAAAAGAAGGGAGACGATCATTATTATTGTCCCTCAGGTTTCATTTAAGGAGCAGTTTTTGCATCATTTCTTTTAAATGCATAGGATGCCGACTAAACCTGACGTGATTGTTTATCTGTTCTTAAATACCATCTTTGTGATACAGACATGTGTTCTGACTGTTAAATAACTGAAAATGTATCAATAATATCTTCCTTAAGGCTGCAGTTCACCACAGAAGTCAAATCAAAACCTATCACCCACATTTTTGGTACTAGTTTTATTTATTTTCTTTCTTACAAAAAAACAAACAAAAAAAAAAAAACGAACACTGGCCCCAGAAGTCTCCAGAACACATTTCCAAAGTTTCTTCAGTAAAATCCTCTTAGGCACTGGATTTTTGACACGAACATACATCCCTCTGTTTCAGCCCTGCCCAAAATGGGCTGAGACACATTTCTTATAGTTTTCTGACCGCACATGAACGTTGAAAAATGTTTCCACAGAAGCAGGGAGTTGCACCACCTGTTTATGTGACAACCAGCCAAAGCAGAAATAAAGAAGAAAACAGGCAGAGAAGGGTGTGGGTGGTTGTTGATGCCCTCTGTGAGCCGTCTTTAGTTTTTGGGAAATTTTATAAAGCGTTTTATAAAGAGTCCTTTCCTGAAACCACTGAGTGACGATTCAGGTAAAGTACAGTGTGTGTAAGTTTGATTCTTCTTTTCTTTGGCTGCATGTTGTGGACACAGATCCACTCCATAAGTGCTCCCTACATTTTCCCCCTGAAGGCGTTTGTGATGCTGCTGTGCCTTTCCCCCAGTGTCTGTTTCAGGTAAGACCTTTGACAAATGTTCTGGAGACACCTGGAACCTGTGTAAACTTAGTGAGATGGAGTTTGATATGAGACCTTCAAGAACAAATTTGATATTTGTCTCTTCTGTACTTGGCTGGTTAAAAAAGTTACTCTTAAAGACCATTCACAGACAAAAACTATGACACTGGAGGTTCAGGCCTTGTCCTTACCGCCAATAGGTCCAGGCCGTTTTTATCCAGGTTTTTCACCATTGATGAAAGGTTGCCGCACTTCCATTTGGGGAATGTGTTTTTGTAGTCAGGCAGGCTCTCCACATCAGGCCACACATCATTGTTTGGGGTTCCCAGGGTCCTGTAAACACAGACAAGGGAGGGATGAGTTCAAACTGGAGAACTACAGGGTAAAACTTCGTTGGGCACTTCCAAGAAAAAAACGTTACACTCAAAAACATCCTATTATTCAGGGTAGGAGGTAATGCACACTGAAGGCATGTCAGGTAATCACAAGTTTGAAACTGACAAACAGCAAAATGATTATGAGATGCTGTCTTTACATCAGAGATCTTATTTTCAATCCCAGCTTGAGAATTACAAAAAAGAAAATCAATCATGCTCAGCAAGTGTAACCTGATTTACCAGGTGGACTGTTCAATATATTTCTTTTGGGGAAGAGCCCATAGAAGGTGTTTAAAATGTGCAGAACCTTTCAAAAGCATATCCATCAATCACATTCATTACTGTCCAATCATATCATTTAGTAGGTGGGCCCTACTGCTGTGGTGTTAATACTAAACATTAGCCACTTTGTTAAAAAAAAGCCTCTCAGCAAAACATGTTTTGCTAGAGTTAGAGCCCTCTAGCAAGTGTACAGCCCACTTTGAGCCACTCACAATCACTGTTGATTGGAGCTTGGAAAGATGGATCTGTTTGACTACAGGCATTGAATCAGGCTGATCCAGCTGCACTGCAAGGTTACAGCAAGTTAGAATATACCAGTTTTGTGTGTAACAGCTCTGATTTTGTCAAGATCTTGTAGAATTTTTTTTATACAGAAGAGTGTGTATGTATATGTCTCATAAGCTCAGTGCCTTTATGAAAAAGGCTCGGTCATATTCAGACATCGAGACTTTCGCATCAGTCCCAGGAGGCCGTTCATCTGTGTCAGTTCACACTGCAGTACAGCTTGAATGTGTGTCTCCAGCTGGGTCCACGTGATCCCTCCTCCAATATATGAGATACTGTCACAGGGGCGTAAATATTACGGTATGAAACAGCAGTGTGAATGTGGCTATAATGACAAAGAGCATTTAATCGGTCAGCCTTTATGTTGAACCCACAGACAAAAGGTCAGCACTGTTCACAGCCTTTACCTACGACGGCTGAATTTAACCAAGCTGAAAAATACATTTAAGCTATGTCTTCATGTAGAAAACCAAGGTCAACCTCAAATTAGCTAATGAAGCAGCATTCATCCATCCTGTGCCCCTTCAGTTACCTTCATAAAAAAGCTTAAATCACACTTTTAAAGGGTTAGTTCAGGTTTTTGAAGTGGAGTGGCTTGAGGCCCATGGCACTAGTAAATATGAGTGCCAATGAAGGAACTCCTGAGCTTTGTTAGTACATGATACAGCCTAAAGTCTTCTAATTAACCCACTTAGAGGTTAAAATAAAACAAACAAAAAAAACTAAGTTGCTAACAATGCTACAGAAAGACTCATTGCAGCGTATTACTGTTCCTCAACTTGCAAGTTTACAAGTGGCAAGTTGGCCATCATATTTACTAGTGCCACAGACTTCGAGCAACCCCACTTCAAATTAATAAATAAATAAATAAAATAAAATAAAATAAATAAAATTAAAAACTCTTCAAGTTCATACATACACTTTATGCCCCTTACATCCCTCAATTTCCTTCTACTAACTGGATATGGGTTTTACTCCAGTTTATCAACTAGGCCTGTAGTCAACCGAGGAAAAACTCAATTAACCAAAGTTACACCCACACAAGTATTCAATAAGCTTTTAAAAAGAAAAAAACAAGTTAATTTAGTGACTGAATGCTCTCCAGAATTCTGGCTGTAGTAATAATAAGCAGCATTAACAGAAATAAGCCAAACAAAAACACAAAAACGTGCATTGTCACTTTTAAATGAGAACCAATAAAGGTCAGAACAGCAAAAGCATGATTATCAGTCTGGCACTTGAGACGAGTTGTCCCAGCTGCCTGCTTGTTGTTGATTAAGGAGCCTTTTTCAGGAAGAACGCCACTTAAATAGGAAAATGATGATCATCAGTTATACTCCTAATTATGTTTGATCTAGTTTACTCCAGCTCTTTTTTGTTCGAGAGCAGGATTGTGTACTGACATGTTTTTAATGTGCTCTTCAAAGATGAAGCAGCGGTGTTGGTGGAAGGCTGTGGCTGTTTTAAGGCCCATGAGTGCTAGGTGTGAGATGGGGCCCTTCACATATTTTGGTCATTTAAAACTGCTCGTGCCCTGTGTTCAGTGCTATGCTATACCATAACGGCCCACTGGAGAGATAAGCGCAATTTTTAAGCTTTTCTTTACTTTCTTGTTGTGGGTCTAAACTCTGCCTCAGTCTATTATATATTAGACGTAGTATTTATGGTGAAGCTGGGGTGTATGGTGGAGCCAGAGAGCAGGGAGAGAGAGAGGGGGGTACACAATGGGAAAAAGGATCCACAAGCATGTGTGTCCTTGTGCGTGCTGCGTTTAAACAGCACAGAAAGAATTGGCAGTTGATATCGAAATTCTCTCAGTAATACTTCTTCGATATCTAAAGACAAACTATTTTATTTACTATTCATTCATTTTGCAGTTGGTGACGTTGTTTCCTTTGTTTGACCAAGACTTGAGTAAAATGAGAGCTCATCAATAAACCAGCCGACCCACCCACAGGAGAGTGTCAGCCCTGGTATTCACCTGAAGATCCTGAAGAGTTGGTCTATCTCTGAGTCCCCATGGAATAAAGGCTTCTTTGTCGCCATTTCAGCAAAAATGGTCCCAGTGCTCCAAACATCGACAGGGGTTGAGTATCTTGGAGAACCCAGGAGGACCTCAGGAGCGCGGTACCAAAGAGTGACGACCTGAAGGCACAGGGTTCAATCAGCTCACAGGTCATTTAAAGACTTTTCTTGATAGAGTCATAAACAATTTCTCCTTTACGTTATTTATGTCTGTACACTTTTACAAAGCAGCTCCAGTGTGAATAAACTCTCACCTCATGGGTGTAAACTCTTACAGGAACACCAAAGGCACGAGCCAGACCAAAGTCTGCCAGTTTGATCACTCCTTTGTTGTCAATCAGAAGGTTCTGGGGTTTCAGGTCCCGGTGGAGGACGCGTCGACAGTGACAAAAGTAGATACCCTCCAAGATCTGGTACAGGTAGCTCTAAAAAGAAGAGGGGGAGTGTTTTGAAACTGTGAAACTATCATTGAGGGCACAAGACACTCAGAACGTAAACCTGAGGGAAGAGCAGCTCATGATTAAAAAAATCATGACCCAACTTTATCGAAGACTCGGGAGCAAAGAGATCAAAGTAGTTTGGTCTTTTCCTTTTTTGCATTTCATGTCATTTGAATTAATCTGCTGCTCATTTCAGCACAACAATGACTTTTACTATGAGGTATGGGTGTGGACTCTAATCACACAACCTGGACTTGAGTCAGAGGGGGGTCATTTGACTCGAGCACAACTAAAATTTGACACGACTCAACTTAGACTTGAACACCAATGACTTTTGACTTCACTTGATCTTTTACCCTCATGATCTGAAAATACTGGATGTTAAAATGTGTGTATTAGATCCATGTATGGCATATCCGACTGTTAATGCCTGCTACCAAGTCTGCACGTTCATATAAAATATTCAACATTGCAACCAGTCGAACACCACTTATCATGAATGAAACTTACTGGTTTATGGAAGTAGAGCCGCTTTCTGGTTTAAGCCCTGAATTTTTAATAACAGTTTGTCAAAGTCCTTTTTACACTTTGGGAACACAGTGCTCATTGTTCATTTTTTTTTTAACATCTTTTATTAAGCAACACAATATAGTGTTCAGCTGGCATTTCATTGGGTGAACGGTGTTAATGTCTTAATTTGCAACTAAAGTTGAAAGCAGAAGAATCTGGACTTGACGCGACTTGCCTGCATTTATTTGAAGACTCAACTCAAATCCAAAGACTGGTGACTTACCTGAGATTTGCAGAACAAAGACTTATTGACGGGCAGGTTTAATGGTAATTATAACCTTTATTGAACCAGCTGGGTCAACAGAGAATCATTTCTCATTTACAATGACCACAGGAGTGGCAGATCCTTGGAGAAAGTAATATTTATGGTTACATATATTAAAAAGTAAATGTCTTAAAAACAGTAAGGATATCTAACATAAGAATGCCTAATACAATTTTATTTATAAAAACCCTCAAAGAAAGTGACAGGTACAATATATATGGTGACATGTATTAAGAAGCAAATGGCTAGAAGCAGATGCGATGGTCTTGTTCTATTGGTTGTACTGAATTTTAAAAAACACAAGAGCGAAATAAGTGAGCCAAGCTTTAAGCTTCACAAGACTGAAGACAGGAGGGACTGAAGGAGGAATTGGCTGTGGGTATGAGGAAATTGATGAAGCTATCAGAGCGCAGACTGCGTTTTGTGTTGAGAAAATTAGAAGTGACGGTAGATATGACAAAGTTTTCCCATGAGAGTTTTGTCAGTGAACAGAAACCATTGAGTTTGTCTGAGACTGAAGTGAAGGCCAGTTCAGCAATACAGGCAGCAATGGTGAATGTTAAAGCAAGCTCCAGTCACAAAGCGGATAGCAACATGAAGATTAACATCCAGTTTGTGAAGGAGGGTTTTTGAGGCAGAGCTGTAGGCCACACCACCATAATCCAGATTTGGGAGCCTTGTCTTTTTAACCAGAAGCTGTTTTACAGAGTGTGTAAAGAGGATTTGTTTCAGTAAAGAAAACCAGTACGAGATTTGACCTCAGTAAGCGATATTGTTTGTGCTGGTTTTTTTTTAATGACAAAAATGTATCCAAGCTAGAAATTAGTTAAAGTTGATTGAAGTTACTGGTATTTTGTCGGTTTTATGTGAATTTCACACACAAACACAAGCTTGACTTGGTATGTGTGTATAAATCTCCAAATACATATGGAGAGTTGTCTAATTCTATGGGTTTTAGGATATTTTACAGCCCTTGAAGGATATTTGCTGAGGTAACTGAGATACCCCCCCCCCCCAAAAAAAGCCTACCTCCCCACCACCTCCGCAGTATTCTAGTTTATGTCTTTCCTTCTGTTACAGAGCTAATTTGAGGAAAAGGGAGGGATTACCAGGAAAAAGAAGAAACCGGTTTGAGCCTTTGAGTGACCGATAAACTGCTGGAAACACAGAGCTGAGAACAAACACAATGGGAGTTCTATATCCTTTCATTTCTCTAAAAAGTCCTGACCCAAAGGTTTATATAATCCAAGCTAAGATATGTTTTAGTATCGTCTACTGTTTATTTTTTTTAAATGTGTTATCAAGTGTGATCTTCATGACAACATTTCCCACACATCAGCAGACAGATTCCTGAAATAACCCACTGAAACGGTTCATGAGAAACATATTTACCTTGACCAGCATAGGATCCATACACTGTCCGGAGGGAATAGTGTCTAAGTACTTCTTCAGGTCCATGGACAGAAACTCAAAGATAAGATAGAGACGAGAATCCTGCATCAGGACATCCAAAAGCCTGGAAGAATCAAAAACATGCATTAGAAATAAATAAATCCACAGTGTGTTCATGAATATAGTTCCTCATATCCAGTGACAGTCAACATTCCCCTTGACCAACATGCTGTATGTAAAGAGATCAGCTGGATGTTTATACCGTAGTGACAGTGATGAAGTGTGACACAGTCTATAATCTGGTCTTTAAAACTGTGTATGACCCCCCACAGTGAGGTCAATAAACCTCGTCACTTTCAAGACTTAGACTGTGAACACATTTTTCAGTCACTCTACCAACTAGTGTGGATCACAGTTGTGTCTGCAAAAAAAAAAATCTCTTCCCAAATTCAGGAAGGCTAAATTAGGAATTTATTAAAAGGATTGGGATGAAAATTATTACTAGACTAAAGCTCTGTAGCATGACTTTTGGGCCATAATGTCCGACTCTACTCGCCACTACCCATTTCACCATGACATGCTGCAACTTTTGAGTTTGTAAAAGCCATAAATATGCTCTGATCAGGTGAAAAACTCTACTTTGAACAAGCTAAGCATACCGAACAACATTTGGATGCTTCAGCTCCTGCAGCAGGGACACCTCTCTGACAGCAGTGCTGGGGACCCCCTCCTCCTCGCTCTCCAGACGAATCTTCTTCATAGCCACGACCTGCCCTGTGGCCTTGTGCCTGCCTTTATACACCACTCCATAAGTACCTGCAAGAACAAGTCACCACATTAAATCTTGTCATAATGAGCAGAGCCAAAAAGAAATCACGTCATTAATCAAATACCCAAAATAACAATGTGAGGATCTGAGGACAGGACAAAGGAACCAAATCAAGCCCAGAAATCCACTGAAAAGGTGTTCTGACAGTGGCTAAAAATGTATGTATCAGGAATGCATGATATTGGATTTTTGGCGATATACAGTACAGAGGGTAAGCACTGACGTCACAATTTGTGCGTCAGATTAACAATTTCACTTGCTGAGTCACAGAGAGCAATGTCTGGTAATTGATACTGCTGGTAAGAAACAGTGAAACGCTTTAATTAACATGACAGGTTCAGTGTTTGTAGTCATTTTCAGGAGGTCTAATTGTTTTTTGATGTTGTTAATTACAGAAACTGTAGATTTATTCTGATTTGTATTTAAAAATGACTAAGTAAAACTTTTGGATCCATAAAGTTAATTTTATTTAATTTATTATCCCCAGCTTCTCTGTTAGACACATTTTTTTACTTGTAAAACAGGCATCTCTCACATTAGAGGTAAGACCTACACATTACTTAACTTCCATTTGATCACCAACCCTGAGTGTCGTAAGAACGAATGGGAAACAGATCTTGGTGAAATAATTTAAGATTCAGAGGATCTATTCCTCTTCTGTATGTCTGTGACACAGATCATTCAGTTTATAATTGTACACCACTTGCACTGCTCCAAAAACAAATTAGTTATGATTGAGAAAAGATCTTGATCTGACCTGTGATTGTTGTAAACAAGCTCCTGCCAAAAAACGTGTACAGTCAAAATGAAAGGACTCAATTTTATTAGACCACAGCCCAGTGTAAAGTTCATGCCACAGCTGCCCTCAAGTTAACAGCATTAGTAATTACTGTAATAACCAACATATTTTTTATGTTTCTGTAATGTTTAATGCAACAGTATGTTGAGGCTCTTTAACTGAAATTATATTTTAATGCTAAAATATAATTACTACTGTCCATACATTTTCAAATGTAATGTTTTCCAAAATAAAGAACAACAGTAAAGCACATTATTACTTCTTGATTGAGATGTCAAATTATAGTTATTTACTTGCACTCCTGAACAGAATAATTAGTTTTTTAGGCTGATTGTTAGGCTCTGTTAATCTCTGACTTCTCAGAGAAGCCCAGTGAGTGGCTCAAGTTTGGGTATAAAAGATGAATTCAATTTACAATTCCTCATTCCTGTTCAAACTGTGTGTTTAATGATAAAAACATTTTCAATTTTTAACAAGTTTTTGAAAGACTTCTAAAATATTGAATTGTGTATGCACATATGTACACACACACACACAGTTATATACATGTACAGTATATTTATGGATTATTTTGGTTATGCCAACATCTGAAAGTTAACAGGATGATTAAATAAACTATCAACAAAGTTTTATGGAATTGTCAGGATAGGTCAGAAATGGGTGAACAACCAGTCGATTAGATTTCAGTGGTGAAAGAATTTTTCTCAAGGATTGCCTGGCATTGCAAGATAGAACAGTTTTCCACAGTAACTTTCCAGACTTTGTTGGAAATGCCTTGGGGCGGTTTGTTCTTCTGAGTAATTCTATTTAATTTTTTTTTTTTTTATTCTCAAATTTGTTACCTCCGCCAAGGAGGTTATGTTTTTGCAAGCATTTATCCGTCTGTCTGTCTGTGTTCAAAATAACTTGAAAAGTTCTGAACGGATTTGGATGAAATTTTCAGGAATTGTCGGGAATGGGATATGGAAGAACTGATTAAATTTTGGGGGTGATCTGGATCACTGTCTGGATCCAGGAATTTTTTTAAAGGATTCTTCAACATTGCCAGATAGGACGATTTTCGCCAAAGTGGACCGAAGCTGCTTGGTGGAGGTCTGCGCTCTCTGAGTGCTTTTCTAGTTGTTGTATATTTATTCATGCATTTTTTTTTCATTTTCTTTTATGTACAGTTGTCTGTCTGTAAGTTTACTACTCAGGGAATAGAATATGGAATACTTTTGCCCCTAGACCGTCCTCTGCTATTGATGTTGTCATACATGTTATCAACTTAGAAACAATTTAAACCAAACCAAAGTAAAAGTCTTGATGAACAAAAAAAGCAGTCAATAAAAAAATCTGCCAATACCAATATTCAACCTTTTAGGTAATTATCTGCTGACAGCATAACTTTTACCATGATATAGTGCATCCCTCATATGTTTGCAAAGAAAGTAAAAAACAAACCTTCTCCAATCTTTTCTATTTTCAAATAGTCCTCCATGATGGCCTGAAAGAAGAAAAACAGTCATCATGTCAACAATCCAACGTAAACAACAGCTTAAATACTTTAAATACACCCTAAAGTGTAAGTAAACTTTGATCAATACATGTATTTATTATAAATACATGTTCACGTTAATTGACGTTTATGACAGTTGGAGCCTCTCAGCCTACAATGTGGCCTAAAAACTAACACTGTTGTAAAAGGCAAACCTGTATTACACTACAGTCTGGACTGTGCCCTTCAATATCTCTGGTGTTAACAACTTCAGTCTTTTACGTAAGTGTAAAGTCAAAAGTAAAACAAAATCAATGTTTAAAAGTAAAATCGCTGATGTCTTCCTGCGCGATACGAGGCTAAGGTCAGGAACGTTAGCTTTACCAGGCTTACTTACACCCTCAACGTCAGTGGATTAATGTTCGCATTAATGTTAGCAGCTGAGCCTCCTCTGAACAGACAGGGTTTTCAAATCTTCATACAACCTGCCGAATAAAATAATTCATATTCAAAGCATTAGAGTATAAAGAGAGAGTACCTGCATGTGCCTCCGCTTGTCTCGTATGTACTCACAGACTGCCGCTGGAATGCTGACAAACTGATTTGAATTGACCACGGTGCAGCGAACGGTTCAAACCTGACCAATGAGCGAAGGCGACGCTTTTCAAAACAACCAATAAGGAAGCGGGAGACTGCCATGTTCGACGAGCGGGAGTGAACGCGCCGGCGCAGTCCGCTCGTTTTACCCAGCGTTTTGGCTTCTAGGCAATACCCACTCGCCTGCCAGTGAGCTGAACTATGTCCTGTCATTATTTACACCCGAAAAACATTCCGCACAGGCAAAATGTAACGTAACATCGTGTGTTTTTTAAATCAGGCTCCACTGGAATTGCAGCTTCTAGAGACTTACACCAAGCTTTTCACAGTCTCTCAATGTATGTCAAACAAATAAATAAATAAATATGATGGCGAAACAGACTGCTTCTAAACATTAAGGACCAAGTTTAATGTTTAAAGACACAAAAAAAGTTCAAATCATAGGCAACTTTATACCCTTAGGGGAGCTGAAGCACAGCTTAAACTGCATTGTACCCTACCTAAAATAGTAATTACATATGACCATTTCCACTCTGGATTTTCAATAAGAAAGAAACTGCCAAATCTATGGTTTAGTATTTAACCCTGCTATTATCCTCAAATATTACGAACACATTTTACACTCGGGGTCAATCTGATCACAGGGATATCTGCCACCAGAAAATTATATACAAGTTTTTGTGCAGGCTCTTTGTTTATCTGTTGAAAACAAGCCCCTACTAATTAAACCTATCAGTGAGTTGACCTGTCCTCTAGCGCCACCATCAGGGCAAACTTTTAAATTTGAATGAATGTATCTTGAAAAAGTTTCATACATATCTTCTTAAATTTACTGGCATTAGTGACCAAAAGAGCATGGACCCTTTTGGTTTTGGTGATGATATGAACTTTCCTGTAGCACCACCATCAGGTCAAACTTTCAGTTTTAGAGTATGGTAAGTGTATCCTGTAAAACTTTCATCCGTTTCTAAGTTGGGGTGCACATTCATGACTCTCACAGAAAGAACCACATAATTGATATTGGTGACCCCTTCCTCTCATGAACATATTTCTTTACTTATTTTTATCTCCTTTCTTTGTAACACATTTGTGGTTGGTATTTCTTCAGAGACATGGTGGCTTGAAATATTGCCCTATCAGTCTCAGCATGCCAAAGTCTTGCTTTTGATTTGCTAACTCCTGCAAATGAGCAAGTCAAAGTTGGCTTCCAAGTCAACTACATTCAGGTCTTTCCAACTGACCATACACACACACTTCCCCTCTATTTTCAGTCCATGGTGTTATGAAGAGCTCTAATGATGACTTGATATTTGGAAAGCCTTGGATGTGATCAACTTGCAAGTCTGCATTGGTTTCCTCATTTTGGCAGGAGTTCAAAAGTCAGGTTGTTTCCCACATGCCCACACCATGAGAAATATCAAAGTTCTCGTGGGAATAGTTGTTTTCCCCACCTCTCTGTTATGTATCCTCTCAAAAGTATCATCTCTGCACCTGCAGGTGTGGGGGTGTTAGGTCACACAAGACAGACAAGTTATACACAGCTATAACGGCTTGGGGTCAAATTGACCCCAGAGGAACACCAATGTGTGCAATACGCATTCAGCACATTGAAAAAATATCATGATAATTTTATGCTTAATCAGTTATCCCCATCAAATTAGTCAAAGTCATGAAATATGAAGCAAAAACAAAAAAGTCAACTATTATTTTTTGAATGATACACATTGAATAGGGTCAAATTGACCCCAAGGATAATAGGAGGGTTTTAAGCAAGCAAGACTCTAAATTCTGAATGATAATTCTACGCTAGGATGCATTTCTAAATAAACAGAAAAACAGGGGTTAGTCATGCAAAGACTTGGTTGTTTTTGGTGAGAAATAATGGGTGTCAAGGTCCTTTGATTTAACAGAAATATTAAAAAAAAAAAAATTGTGGAAGGGACTTCTATAACTTACTTTAGACTTATGAAGGGTAAAAGCAACAAGAATGAAAAAAGTGGAGGTGATGTAAACTCGAGTGAATTCAAAATTTAAGTGATACATTTATTGAGGGGCTGGCACGGTAGCAAAGCAGGTAGTGCACAAGGCTCACAGCAAGAAGGTTGCTAGTTTAATCCCTTTGTCAGCCAGGGCCATTTTGCGTGGATTTGCATGTTCTCCCCGTGCATGTGTTAGTTCTCCCCAGGCACTCCGGCTTCCTCTCAGAGATCAAAAGCACATTCACTCACTGATCCATCTACATCATCAGCATTATCTTACATAACTACCTCCACACATGCCAATTTACAGCCACGACAGCAGTGGGAGCCACTTGGGTTAAGTGTCTTGCCCAAGGACACATCAACATGCGACAGACAGTTGGGGCTAAGCTCAAACCCACAGCTTTCTGATTGATGGTAGAGCAAGTCCTGATAGCTCGAATACTGGGTCAATTATGGTAAACTTGAATCTTTTGTTGAAGAAAAAAATACCTGTATCTCAACAAAACGTGATATTCTTGAAGTTTCAGTTCTCAGGAGTCATTACAGCAAAACAATGGAAACTGTGTCCATCAACCAGATCAAAATGTTTTTTGTAAAATAACTTTCTGTCCAACACTTGGTTAGCTCAGCCCTAAACCCAGAATCATTTATTATCTCTTGAGCATAAATATAAAACATGGTTGTTCAAACTGGTTAAATAAAGAACAGCCTTTTGTTGATTTGTGTGTAGCTGCCTTTACAGCCCCAAACCTGAATTTATTTATTTTGATCATGTACATTTAAGTTACAACCACAAACATTTTTAAACAAATGAACAGTAAACTTCTGCATTTTTCTCATCAATTACTATTGACAACATTAAATTTTAATCTCAAAAATCATATGAAATTGATAAAGCTATTATACAGTCACAACTCTACACATGAAAACTCATGTCAGCTTAAGAATTACATAGAACTCATTTATCAACCCCAGATTGATTATCAATTTAAACAAAACAGAAAAAACAATAAATAAAACAGAAGTTTCTTAGAAATACAATACGATTCCAGTGATGTAAGAGATGTACAAAACAATGTCTATAAGCAATAATTTAACTGCACTACATGTGATTCATCTGTCCAAACACTTCACATCCTATATGAACTTATTATATACAAAAGGCATGCCTTATTTCACAAGTGTGATGGATCCTGGAATAATGACAGAAAGTCTTGGAGATGCTTAATGAGTGTCCCATTTGAAAAACACTGAACAGAGACGATATGAGTCTCACTAAAGCAACGACCTTAAACTGGCCCCCTGGACCTTCGACACAAACATCTGCAGCATCATCATCTTATCTATTCACTTCTTTGCTTTTGCAAAATCACAAAGAACAATCTTGTAGAAGTGATCTTTTTTTTAATCATATGTAGCCAAAAATAATTGATATATTTAACAAGACAAAAGAAGTACTCAGTATGTGTGATTTTCATGTGCAGTGCATGTAGATATTTATTTATCTAAATAAACACTCTCTGGCAGATATGACATCCATTGAATTATCTGATAACAAAAATGCATTTTTAAAGTCCATAGTGGTAAGATAAGCATTATTAGGGTGTTTCTAAACATTAATACCAAAATTGGATTGTTACTTCCTTGTTCTGTTTTGACTTATCAGTCTCACAGCAGTTGTGCACACTTTCATGGTTCTAGTTCAAATGTCCTCCAAGTATCACCACAGACTCAACTTCCAGCTCATGTGCAAATAAAGACCGCTGCTTTTCACCAGTTAAATCATCTCTTATCATGTCCAGAGAGTGGCAAAAGAAAATACATCATATTAAGGTAGTTAATATAAAAATTTGGACTTACAAAATCTAATACCAGTTCTACAAAGTTGATAAGTTAAATGTATGTCTGAAGTCAAACATCTGGCACACTGACAGAGTTTACAAGCAGCTCTAGTAAAAGAAGTTCATCTTAAGCTCATACTCAAATGCTATACTTGGCTTTTATCTCAACACGTGCCCACAGGCTGTATAGTAACAGCTCTGAAGGGTAGTAATTAAAGCCGGCTAAAGATACAGTTCTTTCTCAAACAAAGGACCATGTCTGAGGACCGAACACTCAGGAAGTACCATGCAGACAGAGTGCAGCTGACCGGCGAACATTTAACAGTTACACAAAGTGAAAACCCACGAGAGCATGTACAAGACAGAAAAGCAGAGGAAATGAGTCACTGTTTGTACTACCCGTTATTTCTATACAATTCTGCAACTAATCCCCCCTTGATAAAATCGTTCATTTCCATCGTCAGAATTCAAGACTCAAGGTGCCTGTGTGACTGCAGCACAATAAGCTGATTATCCAGCAGCTCCTTTTTACTGTCAGAGAAAATGAAGCTGACACAAATCTGTCATCATCATTCTCCAGTGCCTGTCATTAATACTAAGATGACCTTTTTATTTTAAAACTGCACAAAATTTAAAATCTCATTACAGGCATGACAAAATTTGAACATCTGAACAAAAACAAAATGAAGAGTCCCTATAACATAACTGATGATATAAAAACTGTGAACCTCCTAAAAGCATCGTGGAAAAAAAGATAAACATGAACATATACAGCACTGACTGACAAGAGAGACACCATGACCAAGATCAGGGGGATAAAACAATATCCTGTAGGGCTGCGCAAATAATCGTATTTCAATAACTATTACAATTATGGCTTCTCACAATTATCAAAATGAGAACATCGTGATTAAAAGATCACAAATTATTGCAAATCATTTCTCCCCACTCATCATTTTTACCAATTTGTATTTGTGGTTTTTCACTTTGCAATCAAAGTGGTTTGAAAGTTTACATTTCCAGAGCATCTAATAAAAATAAATGAATTTTAAATGCAGATGTAAGATCAGTAGGTAATCGTATTTAATGATTGTGATCTCAATATCCTGGGGCACAGTAGAGCAGCAGGTAGTGCATGTTCCTCACAGCTAAAAAAAGGTTGTTGGTTTGATCCCCGGGTTGGACAGGGCCTTTCTGTGTGAAGTTTGCATGTTCTTCCTGTGCATGCGTGGGTTCTCTCCAAGCACTCCAGCTTCCTCCCACAGACCAAAAACATGCTCATTAAGTTGATTGGTGACTCCAAATTGTTCTAGGTGTGGGTGTGAATGGTTGTCTTTCTATGTGGCCCTGCAATTGATTGATTAAGGATGTACCCCGCCTCTCGCCCAATGCCAACGGGATAGGCTCCAGTTTTGTGTTACTGTCTGCGTGCCTGATTTAATTGATAAAATGATTTAAGCCTGATTCAGATGGGGAAATTCTTGGTGCAGGCGGTCAGTTTTACAATTTAGTCCCAGGTTGACAGAACAGAAACAAAAATGGCAAATTTCCGTGCTCTTGCTGGGGCAAAGGGATCTTTACCAGATTTTTAAATGTTACGGGTGAAAGTCTTATAAATGGAGCCATAACAATAAACAAGTTCATTTCCTCAAGTACCAGAATTTAACTGGGCATTATGCAAATATGCTGGGTACATTAAAAATGATTTTTTTGTGCTTTGTTGGCACTTATGGCAAGATCAAGGAACACAGAGAGGTTTTCCTCATGGGAAGCACAAAAGTGCAAATTTGATGTCCTGACAACTTGTCCATCTGAGCTCGATAGTTCCTGTATCTGGGATAAAACAGTTGATGGTGGAGGTAAATAAAAACAAAAACTTATTTTAAAAGAAAGTGTTCACATTATTAAACAGACGAACTGAAATCTTAACAGTTTCACAGACACCATGTCCCAGACCAATGTGTTAATATCCTAAACTCACTCCAACAACAGAAAAAGTGAAGTCAGAGGGTTTTAGACAAGTCAAGATTCTTCTTCTTAGGACCATAAATATCTAAAGCAAACTAAAGCATCAGTCAGCATTTGGGACACGTCACTTTCAGATAAAGTGCTTCACTAAAGCGTGGACATCTTTGTGTATGCACACTTCTGTGCACATCACCGAGATCAGGATTTAAACTCTTATCTAATAGCTGTATATTTCTTTAATTTACAGTTCAAAACAACACACAGGATTTCACTATTTGTGCCATGCACAGAGATGATTAGATTTTTACTAATGACTGAGACTGGAGAGAGTTCATCAGTGCATCTTTGTCTTCCAGTTGAGGTCTTCAGACTCAAGGTCTCCCAGTGATCACCTCTGGGACGTCACGGCAACATCAACTTCACATGAGAAGAGTCTTTCCGCATGGAAATGTAAACACATCACAAAAAGTTTCAGTAATTAAAACTTAGGTCTGTCAGCTTGTTAGGTTGTGATTGGAAAGTAGGATTAAGGGTGTGTGTGTTTCATGTTCAGTTTGGAGACGATGACCCTGTTTTCTTCATTCTCTTCTTCTCCCGAGTATGACGTATCACTCCATATCACTCCCCTCTCGTTCTCTCCTTCCCTCCCTCTCTTGTTCTTTCTTACTTGCTTTTCTTTGTCTCTCCGCTTCTTGTTTTTGTGTCCGTCTCTTAAGGTTGCCTCACCCCTCTCAGATCAGAGGTCAGCCATGTTCAGGCTAAGCAGATTCTTCTGGTGCTCCTCCTCGCTTATAGATGAGACGAGGTGGAGAAACACAGCTTCAGGGTGTATGGATTGGACCCATCTGCACACACATAAAGAAACTTAGTACCCAACTCAGGCCAAGACTGTTCCTCCTCAAGCATTAATTAAAAGACTGAGAGTTTATCCAGTACCTTTACTAAAACACACATTCCTACTGTATTTCATTAAAACATAGTAAAAAACAAAGTTATTAAAAAATGAGACTAATGCTGCTAATGCGTCTCTTAACTTCTGATACAAACAAAACGTTTTCCTCTGAGCTCAGATTAGATTGTAGGAAAAAAGGAGAAAAGTCCCAAGGAAATACAACAGGTTAACAAGGAGGGTGATCAGGCACCGTGGTTTGTTTTTGGGCCAGAAACTGCTTTACCGAGAGCGCAGTGTGAGCTGGTGTGACCATATTTCCACATTTGTGGTCTCTTCCTTCAGACTTTGTCTCTCAGTTTTCTAGAACCTGTTTTTAACAGGGTTGATTCAGCATTGACCCTCTGGAGCCCACCCCTCCAAAATGATACCCTTAATGTCACAGAAAAAAATCAACATGGTCTTAAATTTGGACTTGCTTTGTCATGCTTTCTTCATCCTTGGTGAAGATGGTGTTTTCCAATAAACTGACTGCTGGTTTGTATTGGAGGATCTTAGATTAATCACATGTGATCAATCCTTCTAAAAAATGTGGCTTTCCTTCCTTTATTCCAAAATGTCTCCACAAATTTGCTTGTGTTTTTCCTTTTCATCAGGAGTCAGAAGATTTGGGTCAACTAAGGCACACACTTATGTCATATTAACATTTTCATGCAGAATAAGCAGAGCTGTCTTCTTATTAATGGAGACCATTCCTGACATCATTCACTGAGACTTGATCATTTCGAATAATTTCTTCAGTTTGTTGAATGTTTTCTGAAGTTTTTGATGTGCATGGTCGCCCACGACATTCATCATCTTGGTCGTCCACTCTGCCTCCACAAATCTTTTGTGGCATTCAAGCACACGTGCACGTAACCTGCAGTGTTCCCCACTCACCTCAGGAACTGTACTAAAAGATTCGGCTGCTGTTTGGTTCAGTTTCATAAATAATTTAAGTTTATGAATTAGTCAATTACTAAACTAGTCATTTCCGATGCCTTTTCAAAAACATGTGAACATCAATCAGCAGCTAGAAGTGAACTCATTTAAAGCTTACAGCAGTGATGTGTGAATACTCAACCTTTGATATAAAACACAGTGTGACTGTGAACCGTGTGGTTTTATCCTCATGAGTACAGTCTCAGTATTTAATAGACATATCTGGTATTTCAGGTTTTAGGGCCAGAACGTGTCACCCTATGGAGTCACCTGCTGTGGGAATACACAGTTTAAGGTTTTAGATCTTCACATGTTAAATTTGTACTTTCAAGCTCCAAATAGGGTTAAACCAAAAAAGCCTGTTGTACTGACTGCTCACACAAAGCTAATTTTCATTATAATTATGTTAAGATCAATACACCAGAGCTGGCAGGCTCTCTGCTAATTCTTTCTCATATTCTAGATCATAAGCTGGAAACTTTGCAACATGATATTTTGCATTTATCTCTAAAACCAGCCAAATATCTGGCCATTGAATAACTCACAGTTGGAAGTTTCCTCCACTGATTGACCAAAGTGAAAAAGCAGAAAATTTAAATAATCTAAAGCAACAATCTTCAGTCGACATCCAAATGCGACCAATAAAGTAAGCCATGTTTATTTGTGTTTTTGAGGGGGAACTACCAAGTCTGATTGCATAAACTGTAATAAAAAGACCTTTAGGTACCTATTGTCAAACAGTATGAGGTCTTGGCAGAGAACATGAGTAGTGGGTCTCTTAAAGACAGGAAGTGTCTTGAGCACAGACTTACTGGGTATCCTGATCTGGTAATGATTGAGAACAGTAAGGACCTCCACAGCCTCAGTCTTACTATCAAACTCCAACAAGCCCGATATGGTCTTAGAGGAGGCTGTGAGAGATACAGAAGAGGAGGTTTGATTAGAGAAGACAACACAACAGGAAAAAAAGAGGGATTGATCGATGGAAGAGGGAGTAATGTGCTACAGTAAGAGATGGAAAACTATAATAATAAAGCAAAAAAATAAATCAATAATTTTTCTATCGGATTAGCAGACACACGTTTCACCCAAAGCAGAGGGCTCATCAACGAGTAACACAAGGAAGGAAGAGAGGAGGAAAAAACTTCAGTAACAGGCAACAAGTTAAGGAAAAAAGGGAAATAAATCTTTCTAAGCTTGAAACAAGAAACTAAACTAGTGTCAGAAAATGAAGTGATACTTACGTTTGGCATCAAACATCTTGAATTTGACAAAGCCAGGCACATCATTCTCTGTGCAGAGCTGGAAAGACAAACACAGCAGCAGATATGAAAAAGGAGCTTTATAAGCACATTGTTTTATGTTGTGCCAGTGAAACTCTTGCTGCAAAACTCTGAACTATTGTGGGGAAAGAACTTCACATTTTAGTTTCACCGACCAATAAATTGAAACAAAAACTTGTTTTTACAAAATAAATAAAATGTTTAGGGGGATCTACCACTATTTGCAAATGTGACAGAGTTTTGGTGAACCATACAACTGAAAATGTCATTTATAGTTTAATGAATAATTAGACCAGGGATGGGTAAAATGGGCAAAATGTATATTGAATCTCTGTATCTTATAGAGGAAAGTAAGGGCTGCTTTGGCCTGCTGCTATTTGGTTTATAGTTTTGGTTTTTATTATGCACATTGTTAATTAGTGTCTTAAAAAGGGCAGATCACATAAGATTCTTCTTCTTTCTGCTCCTTTCTATGTAAGATTTTGCTTTTTGTATTTAAGTGCTGTATTATTAACAAAATAAATATTGAAAATGAAAAAAATACAAAGGAATTTCCTGTAAATACTAGTTAACAACATTAAAACATACCCTCAATTGGCTTTAATTCCATATTTAGCACAATAAGTTAGGTTTGCTTTTGAGCTTTATTTTTTTTTTATTGTCAACATCATAAATCCTGATGAAAACTCCAAACATATATATTTGTTCTTTTGATTAAATTGCAACCAGTTTGACTGTCTTACTGAGAGTTCCCTTTGATAGTAAGAGCTTTGGCCCTCAGAAATGGAGAATAACCATTTTGCAGCCCTCAAAGTAACAAAAGTTGCCTACACCTGAATTAGACTGATGCACAAATATACAAAAACAATAAGAATAACTGTTTAATTACAACGTCAAAGTAACATATGAAAGATAAGAATAAGAAAAGGCACTAATGTATGTGAGAGTTTTAGATTTTATAAATTTAATGTGTATGTGTACTGTGTGTACAATATGAAACAAAGTCATACCCTCAGTAAATGGTCCTGTGATACACATGGAGGGACGTTGTAGTAGTGTAACACTGCAGACGGAGGCTGGATGATGTTTTTGGAGGCCTGTCCCGCGCTGCTGAAGCGGTTGTTCCTGGTCATGGCAAAGTCTTTGTAGCTGCTGCTGCCATCCTCCAGCTCAAACACCTGACTGGGGATCACTGCGTGCTGCTTTGACACACTGCACACAATGAAGCCGTGCATGTTGAAACAGGTTTAAATAAAATCAAAACCTCAAAAAATAAATCCAAATGGCATTATGGTAAAAGACATCACACAGAGAAATACTAAACTTATGTTGGATTTGACATTGCTCACCAAACATTGAGCCTCTTGCCGAACACCTTGATGCTGTTGAGGTGTGTGATGGCTCGATCTACAGCATACTCATCTCCCATCTCAACCAATGCAGTGCCAGGAACACTCTTCATAAACTTAACCTGCAAACACAGAGCCATAGAAACGTCTGTTTTATTAAAGCAAACAATGTTGAGCTGTACTTAATATTCCGTGGCATTAAACTGAGTTATTTGCCCTGATTCAAGAAAAAACATTCATCCATGTGATATTATGTATTAAAAGATGAGGCTTTTACAGATCATATATAGAAGACAGGTTTTAACTGACAGCATCACATCACTCCAGTCCTCGCTTCTCTTTACTGGCTCCCTTTCTTTTTTTATATTCAATTTTATGATTTTTAAACAAAGTTGTTACCTGCAATGATATAAAACCAACTCTTATCACTTCTCCTTGTTTTTAAAGTCTTTGTCAAATCATCTGCAGCTGATGTAGACGTATTTCTGTTTTGCCCTTGTATAGATAAAATCAAGAAAAACATAGAATTTAAAGAATCCTTTAAGTTTTCATAACAGTTTAAGGTTTTGTGAAATCCCAGTGCAATGAAATGCAGCTCGGTATTTCTTCTTTTTAAGTAGAGTGCACAAGACTGAAGACATCATTTTAATTAGTGTTGTGTGATTAATGGGGTTGAGGGAAAACACTGATGCACGAGTAGTGAGATATTTGGCGTGGCAATAGAAAATCAATTCACTGACGCCAAGTATCAATGTTTTTTAATGTCTTCAGTCACAGCATTTAGTAAAGCTTTTGGTCCTATAGAAATAAAATTAGTTACCCTCTAAGTCCATTTGATGGTGCTCCTGAGCCACTTGCAGGTGAGGTCGGGAGAGTTTATGTTCTTTGTGCAGGAGACAGATTTTACTTTACTTATTTCAGAGATGCCCCAAGCAGGCAATTACTGATCACCTGTTTGTAAGATCTGCCGATACGATCATGTTTTTTTTAAACAGCTGGTCGAAAGGAATGGTTTGTTCAGCAAAGCAAAACAAAAAAAGAGCATAGTGAAAAGTATCCTATAGTAAAGACGTCTAAATTACACTATAAAAACTCAATGAAGTTTATGAATAATCATATTTATTGACATGACTTTGGACCAGACTTTAGAGCGCGTATGAAGAGGTTTAAAGGGCAGTCATTTTCTGCATCCCCAAGTTAGGAACGCACCAGCTTTGAGCCTAACCAGTCCTCATTTTCAGACAAACACACCCCTTGGTGTGTGAAGACACAGCGTATAAATGACACCGGCGAAAATAAGAGGGGACACCTGCACCTCACGCCAAAACACTGCACCGGTCATACGACAGTGCCCATGAACTTTACAGCTTAAATGCACACTTTGCTCTTGATGAATCGCTGCAAGTTATGTTGTATCCAGATGCTGAACAATGTTAACACACATTACATAACTTTGTCCTGTTGTGAAGGTCTAATTGAAAATGCATTGAAATGTTACGGAATTTGCACCGTAATGATTTTGTTTGTTTGTTTCTCATCAGAGGTGTGGTTGACAATTGTGTGAAACTCCTGCACTGTAATTTTCGCAACAAGATTTGCCGTCCTAAAACTCGATTTCAGAGTTTACAAAAGAGCCATTGTCAGAATATATAAGCCTACCTTTTCGATGTTGCCATAGAGGCAGAAGAGGTTAAAGATGCGGGTGCAGTTCATCTTGGATGGATGCAGGCCGCTCACCATGGCAACAGAGCTGGGGGCATGGCCAGAGTACGAGGAGGAGGACTGAGGCAGAGGGTAGGACACCATGTCTGGAACATCCACTGAGGTGAGCTTGTACCTGCTGTTGCCTGGCAGAGGCAGCAGGGGGCAGGGTGGACCTGAGGAGGCAGAGGCAGAAGACCCTGAGACCCCTCATCACTTCTGTGCTAAGTTTACTCAGGTCCTCAGAGTTATTTGTTGATGTGGATGATGCAGAGCTTCCATTATGCGCTTTCATTATATGCAAGGGAGAGTCCCCTGAAACCTGAACTCAATGATTCCTTGGTTATGTAATCACATTTTTATCATAGAGTTACAACAGGACATTTTTCAGATAAAACATATTCAACTTGAATTACCAGCTTGCGGTTATCTGTTTTTACCAGCCAGTCAAGTCAGGGTTCAGTTCAGTTTTTAAAGACAAAACAAACAAAGATAAAATCCAGCTTCATGTTCACATCGTTGAAAAAATATGTTTCTGGAAGATCAGCTTGTCTTCTTTAAACAGTGCAGATAGAAGTTTGACAAAAGTTAAACTCATGTAGTCATGGAGGGTGACCTACAGTTTAGAGGCTGGGAAACATATCAAGTTTTAAAAAATACTGATATACTTCTTTTAACCAGGACTGAAGTTTAAACCGTATCATCAGTATAATTGTTGATGCACCAAAATAATGTCATGAGTCAGCTTTGGTTTTAGTATGAGTTCTCTTTAGTTTGTTCATGTACGTGTCATTTCAGCCGCCTTGTGTGTCTATGTTTCTACCCCAGTGACCTTTGTGAGTTACTTTAGTGGTTGCTAGTTTACACTTTGTTGTCCTTTCTATATTCTGTCTCTTTTTAGATTACTCTCTGGTGTTTCCTGTTATGTTTTGGAGCTTTGTTGATACATAGGGATGTGTTTCTGATTAAATATGATAGAATTCTGCCTTTTTTTCTTTTTGGATGTAAATGTAGCAGAGAAGAGGCTATAAATCGCAATATATCACAATATTAAGTTTCTCAACACTCAGCATAATTTGAAATATTAAGATTTGATATACAATCGCATTGGGACTCAAGTATCGTGGGGTCACTGATGATGCCCACCCCTGGTCTACAACCTTCCTCAGTTATACAACTGGTATTTCAATTTCCTGTGCAACACACACTAAACTGGAAAAGGCAGATAACATGTACTGAAGTGTGCATTCAAAGTGCTGTTTCCACCGTAAATCATCAAAGTTCTGTAGTATATCTCTAACATGATCACCACTGGGTCTCTCAATTATCCAAAGAGTCTTTTTGCACTGCAGTTGGATATGGAGCCAAAACACTGCAGCTTTCTTTCTCCGGTGTATTAGTGATGCTGCTTCACATTCACTTCTGCGTGCTGTACTGCTCCTCTCAACTCTTTAATCAATGCTGCTGATATGCTCTTTAACATTTATCACTGATTTAAGGATATAAATTGTGATCTAAATTGTTTGTCAGCTACCAAACTATGAACACTGACTTCTGCTTCGTATGTGGTCGTGTGCTGCCTATTGGTGACCCCCTCCCAGCAGGACATGCTCCTTGTTGAGAGGAGAAAGTGTGAGCAACCACGCCAGGGAATGACTGGGGTGGGCTGCCCTGGTCTCATCCTGATAATGTCAGGGTTTCGTGTAAAGGGGCTACACTGAAGTTAACACAATGACACAATGACCTTTGTCTAGGAAAAGTGAAAAGCTGTAAATGCAGTCTTTTTAGTACTATCCCTTTAAGCACTATGAACAGCCCAAAGTTGACCACACTGTTTAATGCTCTATTGTAGTCATTGAACAGCAATCTTATAAAGCGACAATAATTTTCTGACTGAAAAAAAGGGTGTTGTGGAGGACGTCTTCCACTGTTAATCTTTTGAGAGACAGGCAAAGTGTAGAGGGCTCAGTGTGAAGCACTTAGATCCAGAAGTGGGCATTGACAAGCTTGAAAACCCTGAAGACATCCTGCATAGAAATGACTTAAGGTGTGAAAGGTTCACCCACACATCCATTAATCTCTCCTTCTGCTGTTAAATGGCGGATGTGAATGTCTTTAAAGAATACCATTATTCAAAAGCAAGTGAACCATATGCACTTGACAATGTAGAGGTCGGGCTTGTGATCTGTCAGTTCTTCAAGGGGACATTTTGTCCCATAGTCAAGGAACTGTCTCCCAGGTTAATGTGGCGCAATCTCGTCGTCTTCGCCTCCTGAAATGCTCTCCTCACAGTGAAGGTTGATTAATTATTACTGGTTGTGTTGCCAAAATGTAGCATTGACAAGTACTCTGCAGCAGGGTGTTGGTGTCATCTTGGATACTGTGGTTTAAATGATTTCAGGGCAGTCTTTGCTACATCATCTCTCTGTTATACAAATAAACATTTCCTGCAGTATAAAGACTTTTACAGCTCTTGATATTTCAGGGAAGCTGAAATGTGGGCTGTTTTATTATCTAACAGCTAGTGTGAACTGATGTCTTGGCAGAGAAGATTTGTTGATTGAAATTGCAGCTACTGTTTGAAACATGAATGTTTTCTTCAAAGCAGAGATGAATCTAAAGTTACTCTTGTATGCCTGTGTTGTTTTGATAGAAGCCAGAGCTAATCAATGATGGCTCTTACTCACTGGGTCCTCTGATGTTAACATTTGAGAGCTATATAGGGACAGGAAGTAGAGCTGGAAGAGCTTAGTGAAGGCTTGAATTCTGTATCCTGATGAGTGCCTGGTGTTTAATATTCAGCCAAATGTAATATACACAGACACAATCTTTCTTACTGTCATAATGTTGCAATTTCATATGAAGAAAAAAGTATTAATTTAATACTCCAATTCAGTGAGTTAGTCCTAAAAGGTGTTGTGAGGGATGATGATAGCCTACAACTGCCACACTCTTCTCAGCTCAGTCTTGAAGAGCCCATATTCTGCTTTTTGTGGGGTTTATATGCCCCTTAGTGTGTTCAACATATCTCCTCTGTTTGATATAGTACTTCTATGCACAAGACAAAAAGCCCATGGCATCTGGACTGTGCTGTCCCTGTACTGATAGAGCTGTTTAGGCACAGCTCCAGAATCTTGGTATGCTCTACTCTTATTAAACACTTGTTTTTACAGGCTTTTGGCTGTTCATCCATCTCTTTAACACTTTGACTGGCATTGTAACTGTACGGTTGACTTTTTACTGCCATACCACTGTAAAACTCTGAAAGCCCATCTTTGTCCGTTTTTCCTTATTCCCCTCTCTGAATAGCATTTGTAACACCAATATATATCAACTGGCTGGCGCTGCTGTACATGAATATAACTGAAGTCAGTCATTGCTGCATAACTCCTCAGAAATCTACCAGTAAGAGCATACATCAGAGTAAGAAAAAAAATCTTTTCTCATGTTTCCAGATCCCCTAACAATCATAATTTAAATATAGGAAATAAATTTGGCGATAAAAAATGTATCTCTGATTCCTCAGAAAACTGTGACAACCGCTACATATCTAAATTTTGCTCTCTGTGATGTTTTCATAAGAAAAAACTAAATTTTGGATGCAGAAATAAAATAAATCCATTCAAGTCCAGGACAACGCGAATGGGCAAACCAACCAGCTGGTTTACCTGCATATCTGCTTTCCGATTGGGTAATCTGAAAAATAAAACCTGAAATGTTGCTAAATGAAAAGGCAGACACCAACAAATAATTTGTTGCAAATGTATTTCTTAGTTTGGAAGTCAAAGGTTAATATAACATGTACCCTTGATGTATATTATATTTCTAAACTGTGGTTTTAAGAATATGTACTTTTATCTGGGGTTTATGTGAATTTTTTTTTACTGTGGCTGTTGTTGTTTCTACTGTTGATATTATTGTTACTGTGGTGACTGCATAATTGTCACTATTCTCATTTTCTGTACACTGTATTCTTTAAAACACTCAGTGACTCAGTAAAAAGAGCAATAATGCAAAAATAAAAACAAATCACACTAACTATTATGCAGTGTGTGGAAGGAATGAACTGTGAAGGAGTATAAAAGATTTCTAGTGACAGGCAAATGGTCTGATCTCTGTTTCTAAGTTTAAAAATGGTACTTTTTGACTGTTACTACAGACTATGTTTGCTCTTATCCTTTTGGAAAGAACATTAGCCAGTGAGAGACATTTAGACCATGAAAAATGCTTTAAAAAAGGTCACACTTTGCTTAAAATCAGGTTCATTGTCTACTCATTTTGTACTTGTCTCAGGAGCTCTGTTAAGAGTTTTTGCCCCCTTATAACTGAGATATGTAACTTGGATGAGACTGCAGTGAAAGAAATTTTACTCCCCCCTCCCTTTCAAGGCTATGCTTGTGAAGCCCCTTCCCTTATGCATAACCAATCCACTATGTTTGTGTGCCTTTAGCTTTCATTAGCATTATACAAATGTAATGCATTTGTAGACACCTTACACCTTAGTAGAGGATCCAATAAGAGCACAGTCCCTGAAATGAGCCCTGATTGGTTGTAAAGTGGGTGTCCCTTACAAGGTTTTCTAAAGTCTTGATAAAGCTCAGTGCCATGTTGTCAACAACTCTGCAATCATTATAACTTGTATCTTCTGCAATGGGCTTGCTGCCTGGGGGAGCGAGGGGGATGAGACATTTTGGACAGCATTGGGTGACACAAAGAGGGGGAGAGAGTTTTGTTGCGTTTGCATCTTTGTTTACACGAGAACGGCGCCCAGAGTGACTTAATCCACAAACTTTTGAAACCAGGGTTCAGAGTGAAAAGTTTTGAAAATGTTTTGGCATCCGTCTCCGTGTAAACAGGTATCAGTGTTTTCAGGGAAAACGATGACGTGTGGCGCATGCACAGTACTCTTTCAGATGAAGGTTCCACACGCACCTAAGAACAACAACAACAGCTTCAGCCATCTGCCAAGCAGCATGTGTGCTGCTTACTGTGCTCGGTTTGTTATCCAGACAAAAATATCCAGACAGATTTGATGTTCAGACAAGAAACTCCTGTGTCTTCGTGCGCCCACTCGCCATTGTTGTTTGTGAATAGTTTCTCCTCACTGGAAAGCGTACGCATGTTGAAACACTGCTGTTTCACTGCAAACCTACATCGCCAAGTACTGGCCGGGCATGCACACTAAAGCATTTTCAGTCGTTCTGGCGGATCTGTGTGATCGTGCTTCATTTTCACATCATCTCCATATGAAAAACCTTTGAAACCTTTCCATTTCTGGTGACTCTGTTGTCATGTAAACAGGCCCTAATTTCCAAAGACTTGTTCAGAGAGGTGCTCTGACATGAAGGAGACATGTTAAACATATTAAAGGGCATATTTGACAAAAAAAGCATGATATGATCTCTTTCACCACAGTATTAGGCAGACATAGTCACAAATGGCATCTGCTTGACTTGGCTTGGCTTGTACCTAGCATGTATTTTTAGTATTAGCTCCCGTGGGGTTACAAGCGAGATGAGCTGAGACTAAAGTATCGTGGAGACACTGCTGACCACTGAATGGTCAGTATCACCACAAGTCGGAAGTGTTGGTAAATGAAACACCCCCCCATTGTCAGCTCTGTGATGCTGCATGACATCTCAAACTCCCATCTGCTTTAATAACATGTTATTTTGTTGTTTGCAACTGTTTTTGGAACAAAAATAATCCCATAACTGTTACAGAAAGCCACAAAGGGGCTGGTGACTATTTCTGTTGTTTCTTCCTTTGTTTTTGTAAGGATGTAGTTTTGTGCTGCCACACTATAACAGTCCCTCGTACCTTAAAGTGGTACTGACACAGTCTACTGTGACGAAAAATAGAGCAGGTAGTATCCAGACCATGCAGAGTTAAGCCAAGTTAAGCAGATACCCCAAATGGAAAAGCGCCATTACTCCGGCAGACTTCATGGGTCTGGCCCAAATGTTTCCTTAAGTAAGTTCAAATGGCAGCTTGAGGTGTGTGCATGACGTGAGGTAGGAACACTTCAGGTATTACTATCACACAAACTTGATCCAGTTTAATTAATTGTCTTCCTCCTTACAGTGTTTCTATGTGTGCTTGTCCGTTTGAGTGTGAAGAGTGTTGCGAGGTGTAAATTAAGCACCAGTGTTTAGTTTTCAGGGATTAGTTTCTGATTGCAGGTGAAGACACACCTTTTCGTTGCCATCACACATGAGCAGCAATCTAAACTTGTTCAGGGTTAATGCATGTGTGTTTGTTTGTGCAACAGTAAGTGTGTGTGTTTGTGCAATAGTGTGTGTCTGCAAAGAGCGTCAGATTTCACTTCAGTAGAGCTGAATGAGGAGCTCAGATTAAGTAGAATCCTTTTGCAAGGCAGTAGATTCAGTAACCAAAGTAACTCTTATGTGTGTGTGTGCCTGCATGAGTCTTACCATAGCCGTTATCACTGTAGGATGAGGGGTGCTCTCCTAAAATGGCTTGTCTCTGCCTGCCCTTTCCACGGTCTGAAACACACACAAACAAAAACATTCAAACACACGATTCAATTATGTGTAGGGCCCAAATTAACTTAGGAAAAAAAAGGCCTTTTCACAGGCACAATCTTTGCATTTACTATTTCTGGTACCTCCACAGTGTAATTTATAAAGAGTACAATATTCTATTCAAGGCCACATTATTTTTATATAGCCTCTAACAGTTTAAACTATGGTGGAATATCTTGGTTTAGTCGGATGAAACAAAAGTTTTTAGGCTCGCCACTTTTTTTTCTTTTTTGAAAACGTTTTCGAAAAGTTTGTGCACATGCTGTATGGTTGTTAGGATGTAGTGATTGTGTGTTCCCAGATCTCAACAACTTAATTCTTTAACTCCTTTTTCATAATAGTGTTACAGCTAGGCCAGGGAGGCTTAGGGCTTGGCTCAAGCAAACTGATTTGGAACAAGGCAGACTCTGAAGACAGGAGGAAATTGGTTGTGGAGCAGTTACGTGGACAAGAGAAGGTAGTAAGATGCACAAAGGCAGGGGTTCAGGCTAAGCAGGGGCAGTGGCTGAATTGAGAAAGTGCAGATAAGAGGAAGCTTGGTTGGAGGGCCATGTGGGGTATAAAGACTTTCGCATTGAGTTTCTCTTAAGGCCTACCTATGAGGTACTACCATCATCCCAAAGCCCAAAACAGTGGGTAGACCCATCATGCCACACAGAGGCAGCTACCTTGAGACTCATTCTGTCGGGCTGTAACAAGAATCTGTCGCAAGGTTGCTTTACATGGCGGCACAACCAGGCTTTTAAGAGCTTAGTGACAAGATTTTAAAACAAGTGGACTCAAGAGGAACTCAGAAAAAGAGCCTGGCATACAGTTTGTCTGTGAGGGGGAGAAGTACAAAGGGGGTAAGCAAGTCTTAGGCTACCTAGGGGGTGCTACCAATTATGAAATGCAAGTAGATTTAGGTGGGAAGCTTGTTGTTCTACTTGAGATAGTTTGCCCCAACCAAAGAACCGACATAATGTTATGGTCTGTAAGTCGGCAAATAGTTTGTTTTATAGAACTGACAGTTCCCTGGGAATATTCAATTAAGAAAGCTTATGAAAGAAAAAAAGCTTAGATATGCAACTCTGGGGGCAGAGGCTGAACAGCAAGGGTGGAAAGTTAGGGCTTTCCCAGTAGAGGTGGGGTGTAGAGGGTTCGTAGCCAGATAAGCAGTCACATTACTTAGAGAATTGTGTTTATGGGGACAGAGTTAGTGAAAGGTAGTTGAGAACCAGTCAGTGGATCTGGATGAGGAGGCACAAAGCAGATCAGCGGCCAAGACAAAGGAGGACAAAAAAAACGAATTCTTATACTCTGTGTGTGTGTCTTCTTATGTTAATATCATTTTAACATGATTGCACATTTTGATAGGCAACACTGGGGGTCAGTAATTGCTGATAAGTGGGGCGATTATGGACTGGGGAAGGTAGTATCAGCATGTCACTACCTGGGGCTTGCATGTATGGAGTCTGGGTCTGTTGATGGTGATGTTGCTGTTTGATCTCTTATGGCCATGTGGTAGGGCAGGTAAGATAAAGTCAGAATTCATATTATTTTGTTGGGTGGGAAGAGTTAGCACTGAGATGGATGGCTGACCAGAATCTTTGAGGTGTCTTGGGAGTGAATTTGACAGAGCATTTAAGACAGGAGGTCCCCACCTGATGACCCAAGAGATGTTCTGGCTCTTGCTGCTCATCAGTTTATATAGTGGGGTCTGGAGTGCTGGTAAGGGGCCGTGTTGTGGAGTAGCTAGCATTGGCATTTTCACTACCTAGAGCTCGCATGAACAGAGCATGAGTCAGTTAAAGGTGGCAATGCTGTGCCAACAAAAGGTCATTTGGTAAGATATGTAACTCTTCAGTAATGTATGTGGATACAAATACCTTGTGTTTCTTTTAAATACAAAAGATATCCCAAGAAAAATCCTTCAATTGACATACAAAAAGTTACATCAAGTAATCACGATGCCCCGAGCCTGTGGAGGCAAAGACTTAAGGGGAAACTGTGATGTGTAGCTGGATATGAAATGAGGAAGGGTTTGATCTCCATGTGAATACTATCCTTACTTAATAATGGCTTGAGCACAGAAACCATCTCCCTTTCCCAGTGATAGCGTCATTTATTCACTTCACGACCCAATTTTGATACCATATTAAGACCATAATTAATGGTTTTCATGGAGAGTAATGGGTAAATTAAATTGTGTTCAGTCTCAGGCCTCAAGTTAATACAGGGGTTGAGTTAAATGCCCAGTTAACAGCTGTGCCAATCCCCCCTTTAAACTACACTAAGCCTTAAAATACATCGCTCTGCATCTGAGAATTGCCCTTTTTTCCTTTCAGCAGAGTCACAGGCACCATCACTATGAACAGCAACGAGTAACAAAAGAATAATAAAAAAACATACTAACCTCAATTCCAGTGAAGTTGGGATGTGGTGTTAAATGTAAATAAACACAGAATACAGTGATTTGCACCTCCTTTTCGACTATATAGTCCATTGAATACACTACGAAGACAATATATATATATAAAAAAAAACCACTCTTTTTGCATTTGATGCCTGCACAAAAGCTGGGGTAAAGGCAACAAAAAAGTAGGAAAGTAGAGGAATGCTCAAAAAACTATTTGGAACAATCCACAGATGAACAGGTTAATCTGAAACAGGTGAATGCCATTATTAGGTATAAAAGGAAGATCCCTGAAAGGCTCAGGGGAGGTTCACCACTTTGTGGAAAACTGCGTGTGCAAATAGCCCAACAGTTTGAGAGCATTTCTCGAAATAAAGTGGCAGGGAATTAATGAATATCATCATATACAGTCTATGATACCGTCAAAAGATTCACAAAACCCAGAGAAATCTCTGCATGTAAGCGGCAAAGCAGAAAACCAACAGTGAATGCCTGTGACTTTTTATCCCTCAGGCATCACGGCATTAAAAACAAACATCCTTCTGTAAAGGATATTACTACATGGGCTCAGAAACACTGAAGAAAACCGCTATCAGTTATCGCAGTTTGTTGCTACTGACTGAGGCTAAATGGAAAATTGTGCTGTAGTCTGATTAGTCCACATTTCAAAATGTTATTGGAAATCATGGACGTCATGTCTTTCGGGCTGAAGAGGAAAAGGACCATCCAGACTGTTTTCAGTGCAAAGTTCAAAAGTCAGCATCTTTGATGGTATGGGGGTGTGTTAGTGCCCATGGCATGGGTAACTGGCACATCTTTTAAGGAATCAATAACATTGAAAGGTACATATAAGTTTTGGAGCAACATATGCTGCTATCCAAGGGACGTCTTTTTCAGGGACTTATTTCAGGAAGGATGTGGCAAACCACATTTTGTGTTACAACAGCTTAACTTCACAGTAAAAGAATGCAGGTGCTGAACTGGTCTGCCTACAGTCCAGATCTGTGTCCCACTGAAAATGAGTGGCTTATTATGGGGCGCAAAATACCACAATGGAGACCTCAGACTGTCGAGCACCTGAAGTCATATAGCAAGCAAGAATGGGGAAGAATTCCACCTACAAAGCTTCAACAATTGGTGACCTCAATTCCCAAATGCTTATCAGTGTTAAAAGGAAAGGTGATGTACCACTCTGGTAAACATGCCTCTGCCCCAGCTTTTTTGGAACGTGTTGCAGGCATCAAATTAAAAATGAGTGAATATTTGCAATAAAAAAAGGTTTATTAGTTTGAACATTAAATACCCTGTCTTTGTAGCGTATACCATTTAATGTAGGTTTAAAAGGACTTGCAAAGCTTTGTATCCTGTTATTGTTTACATTTTACACAACGTCCTTACTTCATTGGAATGGGGTTTGCACAAATGCCACTTTTTAGTTGCTTTTTAAACCACACATACTGTCTGTCCTTTTTTTATTTTGTTGTGTGCTGAAACAGAGTGAACAGTTTAATCACATTAGTATAATGATTTGTACCCCAGGAAAACACAAACACATTGTGATGGAAGGAGCAGTAAGAAATAAAGAGCTACTGTTTAAGGTGTTTTATTGAGAGATCCTTCTACATTAAAGGGAAGCTTTGATGATACAGAAGAAGTCATGTGAGCAGAGATAAAAAAGAGACAGTACCTGTGAGGCATCAAGCTTTCTCTTTTTTCTCCCTCAGCACGAAAGCACATCAACCTGCATTATATCATCATCATAACAAAAATGTCACCGTCATTACTGTGATACATTGAACACTGAGTTTTGTTAGAACATTACAGATGGCAGAACACTATGTACAATCTTTTCACCACACAGGAGGCACACTGAAATGATACTGACGTTTTTTCTGAGAGCCCAAGTCAGCTGATCAGATGAAAGAGTACCTACCCCACACACACGCACACACACACGCATGCACACCAACAAGCTCATCATCACGTCAGCACTTATGTGGTAGATTGCTGATGCTTTGCTGTCTTGAATACTGAAGACACACACATATGCACGCACTTCAAAACACACACAGTCATTTGGAGGAGAGATGCTACAGCAGTGAAAAGTGAGAAGGCCTGAGGATAATCCAAACAGCGGGGGTATCCACGCTGACCTTCACACCACAGATTAGCAGCACACACACACCCATAGTGTGCTACGCTAAGAGAAACTGGTTAGTCACAGAAGTAGCCAAGCTATTACTCTATCAACTTTAACTGCTGCCACACAAAATGTCAGCTTTTATCTAACTTCAGTGAGACTGACCGTCTTTAAACGTGTCATAAAACTGCTTCATCGATCATATTTTGTTTTAGTTAATACTTATAATTGGGGTTAACTGAAAAGAAGTGGAGAAGAGCACCATAGCCATGACCATACCAGGGATGGGCAACTCTGGTTTTCCAATAAGGCTATATTAATGTGATTAAAGGTCTCAGAGGGTCAATTTGTTATGAAAAAGGGTACTATCATTTAAGCTTGCTGTGCAGATGGATTGGCCTGGGTAAATGTCTGTAGTTAGACAGATTCATCTTGCAATGCTCTAATAAACAACGATAGTGAGTGACCCAAAGCAGAAAGAGGTTGGAACTACTACGGGCTAGACAACAGTAGGAAGTGACTATTTGTTCAGAGATTACAGCTTCAGTAGCAATTTTGCCAGATCTAAACTGCATTTCTTTATAAAATGAAAAACAAACACTACAAACTTCTCCACAGAAATGATATTTTCGCTCCACTTCTTAACATGTTTTGGCAACAGTTTGTTTTACGAAGTGGTTCATGTTCTGTCCACGGCTGTAGTGCCCGCCTACGACATTATCTGATTGATTACCTGAAAATTTACTGGCAGTCTAAAAAGAGTTGGTTTTAAAAAGAAGTGTAAAGATGATGTTTCAGTAAATCACTTCCATAGGTGTCAGTGTAGGATCTTTGATTCTCAGTTTTTCACTCTGAACCTGTAAGTGACACTTGTGGAGTCAATCATCCCTCCTGTCCCCCCGTTATTGAACTACCAACAGCTGCCATAAGCCCACATCATGAAATCTGCCATGCAAATGTTTCTGTCTTTTAATATATAGGCTCTATCCAAACATGTTTTTTTTTTTATTTCAGCTAATTTCCCTTTTAATAACCAGTTTACACCTCCCAGTGTCAATATAGAGTTTACTCTTAAGTAGTCAAAAGCATACTCTGAGAGAGTGCATTCCTAACACTACATAGAAGTGTTGATCAAAAGTCACACCATTAAGTGTTACAAGGCTTTACATTATAACACCAAAAGAGTCAACATTTACACTTGATGAGAGTTAAAGCACAAACTCTCTAAAAAGAGTGAAAACAACACTTCCTTGGTGTGGACACATATAGACACTTAAAAAGTGTTGTAATCTGATACTGGTAGTGGTATTTTGACTACGCAGCTAAAGCTGTTTGGGTTCAAGACTTCCATATACTGTCTGTGTTTAATGTTTTAGTAAACAAGTGAAACACTCCATCCAATATGTCAGATTCAGACTAATCAAATTTTTACGATCCACTAGAAATGTCTTAAAGATTGACCAGCAGATCAAAATCAGGATTGTTGCTCCTGCTGTGTGATGATGCGTTTTCAAAGACTTTCATTTTTCTTATTATTAACAATTGTTTTTAGTCATAAAAATCTCTATTCAACTTTCATGCTTGAAGAAATTCTTCTGTACTGTGGAGAATCAAAGATGAACCATGTAGTCAAACCAAAGCAATCATCATTTTAGGCCACTTCCTCTGGGCGTTTGATTATGCACCAACCGGACATCCACCTGCTCCATGGAGCGTTGACAACCAGCCCAGCCGACAAGATGCAAATCTACAGCAACCAACGGTCACCCTATAACACTAGTAGATCCAGAGAGACCTGTTGTACTTTCAACAACTAATTAACTGCAAAACAAAACTTGGACGGCAAAGTTTTTAAGTTACTGTGTCCTCTCTGTCCTAGTAGGGCACCTTGGGCAAGTTAAAACCCTCAGGAAGAATAGCTGCTGCTATACAAAAGCTAATGGGGATCTAAATAAACTAAACTTAACTAAACTAAACTAAACCACAGCAACAAGAATCACACGACATCTCACCACACGCACATACACAATACACACACTTTAGTTAATGCAGGTTCATTGTTAGTGACAGTTTTTTCTCAATTACAGAAGCCAAACAAGCAAAGTAACCAGGAAATCAGTCATCTGTTTGTCTTTTTACAACAGAAGGCTGTTCAGTGAAATGAGGTTGATGTCCTTTTATGCCACACAACATTAATATTGTATCAATAAATAACCTGAATAACAGCAGGGAGCTAAATATATAAAAAATAATCTTGTTCAACACGTTTTTTGATAATACTATGGAAATATCTACACACTTAAATAGCACTAACTAGGTCCAGCACATTTACATGAGGGACAGACAGTGATGATAAAACATGAAAGAATAAATACAGTATAGATAAAAATTAGGTGAAGAAAGCAATAGCTAAGTAAAGGTGACAGGGATTAAAAAAGAAAAAAACGAAAATGAAGGACCAGAAACTGTAACCACCATTGACCACAAGTACAAAAACAGGAAACGGAAGTGCAAGGAAAAGGAATTGAAAGGAGTGCGGATGTAGGTGCAGGAAAGGGAATGAAGAGATTACTGAGAGGAAGAGAGTGGTGGAGGAATAGGTATGAAGGAAGATGAAAATGAAATGGCAGGAAGAGGAAGGTTAGAGGATTAGTGGAAACAAGATGAAAGAGGACAAATGAGGAGAGGAGCTGCTGGAGCAGGTAAAAGCGGGGGAGGGGGATGGAGCAGGGGATGAGCTGAAAGAAGGAGAGGGAGACAAAATGGAGACGAGTCATGTGTTTTGAAGGCTGCGACCAAAAAAAATGAAGTACCAAAATGTTAACATTTACAGAGCACCCCAGGACTGGAAACATTACAACTGGCATGGGATTGATGTGGACAGGTGGGCTGTGCACCAGGAGATTAAACAGGCAAAGAAAAATCAAACACATCAGAGAAGCCTTTCAGATGAGGCGCCTGGGAAAACCTCAAAGAATTTTGGGTGAAAATAACTTTGAAAACAGTCTGTTCCCCCTGCTGCCTACTTTCTAAAGAGGCAAGACTCCCAAAGGTATCCTCAACGCCAGGGACCGGCAACTGTGGTTAGCATGAGAGCCACATCATCAGTACTCCCAATTTCTGAGGGCCAATAATCTCAAATAAAAGGACATTTTGAATGAGGTGATCATTAATATCTGTAAATGACCAAATATTAATATTTGGCATTCATCAGAATTTATATTAATCATTTTAAACTCAAACCCAAACAGTAAAGCTAAATTTAATGAACTAAATGGGTAATTACAGCCAATTAAAAGGTACTTTTCAATGTAATAAGCAGGTCTAAATTGATATTTCTTGATTAGTTAATTTATCCAAGCATTATTTTCCCAGTAAGTCCCACTGAGAATCAAATTCCTTTTAAAAAGTACTGACCACAATAGTAGGTACACAGAAGTAGTTACTGACAATTATTTCAGGTCATTTTTCTCACTGTTTTCTCTTATAATTATTAATAATGCAGCACAAAAGAAAATTATATCGACTAATTCCTTTGAAAAATAAAATAAAAACAATTATTAAAGACTAATAAAGAAATATTTTCCATTTTTCAAGTTGCAATCCATTTTGGTGTTGATCTGCCAAATCAGACTATTAAAGTAGCTTTCAAATGTTTTTCAGTCAAGGCACATCTATCAAGTTTATAACTTGAAAAATAGCCTTGTAACACGTGTTGCTGTTGTGTTTCATTTAATACTCACTAACCATATGAAATATTTATTTCATGAAGAATGCTTTGAAATGATGGTACATTTAATCAATTCAGTGACACACATTTTAACCTGACAGGTTACAAATTCAAAATTCAGTGAACCTATTAATGGGATAAAACAAAAGTCATAATTCATTCCATCTGCAGGATTTGCGGCTGTATAACTACCCTGATGCACATGAGTAACTGAGGAAGTAAAATGAAAACTCAGTTATTAGTTGTAAGTTATGATTTTTAAAGTTTCCATGGACACCATTTGTGAACCACTGGACTATTATATGTGGCATTTCTTTATTTTTATGGTTGCAGTTTTTTTCAGGTGTGTAGCATCAAAAACTACAGCCTCCATTACACTGAACAGCCAAACTGTACAATCATTCAAGATAAAGTCTGAATAAACAGATTACTGAACTTTCACTGACCAGTGATTCTTATTGTACCAAATCATTTTCAGTCAAACTTGTCTCTGTCGTTTCAATGTGCCTCCTCTGAAACAGTAATACAGAGTTACAACCAGTATGACATTATTTTACAAATAAAGGAGTTGGGACCAGTTCATGATGCCATATATTCCTATATATATTCATCATTTCATTTCAAGGACCATCTGAAGAAGCATATGTGGGCCTTTCAGTTTTCAGAGGTTACCATTAACACCACAACAGATAAATCTCAAAGGTACACTGTGTTTTGGACTTTTAGTGGTTCTATGTTAAGGAAATTGGAAAGGTTTTATTGATACCTGTGCCTGTACTGATTTTGCCGATCAATCCAATTTTTTTTCGATTCCCTTACCGATTCTTTGGGATTTTCTGTGTGAAAAACAGCAGATAAACCCAGGTTTTCAGGGTCAACAAGGTCAAATACATGTCAACCCTGCTTTGGATGCTGTTTCCACCCTTTCTTGAAGTCAAAGACAATGGAAGTTGTGCAGTAGTGTCATACTGTCTAAATTCAAGCCACCCTTTTGACATATTCTGTTTCCTTCGGTCATGATCATATCTTTGACTTCTTTACTGTTATTCATGCTGACTGCCTCTGATGAAAGAGTAAAATCCTGGATTTACAGGGCATCTAGAGTTTAGCAGAAGGAATTGATAAGGGACTTGTTAAGCAAAAATACACAGGACATCGATTCATATTTGTTACTGATTCTCAACTGAAATTGCTTTTGGTTCCCATCCCTGCCTATGGTACATCTTTGAAACACTATAATGTAAATGATAAGTCTGAGGAACATCGGGCCTTTTCACAGTGCTCAGGACTCTGTTTCTGTCACTTAAAACTGCGAAGTCTTTGCCAAAAAGTAATTTTATATACTGTAATAATGGAAAATCCCTTCTCTTCCACCCCACCAGAATTAAAACTACAGACACACTGGCATTTTTTATTGTTGATTAGATTAATAATTCTGCTGTTTGGAGGACCAACAAATGGTTCATCATCAGAGTTTCAGTGAGTAACATTAGCTTATTTTTAGTGATCTCTATTTATGGCTTCAGGATCATATTAGCTGTAACTTTCAGTCAGTGTTTGGGGGAAATAATTTTATCAAAGGAAGTTATAGTCTGAGTAATTTAACATAAAAATTAACGTCATGATTAGGAGAAGTCTGTTCAGTGCAACTGCCTTTTTTATGTGTGTATTGATATAGATATATACTGAGAATGGACTGAGAATAAACTGACCCCAACATCCTTTATCACAGAGAAGTAGGAGAGAAGCTAATCCATACAAAGCATACAGTACAAAGAATAAAGCATTCACAGTCACTGACTGCACACACCATGACTGTGCAAAGATAACTAATGCCGCTGTTTTTTATTTTTTTTAATTCTCATAATTCTCTAATAAAACAAACAAATCCACAATGTGAGAGCAGATCCATGCACACTTGACTGTACAGCAGAGGGTTTGAGGGCTCTTAGATCAGAGCTGTCACAACACATGTGTTAAAGTATAAACAATACTAGATGTTACAGTCAAAAATGGAGGGTGAAAGTTTTACCTTCAAACTTAAGTGATCTTTGGTTTTACTGTCTAAAAATACAAACTTCCAAAAAACTGCCCACAAACACGAATCAAGTGTAGGCAGAGCAGGGGTGTAGCAGGGCTCTTGCTCCTGCCAAAACATGCTGGCTTGTTAAATAACACTTAGCACAATCAATATTTTGGGAGTTGTTTTTGCTCTAAAAAAAGGACAGATTTTGTCAACATGAATCATTGGATTACGTGTTGTTCAGCACCTTACAACAATAATATGCAGCCTTTATTCTGCTGGTTTACAACAAACAATAAGTGTTTTGTAATTTTTGCTTTATTCCAGTTTTAAAACTGGAGCAGAGCCTTAGTCCATCACAGAAAGCAGAAATGATAGTTTAGGCCCAGTCAATGTTTATTAATGGGGACATTGACTTGACTGAGTTTAAACTTTGTTCAATACCTGTCCTCCATCTCTAGATCCTTAAAATTACTTTTTCTAGTAGTCAAATGATTTTCATCTGTCTTGTGCCAAAACAAAGTTTCAGTAAAGTTGTTATACTGTGACAGCCCTGAGTCAAAAGAAGTTAAGTGACAACAAAAGAAAGACATTTGGCATGAAAAATATGCTGTAGACTGATATAAAAATGATAGTGACATCTCGTCTGCTCCACAGCATTGAACTTTAAACCAGAAACATCTTTAATTTTTGATTTTACAAAATACGTATAGAAAATTAGTTTACAAGGTATGGCTATTAAATGAGACTGCTCTTATGAGGATAAAACCACATGGTTCAGTCACAATGAATTTTTTTTTATTTAAGGTATTTACAGACAACTGCTGTAAGTTTACAAAAAGAGGCGTCTTTAGTTCACTGCTAGCTGCTGATTGAAGTGTGTGTGTTTTTGCTGAGGCGTCAGAAATGATTAGCTTAAAAGTTGAGCAAGACATTAACTTGAAATTTGGGTCAAATTAACAGAACAGCAGCCGAATCATTTCCTACATTTACTGAGGGTGTGCCAAAGTTGTCCCAAAGCTTCTGACTCCTGATCAGAAGGAAAATTCAAGCAAATTTGTGGAGACATTTTTGAATAAATTGAAGGAAACCCACAAGTTTTAAAAGGAGTGATTACATGCGATAAAATTTGGATCTTTAAACCCGATCCTGAGACAAAATGGTGGTCATTGCATTAAAAAAACACCATCGTTACCAGGGATGAAGAGAGAACGACAAAGTAAGTCTAAATTCAAGGCCATGAAGATTGTTTTCTTCGACATTAAGGATATCATTTTGGTGGAGTGGGATCCAGAGGGGTCAACAGTGAATACACACTGTTAGAAACAAGTTTTAGAAAAACTGAGAGAAAAAGTCTGAATATACAGAGTAAGACTGAGGAAAGGTGGTTTCATTCTTCATTGAAACAAAACACCACTCCCACTGCGCTCTCAGTAATGCAGTTTCTGGACCAAACACAAATCACTGTGCTTGATCACCTATTCACCTAATCTAGCACCGTGTGAGCGGAGTGGCGATGAAGAAGGGAGGAGACTGAAGAAGAAAGACCCTGAAAATGTTTATATTCAATAAAATTGTATTAACACATTAGTCTCATTTTTAATAGCCACACCTTGTATTTTGCACACTTCCTGTTAAAAGGTCATTAAGGTCATCACAGAAGATCCATCGAGTAAAATGTAAAACCTAGACGGCCTTAGTTTGAGTACAATCTGTGGAGCAGACATCAATCAATGCAACACTACTTCTCCAGAAAGAAGAGATGAAAGTCACAGAGAGCAGTAACTAGGTGGAGGAACTGAAGTCCTGCAGATTGTGGTACGGCTGAGGCCATCTGGGCATGTTGAGGCAGCAGTTGCATGGTGGTCAGCAGAAGTGAGATCCATCCCTTTTCTCTCTCTCTCTTATTGCTGGGTTTCAGGAGGTGAAGATGGAAGAAAGCTGCTGTGCATGGTCAGCCTGATGTCCATCTCTCTTTCTGTCCCTCAACGTTTCTCTCCTCATGGTATGCGGAGGTGCAGGCTTGTGAGAGACCGGTGATGAGAGTGTTTTGATTGGAGATGTAGAGACGGAAGGCAGAGGAGTCTTGGTGTGATGGAGGTCTATGGTCCAAACTGTTTTTAACTATACTCTTGATCCACAGTCAGAGACTGGCTTTTAGTGACCCGAAACCGAAAGAAAGTTCATCTATTGATGGAAAAAATGATGCCTGCTTTGGATGAAGATGGGTATACAGAGACCTACCTCTCACAGCGAAGGAAAACCCCTAACAGAGAAAAAAACGTAGTATAAAACAGACAAAAAAAAAAAACATGTCTTACCTCGTCTGACAAGGTATGGTTTAGTGTAGTCCCAGCTCTCGTTGTCATTCTTAATCACATTCAGACGTGTTGGCTGTTGAAACAAAAGTAAAATAATTTAGGATCCCATCACAATAAAATGTCATGATCCTGCCTCGTCACTTTAGTTAAGTTACCCGTTTTGTTCATGTTTCATGTCTTGTCTTTGTGTTTCCTGTTTTATTTTTAAAATTCACCTGTCTTTCCTTGTTTCCATAGGTTTTGCTTCCTGTCTGTCACACCTGATCACTGATTCTGCTTCCCCAGCTGTGTCTCATCACCCCCAATCACCTCATGTATTTAACCCTAATGTCTTCCCCTGTCTTGTTGCCAGATTGTTTGTACCTTAGCATCACTTTCCAGCACCTATTTATAGCCCAGCCTTTTGTCATAGAGCCTTTTTTGCCTGAATCTCGCCTTTTGCCTTTTGTCTGCCTGATACCTCTGCCTGGACTGATTGCCTGCTTGTGTAACGAACCTTGGGCCGACAATAAACCCTGCTTTTTGCCTCATGGACTGGTTTGTCTGCATTTGAGTTCTTTCAAGCCACGAGAGTTCATCATGACATAAAACGTTAAACAAAAGTCCGATGTTCTGGCACAACTTCACCAACTTTCAAGGTGCTTCAGAGACACTTATCAGAAAATTTTATTATACTGATGTATTTCAGCTTGTGGCCTTCATCATCAGGAAAGTCATACTAATTCTGGACAACGTGCACATCCGACATGCTGAATAGAAGCAGGGGACACGTGGTGGCCATCATTTGTCCACTTCTGCACAGTTAACGTCAAGTATACCTCCAGCTTCATTCTCACAAGTGCTGAGACCGTCAGCATGCACAACAATATTTTACCATAGAACTAAACGTATCCATGAAAAAAACAGTGCCTTACCCTCTATTTTATTTGAAACTACAGTTTATTTACGTATCTTATAAACTTAGAACATATTCACATATCAGTTTAGCTAGGAACAAAAAAACAGCTTGGGTTGTAAGCAGCAGACGGCCCTTAGGAGTTAAACCATCTGATGCTGAAGAGGGAAGGTGGGCAAAGAAAACGTCAGCACATATTCCAAAAGACAAGATGACTCAAGTACTAATTCAAGATGTGCAGACTCCACAGAAACTACTAAGAAATGTAAGCAATGCTGACCTGTGTTCCTCTTATTCTTGGATTATTTGTCAGGGATCTCTGTAAGTTGTGCTGATTTTTGCATTTATTTAAACATCACAATGACACTTTATTGTTTTAACATTGTGAAGTTATGAAGCAGAGTTCAAGTTATGAACACTACTTTTAAGTTTACTGCCCAACATTTGCTTTATCAGTTTCAACCAGGGTTTTTCAAACGTATCTCAAGGCACACCTTTTCTTTTTTAATTATTTGAATTGGTCACCGTGGTAACAAATATTCTTCCAAGGGTCCATACAGAGGAAAAAAACAACACTTAACATGCAAGACTGATCAAATACACAAATATCAGCAAGTGAATAATGATAAAGACAAAAGTACCATCATAATAGATAAAAAAAATTATAATATCATGATGACATGCGTAGATGGTTAAAACAATTTAAGTTAAAAGTCTGGTGTCGTGGTAAGCAACCAGGCACATCCCAAGCTCTTACCTACAGAGCAAAGTGATTTCTTTTCTAATGACTGTGTTCAATAATTTATTTATCAAATTTTTCTTCTATTTCCAAAAGTAGTTCTCTGGATTAAATGTAGTGGTAGTTTATACCATATTGATAGCCTTGCAAAATAATATCAGATTTTTCTGTACATCATTGTTTTTTTTTTACCAACCTTATACAAATTGATAAACAGATGTATTATTCATGAACTGGGTATGTTAAAATTTCTCACAAAAAAATGGATTTTCTTTCTCTTGATACATTGAAACACATTATTATGATAATTTATTTAAATTTACCTTACAGTCATTTTTCTGAGCTGACTTTGGATGTACTGTACCACATGGTAATCTAACATCTGTCTGTTAAGTTTGAAAATGAACTTTTACTCTGCCAATATTAACACACATTTTAACGCTGCTATAAATAAAAGAGGACCCAGAGTTATCAGAGTTTGTTTAAGCTGACAGTCAAAAGTTAAGGCACTTTGGTTTAATTTGATGTTCTCTGTTGATGTGCTTGGAGCTTGAAAATAATTACATTTCAATATCCTCAAATATTTCTGATTTTTGTGTGCTGAAAAATGATGCACAGGGTCTGTTTTAACCTCTATTCTAACCTGCGTACTCTGTAAACTGGAGAACTTTCAGTTTAATAGGAATTTTTTTAAGTAATTCAATTTGCATGTTTATACAAAAATACTGTTAAGAGTAAATTAAAACTGAATCATCAGCTGCTGCATTGATGTAGTAAAATACATGGTTGCATAAAGTCTCAAGTGTTCTGCCACACCGTTTGAGGAACACTGATTAAAACAATAACAACAGAAATCTGTTTGCTGTTTTTCATTTAACTTCAGTACCAATAACAGGGCAGTCAGTTTAATATAAGAAGTAGAAATTCATTTCTTTACTCTGACATCCACATGTTTATAAATTTTTACAGATAAAGATAAAACATTAAAACTCTCATCTCACACCAACATGAAGCTGCCAATTTAAAGACGATTTTCAAAAATGACATCATGTAGCAGCAGAAAATCTACATCCTTCAGGCACTGATTGATGTTGGTTCATCCACATTATTGGCAAGAGATCCCAACATTTGTATGATAAAAGTCTGAAAAAACGGTTTTAATATCCTGTTTCTCTCTGTCCTCCCTCTGATTAACAACAGCTCATCCTCTGCAGCAGAATGTTGACGAAAGATAGGAAGCTCAAACTAAAAGTTGCTCTTTGTGACTCTAAACAGCCAATATATCTTTGTTATGTCCAAAAGTGGAAAGACTTCAAATATGTATATGTCATAAGGACTAGACAATTTAACCTGACACACCAGAAGGACATTTTCACATACCTGTCAGAAAAATTTCAAATCCATCTGGGAAATTCTCATAGAAAATGTTTATTTGCTTATTTACCAATAAAGCACACATACCTCTGTTCAATTTGTACATTTTGTGTCATGTGTAAATCTATCCATCTACCTCTAGTATGTTCCAGTCATTATCATTAACGGGGTTAAATGAATTGTGTACTAGACGACAGACAACTCTCACCCCTATGTACTTTGTTCTTTGGTCTTAAGTTTTTGGGACATGAAGAGCAGTGGAGTAAAGTTTAAAACTGATCCTACCAAGTTTAAGACATAAGTATCATTCACCTGAAGGACTTCCTTAAAAATGTCATCCGCCATGTCTATGTGGTTTTGAAAAACAATCAAGTCAAGTTCTCATGAGAGGTGTGCCACAAAAATGGTGACAAAGCAGAAGAGGAAGCTATCATTACAGACAGGAGACATGAGCAGTTTAATGTGTGATTTAATTTTACAATCGTGACACCGAAGCTCAGCTGTGTCTGTGGTTTTGTGACTTCAAGCAAAGGTGAAAGGGTGAATAAACCTGGAACATGCTTAAACATTTTGAAGCAGCAAGGAGTTAAATAAAAGGTGTGTCATGCGTTTACATGGTTGATAAAGAAAGCCTGCGTGGGGGTAACTCTGTGAAGCAATTGGATTAGCCAGATTCCATGTCTGTCTGTCATGATCCGGCTTTTTCTTTAAGTTAAGTTACCTGTTTTGTTTCATGTTTCATCTGGTGCTTCCTGTTTTGTTTTGAAAATTCACCTGTGTCTCCTTGTCCTCGTAGGTTTTGTTTCCTGTCTGGCGCTGTCACACCTGATCCCTGATTGTTCTTCCCCAGCTGTGTCTCATCACCCCAATCACCTCATGTATTTAACCCTCGTGTCTTCCCCTGTCTTGTTGCCAGTTCGTAGTACCTGCACTCATAGTTCTTGTCTTGCGGTGAATAACCTTGATAGTTTTTTGCCTCATGTCTTTTGGACACTGTTGTCTGATCTTTTGGAGTGCCTTACTGTGTACTGAACCTTGACTGGTAAGCCAATAAACCCTTTAAACTGTCCTCGACTACTGTTTTGTGTGTCTCACTCTAGTGTCCTACTCTCTGGTTTAGGTTATGTTCTGTCTCATGATACTGTCACCAGGCGGATCCATCTCGCAAAGCCACAAGCTGAAAGACTTGTGCCTGGTCAGAAAATAACCAGGCTCTTCAGGGTCATTTTGAGAATAAAGAGGCAGTGCTGGGAACCTGGTTCAGTTGTGTCAAGAGTGAGAAGTGACCTAGAGCCTTTGACTAATTCAGAAAGAAATGAGACAAACAAAACATTCACGCTACCACCCTCCAGTTTCTCTTGAAAAGTCCTGTCCTTCCCAGTCCCTTAATTTGAGATGTTTCTCAGGTGGATGTGAAATATATCCCACAGATATGTGAACAATCAATCGGTGTGTACTTTTCCCCACAGACGATCCATGGGAATCAATAAGTAACTCCATAAAGACATGACTGCCATTATCAATAGTCAATAGTCAATGGTTATTATTCAATTCTCATCCATTGTCGTGGCAGAAGAAAGGGCTGCTTGGCTTGTTCAGGAAGGTTAATGAGCTAAAGCATGAAGAGGGAGTCCATATAAAGAGGAGCATGCTGATCTGGTTGGTGTTTGACTGGAGTGCCTCTGTTGACTCCTCCTGATATTGCTTGGAGCAGGCCCACGGTGGAGCTCAGGCTCAGTGGAGGAATTTATTCTCCATCTGTCCTTAATACCTGAGAACACCTCAAGATTTCTGAGGAAGAGCTGACAAACATTATTGGGAGCTGAGCTAAATCTGATGCAAATGCAACCCAGCTTTAGGTGATAGAAATGAATTTATGGACTGATTTCACCTCTATCACCATTTCTACATATTCATACAAAGTTGATGTAACATGTTTTTTTGGATTACTTAATAAAAAGTGATATTAATGTTTTCTTTTGGCTGGCACACACTTAAGGATTATTTAAATCATGACAGACTCTGAGGCTGTGAGAGAGCCCAGAAATGAAGACAAATAACAACGGATTAACAGTTTTGTTCCTGTAGAGTGCGATCTACAGCAAAGAGAGACAAAGCACACCACACACCAACCAGCTCACACACCAAAAACCAAAGCCTCTACTCTCACAGCTTGTCATCTTGTGTGATCTAACACAACTTCAGTGTAATCACACGAGGTGGAAAATGTCTGTGGTGAGGAGCAACTGGGGCTGAAAGTGGCTAGCTTCCTGTGACAACCTTGGTGTTGTGATTCTGTCCAGTTTGTTGTATACAATTAACAAGCTACACTGTATAGATGTTCCTGTTCTGCCACAAATCAACTTTACTTTTTTACTTTATCTTACTGATGACCATCTAATTTTGTGCCTCACCTTTACTCTCGCTGCCATGGCTACATTTGCTTCCTGCTACAGCCAGCTTGCTCCCCGATTGGCATTTTTTCCACTCCATGTGACAAACCAGAGAGGACATGCTCAGCTGTCTGCGCACTCCAGTCCACACACATACGTCAAACACATTTAATATTTCGGATTTCAAGTCAGGGCAGCCCTGAACTTCTTCTGAGACCATCAGATGACTCTTAACAGACCACATCCAATTGATAATCAGGTAAGGAAATCTTTAGGACCCACTGATTATTGGGCCTTTGCTGACTTTGGTTAGAAGTGGAGATCCAAGCTGAAACTAGGGACAATTATCATGTAGCATGTACTTCGCTTCAGTTCCATTTGTGAAAGACCACAGATGCAGCATTATTTCAGGTTTGTGAGAGCGGGTGTCTTTTGTGCGTCTTACCCTGGCATATTCAATCTTCAGCGTACAGCAGCCAGCGTAGATGTCGGCTCCATTCAGAGCAGCTTTGGCCTTCTGAGCACACTGAATGGACTCAAATCTGAACAAAGAAGGTCAAGGAGCAGACGCTGAACGTTACACACACACACACACACAGCATGCAGAAATACATGGTCACATTCCCAAAAAGGATACTCCACCATGGCCTGGATCCCATTTCGTTTAAAAATGACAATCCTCAGCACGCTGCCAATGGGGTTGCACACTGTGTACAGAACGTCCTGGATCAAAATGACAAAAGAAAAATTCAACACTCGAGTTAATTTAAGGTTTATGAAATAACTCTATTATTACACTTCTTCAGGTCATTCAGGCCCTGAACACTCTCACGGGTTTTTTTTGGTTTATTAGGTGATTTAGAGCAGTACATAACAAAACTAATAGGTGACAGGATGACGTAGGAAGAAGACTGGGAAATAATAACACATTGAGGGCTGTTTTCCTAAAAACTGTGTGGGTGCCCAGGGCCTTTAAAGAATCTGTTAAAGTCCTCTCCAAGACTAAAGACACAGATGGCTGCCTTTAAGTAGGAAAATGAGCCATTACCCCTGTTATAAATAACAATAACACAGAGGAGTACAGAGAGTTTTACAACACAAGTTAAAGTTCTGCAAGTTAAAAAATGAAACATTTAAATAAGACATAGCTTAAATCAATAACTACAATCTTTATGTGTTTCAAGTTATTACATTAAATAGAATAGAAATTGATGACTTACTGAGTGGTAACAAATTACTGATAACTTTGAAACTTGCATAAAGCTGCTCTTTACTCCTCTAAACTCAATTTTTCACGAATAAAAAAAGTAGTGTGATTGGTCACCTTACATATTAAAGACTGGGTTTTAAAAACTTTTAACAAAATCCAAGTACAAAAAAAATTACCCTGTAGTCATGACAGTATCTATTCATTCATTAGTGTGCAGTTTTTTTTCCCACTTCCTCAAAAGCAGCAATGTTTGAAGATAAGAGTTCTTTTCCCGTTTTTGTTTTTTTAGTTAGTTATTCTTAGCAGGGCCTTGACTGTGAAGGAGCTGGTGCTGTTTCAAGTCTGTCCCAACATCAGACGTCTTTTGTAGTGAGACAATGTTGTCTTAGGGTTAGGAGGTTAGGGGTAGGACAGATTTTCTAATTGAGCCCTAAACTTGCCCGACCCGGTCCAGCCGGGTACCGCCCCTTTCACTCACGTTGTGCGGGCAGGGCCTGCTTTTCTTTATATTGAGAGAAAATAAGCTATGTTGAAAATCATGGATAACGTATTATTAAGCAGCCCTATTAAAACAAAATATAAAATACACACATAGTAAGGCTTCACCCAACTATCTTCTGTGTGCACGCCTGCTGCATTTTCTTCTGACTCCTCTCAGCTTTGTGCTTCATCAGTTTATCACACAGATTATCAAGAAAATGGAGCTTGATGATGCAAAAAGAGAAATCTTATCTGGAGATGGGCCATGGGCTTAGCTTAACTCAATTGGTACCCTTTTCTAATTGAAGATGCATTAACATGGTGTATGAATGAGAACTAGCAAACTTCAGCATAGGGTTGGACGATATAAAGCAGCATGTTTCTCATCATTTGTGAGTGTTTACCGTGGTTATAGGGTAGAGTGGATTCTGTATGGACAGCAGAAGGACTTTGTTGCCACTGTTTGGGTTGTCAGCGTTGGTCGGCCTGGTAATTCTTTTGGATGTGGAGTAATTGAAGTACGCCTGTTGGCCTGATTAACAGATGCACAAAACATTTTCACATACAGGACATTTAAATAAACACAAGCTTGGGGAACAAATTATTCTCTCCAGTGAGTCTGTTATAAAAAATGTATGAGTCCAACCTGCAATGTAAACAGCCTCCTTGGCTCCACAGGACACACAGCGGTCAGCACTTTCCACTGCAGAGAACTCCACCAGAGCCTGACGCTTGAATGGCATCATCATCACATAACTGAGAAACAAACGCAAATGCAGGGGATTCAATTGTTTTTCCCTGGAAGACTTATGGTGTTTTACGTCACTCAAGCTTGATATTGACCAAAAAATTAAAAATAGGTGGTGTTACAAAAACTCATTCATTTATTCATTTTCTCGACCGCTTTTTTCTTTTGGGGTCACGGGGGGACCGGAGCCTATCCCAGCTGTCCTCAGGGGGGAGGCGGGGTACACCATGAACCAGTCGTCAGCCAATCGCAGGGCCACATAGAGAGACAGACAGCCATTCACTCTCACACTCATACCTAAGAGCAATTTGGAGTCATCAAGCAACCTTATGAGCATGTTTTTGGTCTGTGGGGGGAAGCTGGAGTGCCCAGAGAGAACCAACGCATGTACAGGAAGAACATGCAAACTTCTCACAGAAAGGCACTGACCGATCCGAGGATCGAACAGGCGACTTTCATGCTGTGAGGCACGGGCACTACCTGCTGCGCCGCCGTGCCACCTGCTCTGAAAACTGTTTTATTAAATTAATGCAGTAATCCTAGACTCCAATAGAAATGAAAGTAGCTCAAAAAAATCTACTATCAATTAAGATTCTACAAACTTCCAAGGAGTTGTAAAGAAATGAGTTCCCCCACACCGACACAGTCCTGGAAAAAGGTGTACTAAAGGTCTTTTTTACGACTGATACTTCATACGATGTTGTGTCCCTAATGTTTATAAGTGGAGTCGATTTGAATGCCACCTGATGTTGTCCTTAGTCAAAGTCTTTTCTAGCTTTGTGTTCATAACAAGGCTGTCCCAATGTTTGATTTTCACCTACAAATACATGCTGTGCGCAAAAAATATTACAACAAGAATATTACAACAATATTTCTAGGGAATTTTGGAAAAAAAAAATGTCTCTGCTTTGGTTAAAAACTCTAAAAATAGTGCAGAGGAAGGTGGACAGACTGTGTGCAACCATATATATATACTGTATGAAAAAATATTTACAAGAAAATAACTAATAACAAAGTGATAATGAAAAAGGTAATAAAATAGTGCAGAGTGATGTGACCTAAATGTCATAGCACACTGTGTTTCACATTTTGCAGTTATCCATTTACGTTGCATTTTCCCTGTGCAATAACTATCATTACAAAGCAAACAGAGATTGTGTATTTAGCAATGCATTTTCAAGATCTACAGCCCTTTCTGACCCCTAAAATCAAGTCCATGATTTAAAAAAACTTGTAAGTGCCTGTGCAAAAAAATCTCAGAGATATTTCAAAAGTTTCTGATTACAGTTGTAGTCTGCTATATCTGTGACTGATCAGATAGTCTATTTATCTTTGTATTATAGTTTGCTAAGCTGTTGAAAACACAATTTCCTTTTTCAGTTATTCAAATGCTCTCAAAATAAAAGCTTTTGCCCAAAGTTACAGATGAAGACTTTCCTTGTGAAAATCTTTTTGGAGGTCTTGTTTGTCTATGACAGAGCTTCACATGCTTAACTAGCAGCAGGTTTGTGGACAGGTAGTATTTTAGCAGCTTCTTTGGATTATATAGGACGCTTCACACTTTTGTGTGTGTACTTAACTCTGCTGTTTGTGTCACAGAAATCCCTCTGCTGCACTGCTTGTATTTGCCAGTCACTGTGGCTGGACAGTTGAGCTGTCCCCACTTATGAAGCAAATAGTCATGGTATTACAAGCTGCCTATTTAAAATTCAATATGATAAATGCTTTTGTTTTTTAAAGACAGTTATTACCATACTGGTATAACGCAACAGTTCACATCTTAATGACGCAATTCCACAAGTTCAGAAGTTTTCATCTGAAGGCAGCAAAGCACCTGCTTGTATGTCCAGGAGGTTAAATGTATATTTTCTTTACTTGTAGAATAAAGACATCTGACCATGCAACATTTTACCCCAGGTAGTGTCAGTCAATGACAATAAATGTTTTTTTAAACCAAAAACAGACTCCCCTAGCTGGCTGCTTTTCCCACTGGCTGACTTCTCCATGTGACTGTAGAAAGTCTGACAACATCCATAAGCCTGGCTGTGGCTCAGATTTCAGTAATTATTGCCTGATTTCAAAACTATTTGAGTGACTTGACAATAAGCAGCCAGAAACAATTTTTTCACATTCCACTCTTAATCACTTGCAGTCTACACAGCACTATTTTTTCCACTTTCCTAACAATTTGAAATGTGGACTGGTCAGACCACAGCACTCTTTCCCAGTCAGTCTGTCTCAGATGAGCTCAGGCCAGAGACGCTAGCAGTGTTTCTTTGTGTTGTTGATAAAGGGCTTTCTTTTTACACGGTAGTTTTAACTTGTACTTATAGATGAAGCGACAAACTGTGTTAACTGACGATGGTTTTCCAAAATGTTCCTGAGCCCACATTGTCATATCCTTTACAGAATGCAGTGCTGCCTGAGGGATCGAAGGTCACAGGCTTTCAATGTTGGTTTGATCTCCAGATGATGTTATGGACTGTAGATGATGAAATCCCTAAATTCTATGCAACTGTATGCTGAGAAACATTGTTCTTAAACTGTTGGACTATCTGCTCACACAGTTGTTCACAAAGTGGTGAACCCCGCCCCATCCTTTCTTTTGGGCAACTGAGCCTTTCAGTGATGCTCCTTTAATACTCAATCATGACACCCACTTGTTTCCAGTTAACCTGATCACCTGCTGAATGTTCAAGACGTGTGTGTTTTGATCATTCTTCAACTTCCCCAGTCTTTTGTTGCCCCTGCCCCAGCTTTTTTGGAACATGCCGCAGGCATCAAATCCAAAATAAGTGAATATTTGAGAAAAAATAATTCACTCAATTGAATATAGATTGAAGAGGATTTGCAAATCAATGTATTGTTTTATTTAACTTCATTGGAATTGGGGTTTATGCACAACTCTCATTTTAGGCATGTTGGTTTTTTGTTCAGGGCCTCCTGTTGTGCAAGTAGAGGCACAGTGAAGAAATGCATGGCTAGATGAGAGATAACCCCCCACCCACACACACACACACACACACACACACACACACACAGATTCTTTCTCAATCTCTGACTTCCCTTTTCCCTCTCTTACTCTTAGTCTCTCAGTCCCTCTCTCTCTCTCTCACACACACACGCACACTCTCAGATGTCTCACCATATGGGTCCAAATTTCTCCAGGGCATCTATCAGGTCAGCCTCCACCACGGCCTCACACAGACCCCTGACATGGACCACAGGGCTCGGGGAGATGCGATGGGAGTCCTCACCATTGTCCTACAACCCACAAAGTCAACAGTAAGACCAAAGCACAAGTAGGGCTGGGCGATATGACACTGAAATTACATAAAACAACTTTGTCTTAATGTTGTCAAACTATGATACAAACTAAATTTTCCCAGTAAAAATTAAGTGCATGCTGTTTTTTTGTTGTCAAATGTACATTAGGTAGTTTGGAAGTTGGCAGGCTAGTCTACATAAACACTGGAAACTGCACTACTTTCGTAAAAAAATAACATTTTAAAAAAGTAACATGTAATTCTCTATTTAACAAATGACAATTTCTTTATTTAAAATGATGACTCCCACCCTCTGAACAGTCACTTTCAGCTTCTTCCCTCTGATCTAGGGATAGGAATCGAAAACTAATCCCAGTTGAGAATCAATAACAGATTAAAGAACAAATATTACAGTCTTTTTGCTGAACTTATCAGGTCTTTTCACATTGTCCTGTATACCCTGTAAATCCAGGCTCTCATCAGAGGCAGTCAGCATGAATGATTTTCTTTTTTTTCCTACTTAATCTTTTTTTTAATTATTAAGTGAAGCAAAGCAAATCTTGACAAGTGAGACAATGAGCATGCAATCCATACAGACGAGAAAAAAATTAATAAAATAATAATAATAATTACAATAATAATAATAATAATAATAATTAACAAGACAACAAAGAATCAACTAAAACAAGCAAAGCAGGAATCATTAACTCTTTAGAAACTCTGTGTGAAGGTGTCGGAAGACTCTGTTTTAACTCGTAGGAAGGGTGTGTGTATTTATGTCTGTATGTGTGCATGTATGGGGGTGGTGTGTGTGTGTGGGTGTGGGTGTGTGTGTGTGGGTGGGTGTGGGTGTGTGTGTGTGAAAGCATCTGTTTCCTGGGTAACACAACAGACAGAGAGGTGTACTCATGGGCCAAAAGTCCAAGTTGAGATTGAAATGCATAAATATATGAAAGACGGGAGGGACACTGCAAGGATGTAACATACACTGATCAAGGCCATAACATGAAAGGAGGCAAACAAAGTGGAGGTGGAAAAAAAAAAATTAAATCAGTGGTAAAAATAAATCGTAACAAATGTTAGAGTATGAAAAAAAAACCCATTATATATACATTTATATATATATATATATATATATATATATATATATATATATATATATATATATATTAACCTTAGGTGGTTCAATCCCAGTCGCTCCCAGACCCTGTGGAGGGAGCCGGCTGGTTGGCTCACCTGTTCATGACAATATGTCATATGGTAGAGCAACTCCCAGACCCAGAGGGAGGGAGTCTGCCCATACCGGACATCTTTCCTCTTCAGTGATTGCACCAACTGAGGGTGGTGGAAGGAGGTAAGGGAGTGAGTTCCAGGAGGGAGTGTTTAGGAGGGACTGAGCATAATTATGGAGGCTACTGTGATGTAGCCTTCACAACATACAGTATGTTTCATGGGGAAAGAGAAAGTAATTTAAATACATAATAATTAATAAATAAACTTAAATTAAACAAATAAATAAATAAATAATAAAAAATAAATAAATGAATAATAAATAATAAAATAAAATATATAATAATAATAACAATAATAATAATAGTAAATAAATAAGTGTACAAATAAATTAAAGCTGCAAGCAGCTTTTGTCGGGTCCTCGCCCTGTCGCACGTCCCTCATGCCCGTTTGACCTCCATTTTGAGGGCTTCATCCCTTTTCGACCCTTTAGTGACATCACAGTTGAAGTGATGTACTGTTGCTCCTCCTCAGTCTTTATGACAGGTGTGTGTTACACCTCCATTGTCCCGCCTTCAGTGAGTCACATGACCAGCTGCTGTCAATCAGTGAGTGATATCATCTGCCCTGATGGAGAGGGAAATTTTCACTCAATTTCACTGTCACACCCAGCCTCACAGAAGCCATAATTTTGACCAAATGTCTCTAAAAATAAAATATTTTAATGGTAAATTTTTTCAGGAATCCATGTATGTAATTTTTAAAGATCTAGGACTTTATGTTTTCTGGTTAGAGGCCTAACTTCCACAGGTTGTCTGGAGCTGTATTTTCTTCCCCCATTCATTTGAATGGGAGGAGCTGCGAGTGCAGGGGTGTCAGCGTGTGATTTGTGGGTCTCGATGAGACGAACGTTTCACCGTTGGTTTGATCTCTAGGGGGTCCTCCAGAGACCACGGCGTTTTGTGTTTTTTTAAATTTTATTTTATATTCTCAAAATTTTCTCATACTGTATTTAGCCGGTAAGGCCAAGGTGTCAGCTGGCTGTCACGGTAGAGTTCTCCATCCACATATAATTTGTAGACAGTGATGACAGCTTTCAGGTTGTTAGCCAGGTACTGCTTTCTGATGGGAAAAAGAACTTTACGTCTCTCCAGTATTTTGCAGGGGTATTGGTCGTTGACTCCGTAGTGGGTGCCTCTCAGCTCTTTTCCATGTCCTTTAATCAGATCTTTGTGCTTGTAATGTTCGAGTTTAGCGATGATGGGCCGGGGTTTTTTATTGTCCTGTTTGATAGCTCCCAGACAGTGGATGCGATGGAAGGTGATGTGTTTGACAGTGTCGGGGGGATCTTCAGTTTATCTGTGAGGAAGGTCTTAAGTGTTGTTTCAGGCTCAGATGATGATCGGACAGCGGGTTCGGGTATTCCAGTGAATATGAGATTGTCTCGCATGGAGCGAGCTTGTAAGTCCAGGATACTTGTCTTTGGTGGCGAGAGTAAGTTTGCTTGTAAAGGTTTGAATGGAGGATTTTAACTCTTTGTTTTCCATAGTGAGTGTGAGGATCTGTTCCTGTGTAAATTCTAGACTCTTTAAACCTTGAAATTCTTTATGTAATATTTCAACTAGAGCAAACCGAGTGTCCAGGGCATGTAGTTTATTATCAATGAAGAGGAGTGTGTCACTAACTTCTATGTAGTTGAGCGGAGATTCGGTCTTGGTGGGAGAGTTGTTTTTTCCTTTCTTTTTTCCCATTGTGCAGTGAAGTTGGTAAGAGTCGTCGATTTACCTTTCCAAATTATCCAGTGTGTCAGCGGTGGAGGGAATATAAAGTAGTTGGCTTATTTGAAGATGATCAGCGTCGAGAAATTTTCAGTAGCGGTGGCCGGGCACCGCCATGTTTGTTTACACCGGGATCTCGCAAGAGCCAGGAGTCACAGTGTCCTTAGTCAGCATGAATGATAACAAAGAAGTCAAAGATGTGATCATGGCAAACGGGGCAGGACTGGTCAAAGTTGTGGCTTAATTTCAGGCAGAAAGACACAGACTGCACCGTGTTCAGCGGATGAAAATACCAGCATCTTGCAGAAGCATTCATCTATACAGAACAGCATTTAATATCAGGAGCGTCGTGCGTTTGACACTGTTTCCACTGAAAACCTATGCCAACTTTTACCCAGAGAAAGTCCACAGGAATCAATGAGGGAATCAAAGAACTGGATCCACCAGCAGAATCAGTAATGGCATTGGCATCAATAAAATTTTATCGATTCCCATCAATTTTTTTTTTAAACCCTGGCTTTATTCATAAAGCTATCAACTTGTAACTTCAAATGAGTTCATGAGATGAAACATCTTTCTCTTCTGCCCTGACTTTTTTTGAAACTTTGTGCAATTAAACTTTCTATCAATTTATTATTTTTATGATTATTTTTACTGGTGTTTAGGGTTTTAGATTAGGGGCAATGTATTTAATCTTCTCTGTTGTGCTGCTCATCTACTTTGTAATTTCTGTGTTATAATGGATGCCTCTATCTCTCTGGCTGCAAAACAAATTTTCCCAGGGGTACAGTACGGTAACCTGAACCTGATTTAATATAATCAAAAAACAAAACAAATACAAGCCAAAACAATGTGCAAATGCAAAAACAGGAGGGGTAGACCACTGTGAAATCAGTGTAAATTTTTCAATATTTCTATTCTGAAAAATACCACAACTTACAAACTGCTATGGTGTCTTGTTTGAATGGAAGCTTCAGGAGTCAAGAGGCGACAAAATAAGTGGCTGAGTAAGTCAAATTAAAAAAAATCTTTATTTCTATTTAAATCTTCTGCAACAAAAGTTTTATTAATGGAATTTATTGATCTAATCGATATATCCCTCTGCCCTGACCACAAGTGTTCACATCAAGCTTATCTGTTGTCTTCTTTCCAGCTTTTCTCTGCATGTTTCATCTTCTGTAATAGAGCTGCCACTTTTCCCAAAAATCTCCATCGGTTTTCCAGTGCACACGACAAATATCAATTTCCTCTCCCGAGGCCACATGGACCAAATGTCCCTGCATATGAATCTTGCAGTCTTGTCCATGATGGCCTTTTTCCGTGACTCTGGCGGGGGGGGGAAGGCCGACAAATGGGCCAGCAGACTTGTTGTTGGTAAGGAGTAGGCCAGCTGCTTTGCACAAAATTCGACACACAGCCCTATCTTTGTTTTTTTTTTCTTTTGTCATCAACAGCATAAAGCCAAAATTGCTTCCACGGAGAAACACAGTCCTCAGTTTTCTCGAGGTGTACTTCCTGTTAGGGATGCACAATATTGGATTTTTGACGATATCTGATAAGCCGATATTTTTTTAATTCATTATCATCAATACCCATATTTCTGGTCAAGAGCTCAAGATGTGTACTTAACAAAAATGGACTGGTTTCCTTCAGTGTTACAGTATATTTTTGCAAGGAACAGCTGTAAAACAAGAAAAACAGCGTTAAACTCTTGCAAAAATGAAACCCTTAAATTTTAAATGTACCAATGCAGTGATGAGAAGGTGCATCAATATTGTACATTTGTGTAATTTGCCGATATTCCAGCCCATACATGTTCAAAATGCGTGACTGATATCAGCTGTAAATATCTGCAAATATTTCAACATTGGCTGATACGATACTTAACTTTTTAGGTTGATATCAGCCAATATCAATATCATCGGTGCATCCCTACTTCCTTTTGGTGACTTCAAGAGAGCAATGGACAGCCGGGTTGCTCTGCTGGCGCTCTCTGTTGGATCAGGCTGTTCGTAGCTCCAGGTACCCTGATGTGCTGCAGAGCTGGATATTTCATATTCAAATGTGTATTTACAGTTTGAGTCTGGACTTCACCCCCATGCCCAAACAGACATTCAAATACAGCGTATAAGGAGACAGCACTAATATGTAATGTTGGCACCAGAAAGACACCGAGATGATGCTGAACATTTGTGTGAGAGCTCTTAACATGAAAATCCTCCAGTCTAGTTTGAAAGGGATGTGATTTATTTCAGCAGAGAGCTGCTACACATCATGCTAGTCAGCTTAGGATTACTGAGCAACACAACTGGCTTCTCTCTTCAAGAATATGAATAAGAGGAAACTTCATTTAGATTAAAAATGCTTCTACTGTAAAAATGTAGGACACTGATGAAAGCCAGGAGATCAGTGGTCACTAAAAGCAGCAGTGCTGGCAAAAGCCAATTTGCAACACAATAAGGCTTTTTGGCCTCAGTTATGAATGTGAAGCAGTCTGGAACTCAGAATCAGGACACGGGCTGCATAAAGAAGAGGCAGTGAGTGCAAAAACAGACCGAGAGAGGGGGGCATGGTAAGGGTCACTCTCGTCAAACCTAAACAACACGTCTCCTTGATCTCCTCGTATCTCGTTTATCTCACTCTGTCCCTTTAAAACTTCAGTCATTCTCCAACTATTACCTCTTCCCCCCTTCCCTGTTTTTGTCCTTCTCATTCACATTGGCATTCCTTTTGTCTATTTATAGAGACACATGGCTCATCTGAACATTTGGAGAGGAAAAAGCACAAGAACAACTTCTCCCTCTGTTGTTCAGGCTGCTGACTTCTCTCTTTCATGCATGTTGGATATATTTCAGAGCACATGGCTGGTACATTGTAAGGGTTCGAAGGAATGCCCGGTATTAACATCTGATAATAAGAGAACTCTGATTTACAGCAGGAATGATTAACAAATCACTGATGAGTACATTTTGCATTTTCAGACTGATCTAAAACCAAAGATGTAATATGACATAAAGAAACTGATGCAGGTAAATCAGTGTTAAATGTTTGATCTGGCTTCAGGTGGAATAAAACCTCTAACTAAGGATGGAAGTGATAAGATTTTATTGATACCAGTGCCATTATTAACTCTTCTTATTGATCCAATCCTTATTTTACTACCTCCACTACAGAGGTATGTTTTTGCCGGCATATATTTGTTTGTTTGTTTGTTTGTTTGTTTGTTTGTTAGCAAGATTACGCAAAAAACTACTGGACGGATTTTCCTGAAATTTTCAGGAGATGTTGGTAATGGCCCAACTTAAAAATGATTAGAGTTTGGTGGGGATCCATATCACCGTCATGAATGAACGATCATTTTTGCTTAATAATTGTCTAACTAATAATGATATCAGCATGTTTCCGAGTGCTAGGTGAGGTTTCAGGGTCATGAATCATATTATGATGGTAACTTAATCATGAAACTATTGCTCATAGATGTAACAGCAATATGTGAGCTACCTTAACAGAGGTTTGAGCTTTCTGAGTGCTTTCTAGTTATCTTGCTGGATAACTTATTGAGTTCTGTGGATTTTCTGTGGAAAAAAAGTTGATTTGCACAAGATTTCAGTATCAAAAATGTCAAATACATGGCACTCATGATGTTTAATGCAGTCTGGTGTGATGCTTCTGCAAGTTTCTGGTGTTTCTACCTTTGCTTAAAATCACACTAAGACATCTACAGGATTTGCATTCAGGATCATTTTCTGTAAAAAATTAAGCCAGAATTTTGACCACTTCTGTCTATCACATCTGCTGACTGCCTCTGATTAGAGCAAAAAATCCTTTATTTGTAAGGCATGTAGAACAAAGTTGAAGGAATTGATAAAGGAATTGTTAACCATAAGGAGTCATGATATTGAAATCTGTAATCTATTTGTTATCGATTCTCAACTGGAGTTGTTTTTTGATTCCCACTCCCACCTTTAACCATACAGAACCATAACCAATCATGATGCTGGCTGTATTTTAGTCCTTCAACCAGGAAGTGAAAAATAGTCTTAAAATAGAAAACATGCACATACAGCAAAACAGCAACAACAGGCTCATCTGATTAAACTAGGCTGGGTAAATACCAGGGGGCTTGGCTACTGAAAACCAGTTCCAAGTTTTCAAGATTTGAGGACTCTGTAAGGGACTTGAGTATTAGTTCTGCTTTTTGGTTAGTAATTGGCACTTCTTCATGATTATACCTCAGAGAATACTGCCATCTGTTTAAGTTTTAAGTATCTTTAAGGACCTGCTGAATTGCCATGGCATTAAATCATTTAAGACATAGTAACAAAAGTTTTGAGAAGGGGATCATGTCGGAGCACAGCAGCTGAATGTTTTACTGCACTACGCTAAAAAGGTCATGACAGCTTGTGCAATAAATACATTTTGTGCAGGCAAGGCAGCACCAACAACAGGATGAAGCATTTCCTTTAGCAGAGCTTGAGCGTGAGAAAATGCCTCATGTTCAGTGTGTCATTTTCTACCATACAATCAAGCCATCAGATCCCCAGCATCAGGTAGCGTTAGTGTCTACAGCATTGCCCATCACACTTAGGTAAAACACACTCGCGTCTGTTAATGAAGCATGTTGACTAATATTTCAAAATGTTGTGTGTGTATGAGTCCAGAGAACAACACATTCACCCTTGTTTACTGCAAAGAGATTCTGCAGAGTTCACCGCAGTGATGAATGAACGAGGGCAGAGGAGAAATGTCAGTCCAGTGAGTGAGGAGAAGTTCAAACCTCTACATCACAGTCAGCAGCATCTAATGTGCAAAACACATTTATTTTATTTTTGAAAAGTTACCAACAGAGACAATATGACATTTTTGTCACCAAAAATTGACAGGTTTTTCCTTTGCATCTCCAAAAGTGCTCAACGTTCACATGGATCCGCGAAAATGACTTAAAACGCTGTAGCGTGCATGTCAGGCCAGTAGATGGCGATGTCGGTCTGGAGTGAAACAGCGGTGTTACAACATGCGTAGGCTTTCCGGTGAAGACAAACGTTTTACAAACAGCAATGGCGAGTGCATGCACAAAGACGCAGGAGTTGTTTGTCAGGACTACAAATGAGTCTGGATATTTCTGTCTGCTGTTGTTGTTGTTCCTTGAATGCATGCGCAGCATTCATGTGACAGAGTACTGCGCATGCAGTGATGTCAGAAACGCTGAATCTCATTTACATGGAGTTGAATACGAATCTGTTTTCAAAACTTTCAACTCTGGACCCTGGTTTTAAAAGTTTGCAGATTCAGGCACTCCGGGCACCGTTCTCGCGTAAACAGGAGGCGAAAATGCAATGAAAGCTCTCCGCTTTCAGCTGTATTTGTATTCTTGTAAACAGGGCCTAAGATAGAGGCAGCATGCTGGCGCCGAAGTTGCTGGTTCCTAAACCTGGTCGGTCAGGGCCTTTCTGTGTGTCTCCCCCTGCTTGCGTGGGTTCTCTCCAGGCACTCTGGCTTCCTCCCATAGACCAAAAACATGCTTGTTAGATTAATTGGTGACTTCAAATTGACCTCAGGTATGGGTGTGAGCGTGGATGGCTGTCTGTCTCTCTATGTGGCCCTGCAATCGGCTGGTGACCGGTTCAGGGTGTATCCTGCCTCTCGCCAATGTCAGCTGGGATAGGCTCCAGCCCCCAGCAACCCATATTTCTGTATTTTTGTTTATCTAATTTGCTAAGTTTGGTTAATAGTAAATTGGCTCAGTCTTGTCTCAAAGGGGAAAAGAACGACAGTTTGCAACTCAGCTCTAGAGTGGTCCACCCAGAGACAAGTTTAGGCTGACAAGTTTTTGACCATACAGGCGTTTTGTCTACATGGATCCGGCGTTTTGGGACCCTGAAAAATGCACATTTTTGAAAACAGTGCTAAGACTGAACAAATCTCAAAATAGTGCCCTTGTGTTTTGTGTTTAACAAATGTGCACATTTTCAGAAATAATGATCTCAGAGCCCCGACTCTCCCTTAAACCCCATGCGCATACCCAAACAGCTCTAGAAATGATGGAGGAATACAGAGTCGTGTTTGTGCTGCAGGAGCTACCGAGCTCGTTCTGGCTTTTACAGCAAAATCCACTTCTTCTCCACAACCACCATGAGCAACAAGAGGACACGGAGAACAGCATAAGCAAATGTTTGTTTACTCTTCTCATGATGTATGCGCATGCTTCGTGTCTTCTTCTCTGGTTCCGGTGTAAGTCTGTGGCAGTGTTACAGCACCACTTACAGGCCTGGTTTATCCACTACAGCATTTTTAGTGTTATTATGTGGACAGACACAGACTTGGATCAATGCTGTGTTTACAGAGAACATATTCACAATAGAAAGGTTTTCACCTCCGCGTGGACAGAGCCTTAAAGAGGGCCAACAACAGCCAGGTTTTCATTCTATATTTATTGTAATTTACTCTACAGATGATGTGGAACCAGAAGAAGGAACCTCTAAGAAACAGAATTGATTAGCAGAGCCAGAATCAAAATCAAAATTGGTAAAATGTAAACAGTACCCAACCCTCAAACAAGTGGTACTTTTTACTTTTAACTTTATATCAGTAATGTTAATGATCATTACCCATTTACTATATCTATTTTCACAGGGGGATTAACTTTTCTTGAGTTTAAAGTCTTTAAAGATTGTGAAAATGACTGTGAATATCTTAAAATTTTAATTTCAACACTTGAGTTTTTTTTTTTTTTCTTGTGTGGTTTCGTGTCATCTGTAATCATCATCTTCCCTAGTTCTTCTACTAAAATCCCTCTGACTCTTCATATTCTAAGTCAGCAGTCTTAAAATATATCCTCTCTTGCTTTTGGAGCAGCAGCCTGCAGAAAAAATTGACTGGACAGGCGCCATCTTCTCACTGCTCTCACCCTGGCTTTAAGTCTAGCTCCTCTTAGTCATCAGCTCTCACACTATCACAAATAGCTTACACTTTAATTCCCCTGGCAACAAGAAGTGTTAATGGTTTGGATTAAGAGGAGAATTAGGGTAGATCATTAAACTCAGTCTGCTCTCTCATTAATAAAGCAGATCATTGCAATATTGGGTGTTGTTACTCTATTTTTCCTGTTCAGAATCTGAGGACACAATTTTGTTTCCATAAGAGTTGACCTAAAGTTACAGCTTGATTTCTGGCCTCTAAAATGGCTGTGAACAATTTTTATGACTTTGGAAGTGTCTACTTTTCTCATCTCTGTCACATGTTTACATTCTTTAAGGGTATGCAGTGGGGATGCAACAGTTCTCAATAAAATATAGAACTGTACGGTGCAACATTCACTGCTCAATACACAAGTTTGGTTTGTGGTATTTTTGGTTTGAGTATAAACAGTTTTGATTCACCATTTCCCTTTTCTCTCTGTGTTTGAACTGCTGTGTTTGTCGTCCACAAGTTTCCATGCAGGGGTGAGAAAACTCCTGCAGTGAGTAGGAATGCACTAAAGTTTGGCCAACATGCAGGATCTCACTATTTGTTTGAGAGGAGAGGCTGCAGTATGAGGGAGATCTGTGGTAGGAGTGGTGAGATACCTGAAAATTAATGACATTCAAGCTCATCGATGGTGCTATTGAGTCTCATTGGTGTTGTGACAGAGCTTCATTTCACTAAACCACTGGAGGGCCGCTTCTTGCAAGGGGCACATGAACTCCAAGCACACTGGCATTGAGCATCAAGTAAAACATTTATTTTGGAATTTCCCCCTGTGGGACTAATAAAGGATATCTTATCTTATCTTATCTTATCTTATCTTATTTAAGGCACAGTATGTAAAACTCAGCCAACAGTGGGCTCTCAAGTAAACAAACAACCTCAGAGGAGTTAAGATGTAGTGAACAAGCTGCAACTTCCAGGGCTGTAAATGGAGGCCCATGTGAAAGTGCCAAAAGCTGTTGTATCCTGGGTGTCCACTTGGGGCTAGCTGCAGAAAAATGACACCTTAATGATTGTATATGGTGCAAAGATGTTTTTTACAGCCGTAATACACATCTTTACAGCATGGTTCAAAAAACAGCCTCAGTCTCAGTATAAAACACATTTATGTGCTTTTCCCTGTGAGGGGCCCATTTTTCTTTAGTGAGGATTTGATTTTTTTTTTTTTAAATGGTCCAAAAATACTTACAACAATGAATATATGAATTACAGGCAGAACATTTTACCATTTTACAATACTTTGTCACTAAGTATTTGTTTAACTTTATAACAGAGGGGAATTTTCAAGTACAAAAACATGCAAAGCATTAAACCTCTGGGAAATTAATTATACAACCTTATAAAGAGTCACTCTTTATCTTGTACTTCCTGTTGATGAATATTATAAGACGGTAGGTTATAGTTCAAGTAGAGCAACTTTTAAAAAGTTGTAAACAGGTCATTGTGAGAGGAAAGCAACAACATTCTTTTCATAAGCCTCTTTCATTTTTCTCCTCTGCAACTTTATGAGCAAAGAACTTTCAAATACAAAATAAAATAGTGGGCAAAACCGCAGTCAATTCCTGCAAAATGAAATAAATAACCTTATTTAAAATGCAAAGATATACATGAATTATGAACTCTTGTCCTGTCACATCTGCCTTTCAGTCCCAGAGTCCTCATTAGTGTATCAGAAGTAGGTTTTAGTGCAGGTAGAACCACTTTTTTATTGTAAACATGAGGTAATATGTGTGAGGAAATCAGAGTATTTTGTGGGACACTGCACATATTGCACAAACTTCTTTAAACAGGCCTGATTAAAGTTCCCAGCTATGATGAAGGCTCCCCCTGATGACGTCAAACAGCTCAGAGGGAGCAATGCTAATGCTGGCATAGTTAGCTAGCTAGCTAGTTAGCTCAACTGCAGCATCAGGGACAAGCAGGTGAAGCCAGGTTTCCGTAATAGTCATCACAGAACAGTCACAAATAAACCGATCTCCTGCCATCAGAAGGTCCAATTCGTCAGTTTTGTACATGACAGATCTGGTATTGGTCAGCTCGGCAGTGCCGGTTTGTGAGGCTGCTTCTGTAGCTGAGCAGAGAGCCCGGTGCTCTCGCTATGTCCAGCGGTATACTGTGTGAGCGCTGAAAGTCGGCCGTTATGTTGGACTTGCAGGCAAAAACAACATTCAGCAACTCTGTGTGACTGTAGGTGAGTTTTGCCCCATACACTCCATCATCCATACACACAGCAGAGCTCAGAGCCGCTTTAACAACGCGCCGCCATCTTTCGCAACGTCATCATTCAGCTTGGACGCTGAACAGTGTTTACTGTTTTATGAGAAATTAAGAATAAATCGGCAAAACTCTGGCTGATGTTGAATACTTTGAAAAGGGCTAAAATCAGCCGATTTAATTGGCCGGCCGATATATCGGTCGGGCCCTAGTTGAGACAGCACATGTAGTATGGCAGTGTCCATTAGAAGAAATCAACAGCTTCACCCAGTTCTTTTACAGTCTATGGTAGTGACCCAGTCAACCCCCACATCTGCCTTTGCTTTTTCCTGAACCTTAATTTGATGACTATGTCCAGTAAAAATCTCACTTCATGAGCTCTGTTTATTAAACAGAAAACCAGCGTTTCAGTTTTATGGAAAAACTTTGCAGAATGAGAAAAACATAAAAAAAAGGACTTCTTTGTTCACACTATGAACTCTTTCACTTCATCTGAATCAGGAAGTCCCCTTTCAGGTGTTATTTTCTCTTGCTATGCGTTCTCAAAAACATTGGTTTCCTGTGTTGTAAATACCTAATGGAGTGACGTTTTTGTCGACTATAGTCCTCATTTATAACAGAGAACTATCACCCACGCAGTGCAAAGGAGCCAGTAGATCTCCAGTCAACTTGTTTATTTACAGGGGGTCAGGGGATGGAGTTACAGGAGAAAGTTTGGGTGACAGGACAGACAGCAAGCAGAGAGTAAAGGTGGTCCATCACAGGCAAAAAACACAATCTATGAATGAGATACAGAAACACAACGGCAGCGGTATCAGGGCCTGCTAATTTGTAGCAGCCTTTGACACATCACTACGTGTTCTCATGGCAACGATAAACAAACGGTCGTCTTCATCAGGCCGCTGTCATCTCTAAAAGAAATGATCTGTCTTTGAAAACTCACAAAAATATTTAAGGAACTGTTAGCTCTAATATTTCATTGGACCGCCTTTAGCTTTGATTACAGCACACATTCCCTGTGGCATTGTTTCGATAAGCTTCTGCAATGTCACAAGATTTTTTTCCATTCAGTGTTGCACTAATTTTTTACCAAGATCTTGTATTGATGATAGGAGAGTCTGACCACTGTGCAAAGCCTTCTCCAGCACATCCCAAAGATTCTCAATGGGGTTAAGGTCTGGACTCTGTGGTGGCCAATCCATGTGTGAAAATTATGTCTCATGCTCCCTGAACCACTCTTTCACAATTTGAGCCCGATGAATCCTGGCATTGTCATCTTGGGATATGCCCGTGCCATTAGTGAAGAAAAAATCCATTGATGGAATAACCTGGTCATTCAGTATATTCAGGTAGTCAGCTGACCTCATTCTTTGGGCCATAATGTTGCTGAACCTAGACCTGACCAACTGTAGCAACCCCAGATCATAGCACTGCCCCCACAGGCTTGTACAGTAGGCACTAGGCATGATGGGTGCATCACTTCACCTGCCTCTCTTCTTACCCTGATGCACCCATCACTCTGGAACAGGGTAAATCTGGACTCATCAGACCACATGACCTTCTTCCAGTCCTCCTGAGTCCAATCTTTATGCTCCCTAGCAAACTGAAGGCTTTTTTTCCAGTAAGCCTTACTGTTTAGTGGTTTTCTTAAGGCTACACAGCTGTTCAGTCCCAATCCCTTGAGTTCCCTTCACATTGTGTGTGTGGAAATGCTCTTACTTTAACTATTAAACATACCCCTGAGTTCTACTGTTGTTTTTCTTCGATTTGATTTGGCCAAACGTTTAAATGATCGCCGATCAGAATCATTTAGGATTTTTTTCCGATCACATTTCTTCCTTGAAGACGATGGTTCCCCACTATACTTACAGTTTTTTAATAATGCGTTGGACAGTTCTTAACCCAATTTTAGAAGTTTCTGCAATCTCCATAGATGTTTTCTCTTCTTGATGCATGCCAATGATTTGACCCTTCTTAAACAGACGAACATCTTTCCCACGACCGCAGGATGTGTCTTTAGACATGGTTGTTTAAGAAATGAGAAGCTACTCATTGCATCAGCTGGGGTTAAATAACTTGTTGGCAGCTGAAAGATAACCGCCCATGCAGTAATTATCCAATAGGAGGCTCGTACTTTGTTTTTTGGCCAGGCAGTGTACATATACATATATATATATATATATATATATATATATATATATATATATATATATATATATATATATATATATTGCTATGACAGTGAGCTGAACAAAGATTGCATTGGTGTTAGTAGACTTGCATTTAAATACTATCATAAAGGTGTGGCCATTTTTCTTCTTTATGCAATGACATTATTTGTCTAAAGATAAAGTTACCAGTGTTGTTGTACTTTTTATTACAGCCCCTATAATGTGTCTGCATGTGCTTGATGAATCTGTACCTTATTTTAAAGTTCCTGCAATCACTGATACCACAAGTTGTCTTGGTAACAATACAGCACACCAACAGAAGTCACATCAGCTCTGCTTCCTCTTCTGAGACAAACTGACTTCTGCTGGCTTGTGATGTGGCATGGAAAGTTTTGTCACACAGTAGTTCAAAAGCTGCCAAAGTGGAGGCCTAAAGCTGGCTGAATGATTTAAGTCGATACCCAGACATGTTTCATTACAGATATAAATGTAATGCGCTGCATCATGCTGCAGACAGACTGTAAGTTGCCAGCAAATCAGGAGTGCAAATAAAAGATTGGTACAATCACCAAGAGCAAGCTGCTCCTTGTTTGCTTACACATTGTATGTTGCCCTAGTTTCACAGTAAGGACACGGTGTTATTTAGAAAAGTAAATCCAAGATTAAGAAAACAAAAATCTCTGTTCAAAGTACAAAATTAGCCACAGGCAACAATGATCAGAATGCAAATCCCCAACCTTTTTAGGAGCTACAGGTGACTTCAGAGTATGTCTAAAAAAAAGATGGTAAATGTTGAATTTGTTGGTGTTTTAGAGGACCAGTTTTACTATCAGAGGACCTAATTTTCCAAAGTAGATATCTTGTTTTGTCTGTGATGTTTTTTTTAATCCATGCACATAAAGGCATTTGGGGAACAAGCCAACTACAGAATGTTAAAATAAGCTGGTTAGTGCAGGCAAACAAACTAGTTGTACAAGTCAATAAAGGTGCACCAATGGATCAAAAGCCAATCATTATTGGCTGATTACTGTTAAACACCATTGGCTGATCATGATCAATGCCTGTAGTCACTGATACAGTCACCTGTGGTTTAAGTCTGTCTTCACCTTCAAGATGTCAACAAATCACCGGCTCATGTATCCACTCCTCAGCTGCTCCCTCTGCTCTGCATCCTCTAAAAGAAACTTTGACAGAATCCCAGAAACCCTGTTTTCTTCATTTCTCCAGAGTTAACTATGTGCTGAAGTTGGTATTGAGATCAAGAGGATAAAAACTAATCAGCCAAGATTAACAAGCTACATACTTAAAAACAACAAAGGCACCATGGCCCTCATTTAACAAACAAGAGTACAACCAAAAAGACGCTGTGTAGATACTATAGACAGTGTTTTGCCTGTTGGTTAGCATTAAAACTGTCTGTCAATAATTTTGTCAATTCACATTAATAAGACACAAGTAGTAAATCTAGAGATGCATGATACTGGATACTTTAGCCAATATCTGATATGCTGATATTTCTGAAGTCATTATTGCAAATACCGATATCAATACCAATATTTTTTGACAAAGCGTGCAGTCTTCACCTAAGTATAGTTTAACTGTTCCTTGGCCTGTGACATTTTATTTGCATTAGAAACAGATGTGAACCAGAAAGCCATTGTTTTGCTCTCTAAAAATGTTACTGTCGGTGTCTTAATGTAGACATGAAGCAAAAACAAAGTGAAGAAATTGGTAAATTAATTCAGAATTTTTCATATCTGCCTATAACGATATTTAATGTTTTGAAGCTACTATCTGTTGATGCTGATATCGGGCCAATAATATCGTACATCCCTAAAGAAATCATTACATTGTGTAATCAATTTGTCCTTAATGTTAAGTCCTTAGACCATTTTGGAGTTTGTATACAATAGTGATATATTTTGTGGGTTGGAGCCTGACTGGAGATAAAAGCTTCACGAGCATCAGCTTGAGCTCAGTGCACAACAAATAGCTTTAAACTAAAAAGTTAATTAAATACAGTGCCATGAAAAATTATTTGCCCCCTTCCTGATTTCTTACTTTTTTGCATATTTGTCACACTTATCATTACACAAATTTTAACATTAGACAAAGATAACCAGAGTAAATACAAAATGCCGTTTTTAAATGATGATTTTATTTATTAAGGGAAAAAAAGCTCTCCAAACCTACATGACCCTATGTGAAAAAGTAATTGCCCCCCTTGTTAAATCATGAGTTAGCTGAGATTAACCACATTTTTTTGAAAGCTGAGTTCAGTTTCACTGACCACACCCAGACGTGATTACTGCCAGACCTGTGAATTAAGAAATCACTTAAACAGAACCTGTCTGACAAAGTGAAGTAGGCTGCAAGATCTCGAAAAGAAACACATCATGCCACGATCCAAAGAAATTCAAGAACAAATGAGAAATAAAGTGTTCGAAATCTATCAGTCTATTACAAAGCCACTTCTAAGGCTTCAGGACTCCAGTGAACCACGGTCAGAGCCATTATCCACAAATGGAGAAAACTGGGAACAGTGACGAACCCACGGTCACAAAAGAACCCAGAACAACATCTAAAGAACTGCAGGCCTCACTTGCCTCAGTTAAGGTCAGAGTTCATGACTCAACAATAAGAAAGAGACTGAGCAAAAATGGCATCCATGGGAGAGCTCCAAGGCAAAAACCACTACTGACCAAAAAGAACACAAAGATTCGTCTCACATTTGCCAAAAAACATCTTGATGATCCCCAAGACTTTTGGAAAAATATTCTGTGGACTGACGAGACAAAAGTTGAACTTTTTGGAAGGTGTGCGTCCCGTTACATCTGGTGTAAAAACAACATGGCATTTGATAAAAAGAACATCATAGCAACGGTCAGACATGGTGGTGGTAGTGTGATGGTCTGGGGCTGCTTTGCTGCTTCAGGACCTGGACGACTTGCTGTGATTGATGGAACCATGAAGTCTGATGTCTACCAGAAAATCCTGAAGGAGAATGTTCAGCCATCAGTTCGTGACCTCAAGCTCAAGCTCATCTGGGTTATGCAACAGGACAGGGACCTGAAACACACTAGCAAGTCCACCTCTGAGTGGCTTAAAAAAATAAAATTAAGGTTTTGGAGTGGCCAAGTCAAAGTCCGGACTAAATCTAACTGAGATGCTGTGGTGTGACCTTAAGCGGGCAGTTCATGCTCGAAAACCCTCCAATGTGGCTGAGTTAAAACAATTCTGGGCAGAAGAGTGGGCCAAAATTCCTCCACAGCGATGTGAAAGACTCATCACCAGTTATCGCAAACGCTTGACTGCAGTTGTTGCTGCCGAGGGTGACACAACCAGTTATTAGGTTCAGGGGGCAGTAACTTTTTCACATAGGGTCATGTTGGTTTGGAGAGCTTTTTTCCCTTAATAAATAAAATCATCATTTAAAAACTGCATTTGTATTTACTCAGGTTATCTTTGTCTAATGTTAAAATTTGTGTGCTGATCTGAAACATTTAAGTGTGACAAATATGCAAAAAAGTAAGAAATCAGGAAGGGGGCGAATACTTTTTCATGGCACTGTAAAAGATGTTTGGCAGATTTATTTTAAAATATTTTTCTTCTCTGTGCTTCTTCCTTCCTGGGATTTTGACGGGTTACAGACCTCAGTAATTATTCCTGTTGGAAAAACTGGTTGAATAAATGTTCATGTGTAAGTGGCCCATCCATCTTCTTAATCACCTTCTAATGATCGGATGCCGTGTGGGTGGTGTGTAACCGTGTCCTCGCATGCATACCTGAGTGTTGGTGGAAACTAGACTACATGCATGTAATGCTGATCACACAGCAAGGTGATACCACCTTCACTCAAGACGACAGCTAAATGAGCTGAGGGATTGTTTTTCTTTTCCTTGTGTTGCAGCTCCTTCCATCGAGGGGGGCACACAGATACGGTTAAGAGGGGAGGTAAAGATTGACTGATTAAAATCTGATACTGATTTTAACATATAAGATGTGAGTACACTGGATTTACAGTGTTCCACTTCAGAAATCTGATATGAAGGATGGAAAGTGTTCACGTCCGCCCCGCTGTCTGTGTTAAACAAAAGAGATTATGTCAGCTGGACGAATCTCACCTGGTGTGACGACAGGAAAACTTCTGGAAGGAATTCTTGTAGTGGTGAAAACAAAGTATGACATTTGTTAGGGGACTGTAAATGAGTAGTCTGTCATGTGCTTTTTTTGTACTTTTAAAAAATATTAGGGATGAACAATATTAGTGTACCAATATCCATATAGGCAGTTAATTGCTAAAATAGCTGATTATCTATCAGCAGATATTAACATTTTTGAGATATTTACAAACAATATTTTGGCCATACAAACTGGTCATAAATACCCCATATATTTGCTGTAAGAATGGCAAAATGTACAATGTGCCATAATACTTTACCCCATCATCACTGTATGTCCACTTTAATAAATCAAAAGTGTCATTTATTGAAGAGCAATATGTTGTTCTTCCTGTTTCACATCCGTTTCTAACAGAAATAGACTGTAACCATGAACTGGTCTATTTTAGTTTAGTAGACTTTGAGCTATTGACACAAAAAATCTCTACTGATATCAGTATCCGTGTTAGCGAGATCGGAAATATCGACCAGTCAACACAAATCTAATATCCTGCATCCTCAAAAAATTAAACTATGTTTTCATTTTAAATCTTCATTTTAACATTTACCATAGCATCTGAGTAATGATTAAGAAAAGGAAAATTTAAACTAATCAGGACTTTCCATCAGCTTATTCTGTCCCCGGGGCTGCTTGATTATGACAAAAATCATAATTATGTTTATATGATAGATACCTAGATCACAATTAACAAACATAATTAATCAATATTTTTTCAACATTCACCACATAAAACCATTCAACTTAAGAGTTTAACACTAAAATTCTGCACAGTAAAGAACAATAACTGAAATATACGCGCAAAAAAATAACAATAGATGGAAAAAAAGACATCACCCGAGGCACAGTTTCACTCAATCTCAGCTATTCAGTTCTTATCAGTATGAGAATTAGAAACTGTCACTGAAATTAAAATTTGATGAACTACCCAGCCTTAGTTGTCACAATACAAATATTTCAGCTTAAATGCTTGTTATCAAGTTCTGCATTTCAACACTCACTACTTGAGATCAAAACAATATTAGTTTGATACTTGATGCCTGACATATCAGAAACAGGATGCCTACTAGGACTGGTCACATTTCTACAAATGACAGATCAACAACATTAAAGGGACAGTCATAAAGCAACTGGCCAGCTCTGTTCCTGAGGGGAGACAGGCAGGCACGGACACTAGGTGATACATAGCAGTAAAGGGTGCCTTAAAGCCTCAAAATGACCCCCATTTTATGTTCAAACTTCAAAATCAACATAGTCTAGGCTGAACACTTATTTAAAACATTTCAGTTTTTCTCAACAAAGCCCTTGTGTTGAACTATTTTGTGGTGCAACATATGGGCTTTATATTCTTCCACCAGCAACAGACTGCTTTCTTCTTATCAGCTGTTTGGGTCAGAGTGCTGCAGTGGGTCAGTCAGCGACTGTTCAAGCACAAGCTGATACAAATCTGACTCTCCTGAATATTAAGAGGATGGGTCGCCCCCAGACGTAAAAACAGACAAAACAAATGGTCACAGCACAGATTTCTGCAACTTGGCTATTGTTCTATTTAATTTATTCAGTACATTTAAATTTACTGAGCTGATTGTAAAAATCCCTCATTTCAAATACATGAAGCCATCACCCTATACACAGATCCACTGCAAAGGAGGTCGTATCACCTTCAGCTTTAACTATCGATGTGCTGGTATTGATTTTGTTATATAACCAGCCTTTGGCATGTTGGCGAATTGGAGATTATCACTCTAGGCTCCGAGACCTCACCTTTGTCTGTTATCATCAGCAGAGCCGTGATACAAAAACATCTGCCTCAGAGCAGTAGACATCCATGAGGCCGTGACCAGCCAACCAGATGTGAAGATCTACTTTCTGCTTCATGTTCACACTTTATGGAGTTGCTACAACAGTGTTTCATGGCCTTCAGTGCAGTAAAGGTGCTGGGACATGGCTCTATGATAAGCAGTGTGCCTGTGGGAGGGGTAAGGTGATTCATCTCTACACTGTCGCAGGTGGACTTCAGAGCTCTGCAACTATAACAAGAAATCAAAACATTAAAAACAAATCAAACTGATAAGGCTCTGAAAGAACAGAGTCAAGGGGTACATAATGTCTATATGGTCCTTAAATTTATAGAAAAACAAACAGGGCCTTTTGTGTAGGCATTTGTGTGTGTGTGTGTGTGTGAGGGAAACTGTGTGTTTGTTGTCAATGTTGCAACCGAGTACACTCTTTCGTGGTGTGACTGAGAGAGAGGGAAATACACTTAACACTGTGGTTTTCAGTGATAGCCATTAGATCCCTCTGCTGGAAAAGCTTGTAACCTTTATATTTGGTTTGTTTCTAAGTGTTTTTCTGCACATAACTATATTTATTTTAGACACTCTTGTGAATGGTAATGATGGCTGGTCTGGCATGAAGGAACTGTGCTAAAATCCTTCAAACTTCCGTCAGTCAGTACTGATGTTATGCCAAATAAGCAAAGTTAAAAAAAACCCTCATCTGGTGCTGGTTTGGCGGAGTGGAAAACAATCAGTTACGTCCCGTTTATGCTTCTGCCAGCACAGGTTCGATTTCCACCTGAGGCCCACTTTCATAATGTCCTACCCCACTCTCCTTCAGACTCTTTCATAGGTCGATCCTCTGTCTCATCCAAAAGTAAAGGCATAAAACACACAAAAATACAGTTAAAAAAATGTCACATCAAAGTCACAATCCTTTTTACCTCCAACAAGGAGGTTAGGTTTTTAACAGCGTATGTGTGTCTGTTTGTTTGTTAGCAAGATTACGCAAAAACTATTGGACGGATTTTGCAGAAATTTGGAGATGTTGGTAATGGCCAAACTTAGAAATGATTAGATTTTGGTGGTGATATGTATATTTGTCTGGATGCAAAAAATTTCCAAAATTTTAAAAAATCCCACAAGTTAACTTTGGCTGGAATTTCAAAAAATCAAATCTCTGACATTTTTTTTAACAGATTCGCTTCAAATTTTACAGGATAGTATGGGGACAAAGTCTCTTTCATCAAGGTAAATTTTAGCTAGATCCAATCTAGATTGATGTCATAAAAAAAAACCCATTTAACTTTACACTGGGAAATCCCATTGATGACATTTAATAATTAATATAAAATCAAACTATTAGGTGATGACTAAACTTGCTGTGCTCATACAGGATAACAACCTCCATGTATGTGCTGAGTTTGGTCCGGATCCTGACACTATTCTGGATCTGGTGATCCAGAATAGTATTTTTTTACAGGGGTTGTGGAAAAGTCACTGCCGGGACTGAGCTGCTTGGCGGAGGTCTGTGCTCTCTGAGAGCTTTTCTAGTTTAAAATCAAACAACAAACAACCGCTCAGGACATCAAGATTAACAGCCTCCACTTCAAAAACAGCAAATCTCCCATAGTTATAACTACTTATTTACACAGTGTGATGATTCATTAATCACATGTGTTTAATTAAGTTAATTACTTTACATAATTGTTAATACACTGGAAAAAAAAGACACCAACCTAAACCACCAGGCTACACAGTGCTGAAAGTCTCATTAATACAAGGCAACAACCTTAACTCTGGAACTTTACGTAAGTCAGTGGTTGTCAACCTCCGGGCTGTGGACCAGAAATTAAAAAAATACTTATATATTTTTTTTTTTTCAAAAACTGAGACCAAAGGGTTTTCTTTTCAAAGGATGACCAGATCCTTGCGTTTCCACCCATGTAGCTTGGCTTTGCAGACTATAAACACAGGCCCTCTGACTTGAGCCCCAATACGATGATCCTAAAAGGACAACTTGAGACGAACTCATGGTTAAACCTGAAGCTCATGTACTTTTACACCTGTGCTCTGGACGTAGTCGTAGAATATCTAACTCTGCACCATTTGTTACACTGGACGAATATCAACATCTATTAACTACCCTGAACTCCAAATATCGAATTGGGATTTGTAGTTAAGATTTTGATACATCTTTCAAATTAAGCAAATACCTTAATTAAGATGTATAACTTGCTAGATATCTACTGGAAATAGTAACATGCAAACTGGCGGTTGACATTGCTCAATGTTTGGAGTTCCAGATATAGGCTGTGGTTTTGTGTTCCTGTGTGTGAGCTACAATTATGACGCCTACATGTCTTTCAATGCCAAATGTGTTAACTAAGAGTTTCCTTGAAATTTTGCAGCCCTACTTGAAACTCCAGCTAATTACATAGTAAACCCACAAAAAAACAATGAGTAAACCAGGTTTTATAGTTACACACCCATACAATTGCCAAACACACTGCCCCCTCAAAATGAGAGAACATCTGGAAGAAGAGAGCAGACAGTGAGTTCAACAATGACTACATCTGATAACTGTTAGCTGTTCTTCTGCAGCAAGCTTCCTTTTTTCTCTCTGTACTCATGAGCAATGTGTGCAGAACAGTGTGTTTATGTAAGAGTGGACAGTGTGTTGACAGGCAGGTAAGCTGTTATTGTTCTATTGTGCAAAATTCACTAGCCTGACTTACCACGGGTCACAATATAAAAACAGATGCACCTGGAAGTGCAGATACCAAGAGCTCCTACTAGTACCTATGAAGCACTCTGTGGCCTCTTGATGCTATTTTAGCAGGTACAGGCAAAGATGGAGCAATGTGTGCAGTTTGGGTATGCATAAAGATGAAAGGGACACACTGAAAAATGTGCACTGCTAAAATGTTAGGAGGAGGGGTGAGAAACATCTGATGAAAAGAGATGAAACCTCTAAAGTAATTCTACAAACTGCAGTGGTATCATAAATGGTACTGGATGGGAAATAACTACTGATTTAAGTTGAAAGTCAGGTCAAAGTAGTTTGATGAAGAGATAATATTTGTCAATGTGTTCATCAAGTGTAGCCAAAATGAGCTTTTTTAAAAGCCTTAATTATTAAAAGCCAACACTTTGGAAATTGCCAGGTTGGAGCGGAGATCGGGCCCATAAATATAGTTTGGGGGAAGGGCTGGGCTTGGACAGAACGTCCATGGGCTCAGGCATAGGTTGAATATTTTGGGCCTGATCTAAACTCTAGTCTGAAGTGTGGCTTAATTTTTCATAAAATGTTGCTGCAGGTGCAACAACCAATCTACTACTTCAAGCAAGGGTTTTAACACAGGTAACATGCTGGATCATTAGTTGATGCCACACAGCAGGAGTGCCGTGTGTTTAACACTGTTGACACAAAAACCTTGAAGGCAGAGGAATTAAAAAAAGACGGTATTGGTAAGCAGAACCAGTGATGACATTGTTACCGATAAAATCAACAGTGATAGGCAGCAATGTCTCTATATAACATCATAAGTAGCCTAATTACATTTTCCAGTAGCTTTGCAGTAGTATAGTTGTTTATTGAGTTAAATAGCCTTATCAGTAGCTGAGTTCTTTTATTGATGTAGTGCAGTAGTGTCTCAACAAGTTACATTTCCCCACAGCAATGAAGGAGAGCTTTAATGTACTATACAGCATCTTCAGAGAGCGCTGATACAGTCCTAAAACAGACTATTTAAGCATGAGTGAGAGGCATGTGCTGACATTTGGACATATAATTACAGGGCTGGGCGGTATGGCCTAAAAATAAAATCCCCAGTTTTTTTCCACAACACTCGACTAGCGATTTTAATAAATTTTTTCCTTCTCAAAAAAAAAAAAAAAACCTCCAAGTGACACAAAAGTGACATGAATCAAGTTTTGCCCTTATGTTGTCAAAATATATTCCCAAACCAAACAAAATGTCCCTCCAAAAGTTTGACTATGTGTCATAAAAAGGTTGATTATGTAGTTTAAATGTAGGCAGGTTTGTCTTCATAAACACTGAAAGCTGAGGTATTAACATGAAACTCTCCGATCAAAATTGAAGCTCATTTAAAAAACAAATACACACCTAAAAAATTGCATGTTTAAAACCTGACAAAACTGTAAATTTTCAGTATTTATATTTTCAAACAATGCCACAACTTACAATTGGAGTAAGTCAATAAAAAAATTTCTTAATTTTTATTTCTAAATCTTCTGCAGAGAATAATTTGAATTAATCGATTTAACCAATATATTGCCCAGCACTATATAATCGCAATGGTTAATGTATTTCCTCTTGATGGTAACAATGCAGTCTAATCCTTAAAACCTTTGGTGGCCCTGTTAAGTCTCTGGTCTGCAGAAATTACATTTAAGTGTTGATTAAGTGTTTCACAGCCTTTATTTTAAAGCTTTCTGTGAGTTGCCTCTGTTTTTACTTTTTCCTAAAACTGTAACAACCCAGCAACCCAGCATGAGCTACAGCCAGAGATATCACATTCAGCTTTTTGGCCCCCAATTCTAATGTTTTGACTAATGAATATCTGCCAAGTCCCAATCAGATTTTTACATTTATGTAGACAATACAGCTGCACATTTTTTTTGTGTTTGTTAATTTTTGTTTGTTAACCAAATTAAGTGAGCAAAGTAACAAGATGCCCTTATTCAATTCTTTTTAACTAAGTTCAAGTAGAATTATTGTAAAACTCATAAAAAGATACTACTCAAAATGTTATATGAATATATACATAGAGTGGCCATTGGACAATTTAAGTCCAACAACCATATTATTAAAGTTTTTGGACACAGCTAAAATGTGCTGAAATACGGTGGCAGTGTAGCTCGGTCAGTAAGGGCTTGGTCTGCTGACCGGTTCAAGTCCTGACTGAAACCTACTTGGAAGTTGGTTTGGCAGCTGGCAGCAAGATGCCTTCCTGTGGCAGTTAGTAATGCAGTTGAAACAAGATGAAGTCCTTTACCTCCAGAGCCTCTGTGCAGAGGGTTTCATCATACAAATGACATGTGGTGAATGGCGAAGTGCCAACCATCTGACCTGTCATGTTAGACACAGGTCTCCTGCTACATCGCTCATTTACAACCTGTTACGGATAGGCAATAATCAGGGTGAGATAATCAGTATTAATTCTTCAACCCTGATCAGTTAAAAATGGGGTAGATCGTAACGCCACTCTTTCTGCCCCACTGCCATCAGACACCTGAACAGCTGACAGGAGTCTGTAATCTTGGACTACCTCAACCACATGACAGCTCAATTTGCACAGATACAACTGTTCTCTGCACTTTATGTCAGATCTTTGCACAATATTCATGTTTACATAAATCCGTTCCATTTCTTTGATAGCAATATTTATATTTTTACACGAAAATAGTTGGAATTTATCTTATCTTTGTTTATATTTGTACAGTATTTTTCTTGCTGCCTTTCGGCGTTCTGTTTAAGTCTTTTTATTTTATACCTCTTACCTAGCATTCCTTGTGGAGCAGAGTAGAAATTTCATTGTGAAGGGGAACATGTTTCTTAATGTGCCAATGACAATAAAGACTTTGAATCTTGAATCCTTGTATTTGCCATCAGTCTACGATGTTGATGATACTCTTGCAGAAGTCTGAATGATCTTATTTAATGTGGGCACTAGGGCTGGGTATTTCCGGCAACCTCACTATACGATACGTATCCCGACACTGAGGTCACGATACGATATGTATCCCGTTACACATAAATTGTGAACATTGACTGCGCTATTAACAGAATTCCCAACAAGTTTTTGTTTAATCCTACCAGACAATGCAATTGTAGCTCTATGTACATTATGAAGTATAGACACATTGAGAACTAGAAATAGGACTATTTTCATTCTTAATATTTATCTTCTATCTTATATTGTACATAGAGCTTCAATTGCGTTGTCCAGTAGGATTTTATTTCATCTTGTATATATCTTGTACATTTAAAGTCTTCTTACAACCTTTTTTACTTATGCTATTTTTGTATTACCTTTCTTCTTAACTATCTATCTACTGCACTGAAAAGGAGAAGCTCTCCAATCTCGTTGTACAGTCTGTATAATGACAATAAAGGCCATTCTGATTCTGATTCTTCTTTATCATTACAAGAAGAAAAAGAACAAGGATGGGTGTTAAATGATTCTACAACTTAAGAAACTTAAATTCAGGTCCTCAAAGATAGTAGACCCAAGTTCAGATTTGGACCATTGCTTCATCATGTAGCTTGGCTTCTACTTTGAGCTGTGCCATTGTTAACAATACCCAAAGTGTATTGACAACAACTGTCAAAACACTGAGGCCGTATCGATTCTGTAGCATCCATATCGATATCCCCATTTTGCACAGGCCTAGTGGGCACGTCACATAAAAGTTTGAGAACTCTACCCCTAAAATCGAGGGAGTTACAGGAGCTGAATCCTAAAGTGTTACAACCATCCCCAGTCTCCCCTACATAAAATGGCCTAACAGACGATAATAAAAAGAAGAATTTAGTTATTCTGCATTGATTCTGTTCATATATTTCAGCTGGAGTGTAATAATGAAAAGCCTCAGACAGCCATCATGTAGCGGAGCTGCATGGTCTGATCTGGTCTCAGCCTCCTGTTTGTGCTGACCACTGCTGACATGAGGGACCTGTAGCTGTGACAGTCAGGGGGATGCTGCTCACTGACACAATGACACGGACGCGCGCGCGCACGCACGCACGCGCTCGTCCGTGATGCTGCAGGGTAACGTTAGATAATGTTTTCTTACCCTCCGTCCTGCTCCGGACTGGCTGGCACTCCACCGGGCCCGGTTGTCCGCAGCTGACTCCCCGTTACCGGTCAGCGAGCCGGTGTCCGAATCCTCCCCCTCCTCCAGCTCCTCCTCCCCCTCCTCCCTCTCATCCGTCTCCCTCTCCTCCGTCTTCAGCCGCTTCGCCGCCCTTCCGTAGTCTCCTTCCTCCCGCTGCCTGGCTCCTTCTACCGTCGACATGCTCGCGGCTGCGGTGAACCTGTTGGAGAAGGCGGCGGTGGTTGTCCTGGCGCCGGTCACACGGACGCGTCCATGTCCAGAGTCCCCCTGAGAGCCTCCCCGTTAAACCGCTGCGTTGGACCCGAGTGTTCCTCCCCGCCTGTCCTTGCCACACTCCGCGTCTACCTCTTTATGGTTCTTCAATACCACTGATTTTTTTGTGGAAGTGTAAGTGGACTGGACACATCCCGCCCCGTGCTGCGCTCTCATTGGTCAGTCTGGTCCTGCAGCGTGGAGAAGCAGCGTGTGATTGGCTGATGTCTGTGCGTCAACAAGCAGCTCTCCACACGCTGCAGAGGAGTGCGCAGAGAGGAGGAATAGAGGGGATTGGTGGGCTTGCAAAAACAGAGGGAGTCAGATTTAAAAATGCAGACCTAAGGAAAAGATGAAAATACACTTCTGTCTGCTCTGGCTTTATCTGTGCTGCATCACTGAGAGTCTAGATTATTAGAAGAAATTGTCTTCATGATTTGATAAAAGAAAGACTTCCAATAGTACAAATCAAATATGGGCAACTTTGATTACTAACAGGGCCACATAAAACATTTTTTCCAGTGCCTGAGGGCCATGCTGTTACATATTGTCAGATACTCTCAGTTAATAAAAAATATAAACACAACAGCAAATACAAACCCCAATTCCAATAAAGTTGGGACTTAGTGGAAGATAAAAACAGAACATAATGATTTGCAAATCCTTTTCAACCTATATTCAGTTAACTATACCACAAAGACGAGATATTTAATGCTCATTCTGATAAACTTAATTGCGGTTCTTTCAAATATTCACACATTTTGAATTTGATGCCTGCGACAAGGGCGTGTTTACTGTGTTTCATCACCTCTACTTTAAACAACACTCAAGAGCGTTTGGGAACTGAGGACACTAACTGTTGAAGCTTTGCAGGCTGAAGTCTTTCCCATTCTTGCTTGATGTACCACTTCAGTTACTCAACAGGCTGGGCTCTCTGTTTATTTTGCACTTCATCGTATGCAAAATAATCAGAGACTCCACATTTTCAGTGGGAAACAGGTCTAGACTGAAGGCAGGCCAGTCAAGTACCCTCACTCTTTTAATATGAAGCCACGCTGTAGTGACATGTACAGAATGTGGCTTGGCATTGTCCTGTGGAAATGAGAAAGGACATCCCAGAAAAAGACATCACTTGGATGGCATATGCTGCTCCAAAACCTGTATGTACTTTTCTGCATTAATGGTGAATTCGTAGATGTGCATGGTACCCACACCATAGGCACTTACACACTCTCATACCATCACAGATGATTGAATTTTGTACTGATAACAATCCTGATCATCCTTTTCCTCTTTAACTCAGAAGACACAACGTCCATGATTTCCAAAACAATTTGAAATGTGGACTCATCAGACCACAGCAGGCCTGTTAGACTATTTTCTCACACATTCGTTCACAGAGTGGTGAACGTTGCCCCATCCTTGCTGAAGGACTGAGCCTTTCAGGGATGTTCCTTATACACCCAATCATGACACTCCAACTAACCTGCTCACCTGTGAAATGTTCCAAACAGGTGTTTCTGAGTATTTATCAACTTAAAAGTTTTTGGTCACATCTGTCCCAGCTTTTTTGGAAACAGGTTGCAGGCATGATATTCAATATGAGTGAATATTCGCAAAAATACTGGACATGCAGCTCAATGTGATGGTGGAATGAACCAAAAACGCATGCGTACAAGATTTAAGTGTTTCATCTTGCAACCTCAAATTATTGGATGCAGCTTTTTTATTTCTATAGTATTATTTTGTATTTTGAAAGATGTTTGCTAACAAACTGCAAACAAGGACAAGCAAAAAATGCTGGATATCTCTTTTATAGAAGTGTTGCATCAAGCGGATGGATTTTGCATTTTGGAATTTTTTATATATATCATTATATATATATATATATATACACTACTGGTCAAAAGTTTTAGAACACCCCAATTTTTCCAGTTTTTTACTGAAAATTATTCAGTTTAATGTCTCATTGCACTCTGAAATGAAAGCATAGTACAAATAAGCAATTGGAGTAAAAAGAAAGACATCATGAAATCAATTTATAGGCCCAAATGTGTTCTAAACTCTTGACTCATCAAAGTAGCACCTTTGGCAGATATAACAGCTGAACACACTCAAGGCAGTCTTTCTATAATAGAAATCAAATATTCTTCAGAAAGTTCTTCCCAGGTCTGTTGCAGAAGTTCCCATAAATGTGTGGCACTTTTAGGTTGTTTTGTTTTCACTCTTCTGTCCAGTTCATCCCAAACCAGCTCGATGGGGTTCAAGTCTTGACTGTGCTGGTCACTCCATGTTTGCAAGCTTACCATCTTGTTCTTTTTTCCTGAGATAGTTCTGGCATAGCTTGGACTTATGTTTTGGGTCATTATCTTGCTGTAGGATAAACCCCTGACCAATTAGGCACATACCAGAGGGTACTGCATGGCGCTGCAGTCACCAACCCTGGATCCAGGAAAAAAGATCCAGATCATCACACTTCCTCCTCCATGTTTGACAGTTGATGTCACACACTGTAGACCATCCTTTCACCTACTCGATGGCGTACAAAGATCCTGCCTGAGAAACCGAAGATTTCAAATTTTGATTCATTGGTCCATAATACCTTCTTCCAGTCTTCAGTAGTCCAATGGCGGTGTTTCATGGCCCAGGCAAGCCTCTTTGTCTTATTCTGATGTCTTAGCAATGACTTTCTTGCTGCAACTCGTCCTGTCAAACCTGCAGCTCGAAGTCTTCTCTTCATAGTTGAATCTGAGACTTGATTTCTACGACTACTACTAAGCTGTGCTTGAAGCTGTTGTCCTGTGAGCCGCCTTTCATGCAAACTGTTCACTCTCAGAAACTTGTCCTCTGATTTAGTTGTGGCTTTGGGTCTGCCAGACCTCTTCCTGTCTGAGTTTCCCCAGTTTCTGAGTGCCTTTTGGTGGTGAAGCAAACTGTACTCACTGACACCTTGACTTTCTTTGCAATTTGTCTGTAAGAAAGACCTACATTTTTAAGTGTTATGATGGTCTGTCTCTCTTTCATTGTTAATTGCCTTTTTCTTGAAATTTTTATAGCAACATCCGACTTTCTGCAGTACAATGCTGTTCAACTGATGCTCACAAGGGTATGGACCACAGGGTATGTTTTTATGCAGACAGAGGGGGCTGTAAGAAATCAAGAAAAGTTGGAACACCTGTAGGAATTAGTAGAAACAGCTTTCAAGGCTTGATCAGCCGTCATTGCTGCAGAACAGCTTTAAATTGTTAACCGGTTTCATGTTCCCTGAACGAGGCCTTTTTGTATAATTCTGAAATGTACCTAAGTTTTCAGTTTTGAGTAACCTAAGCTTTTTTTTAAGCTATGCCGGTACAGCACTTACCTTTGTGACATTTCAAGCAATTCATTGGACTTGCTCAACTTGAGTTGCAATAAATATCTGGAAAAATTGTGGTGTTATAAAACTTTTGACCTGTAGTGTATATATATATATATATATATATATATATATATATATATATATATATATATATATATATATATATACGTGTGTGTGTGTGTGTGTGTGTGTGTGTGTATATGTATATATGTATATATATATATATATATATATATATATATATATATATACATATTGCAACTCAAGTTTTGCAAGTCCAAGTTGTGTGAAAATACAGTACTGACCTTCAAAGGGTTAAAACCCCTGAAAATATAATCAATATTCGGTATTTATATTTCAGACTGACCCAGTTTAAAAAGATTCACATGTTCAAAGTAGGAAACATTAATACATAATGTTATAACTGATTTTAGTGCACTGGCATTTTGTGTCCGTAGGATTTTGAGAGGGAGTTTTTATTTAACCTGACACTGCAGGAAAAAACAATAATAAAATAAATCAAATCAGTGTTGCTGCCAACTATTGACCAATCTTGATATAAATCTATATGTATACATCCTGTTTAAATATTCATGAGTGATACAATTGCCGGTCTATTTTTGCTGGGTTTAAAATAGCACATTAAGTTCAAACTTTATCTATTAAAGTGAAAATGAACAGACTGTTTAGGTACTGTAGCTCAGTTAGAGAAGCAATCTTGCAACTGAATATGGTGAGCCTTCAGATTGTGGTTTGATCTTTGGTTTGCCTTTGGCAAAAAATAAATAAAAAATAAAAAAATTGAAAACCACTGCTTTGACTCTTCCCCTCCCTGCTGAAATTTTAAAAAAAGTGTCAGTGAGTCACCACTGGTGTGATTGTTTGGCTGGCTGCCAAGGACAAGTGTTGTTTGGTGTCATGTGCATGCATGCTTTAACATTAATATGTGTCTTTGTTTGTTTGCCCTCTTTTTGTTGCTTTGCTGCCAGAGACTGAGGTCACTACCAGAATAATTTAATATTGTGGTCATTTCCTGTTCCTCCATGTCTAACCCCTTAGACACATGTAATCTCGTCCCTGTATCTGTCTTTCCCACGCTGCATGTTTTTACAAGAACACTGTGATTCAGATTAACTTTAAGGCAGCTTGGCCTGTTGGACAAGACTGCACCTGAAAGCTGAGACTATTCAAATGATCCTTTCATGTAATCTTTCAAAAAGGGTGTGATACACACACACACATGCTGTCCACACACAAGTGGAGGTGGAGAGGGCATTGGTGTGAGGATCAAAATCAGAGCACATCGTTTATACAGTGTGTCACATATGAATCATGTACTGCTGTGATGCTCCTCATCGCTCAGAAGATGTCGGGTCACAATTTGCAAATGTGTCCCAAGAAAAAACATTGTGGCAAAAAGTCGAGGTATGAACGCTCTGAGAGAACATACATCTCTACCAAGGCCCCTTGGGGGTCATGCTTGTGTTATTCACACAGCTGGAGGGCCACACGACAACCTGCAAGATACTCATTCATACCTCAGACTGGGAGGTTTTTACCTAGCGTTAGTTAGTTAGTTAGTTAGTTAGTTAGTTAGTTAGTTAGTTAGTTTGTCAACTCAAAAAGTTATAGACATATTTTGATGAAGTTATAAGAGAATGTTGGTCATGGCACAAGGAAGAAGTATTAACATTTTGGTGGAGATGTAAATCCAGATGCAGCTCCAGGAATTTGTCTAAGGATTTTTTAACGTTGCAAGATATTTTAGTTTTTAACATTTTCACTAAAAACTCAATAAATCCTTAATTGATATTTGTTAACATTTTCAAAGAATGTTGGTCATGGAACAAGAAAGTAGTGATGTGATTTTGGTGGTGATCTTTATCCAGATGCAGCTGGAGTAATTTTTTTTTTTCTGAGGATTTGTTAACATTGTGAGATAGAGCAGTTTTTCCAAATTTTCGGTAATTACTCAAAAAGTTACAAACAGATTTTAATGAAATTTTAGAAGAATGTTGGTTATGCCAAACTGAAAACGTGAGTACATTTTGGTGGTGATATGAATCCAGATCTAGATTTTTTAAAGGATTTGTTAACATTGCGAGATAGGGCAGTTTTCCACCTTTTTACTAATAACTTAGAAATGTTTAAATAGATATTTAAAGCAATGTTAAGGAATATTGGTCAAGGCACAAGAAAGGAGTCCTCACTCTTTGGTGGTGCTCCTAATCCAGAATTTTTTAAAAGCCTTTTTTAACATTGCAAGACGGGGTGGTTTCCCACATTTTCATTATGGATTTTGATGACATTTTTAGGGAATGTTGGTCATGGAATTAGAGAGAACTGAATAGATTTTGGATGATTTGAATCTGGATGTCTATCCAGAATTTTCTTTTTAGTTCACAGTATCAGATAATCAGTTTTCTACATTTTTGTGTATAACATGTTCGATGTAAGCAATGCCTTGGCGGAGGTTTGTGCTCTCTGAGTACTTCCAGTTTAACAAGTATGCTAATGAGACAGACAAAACAAATACAGCTCTTTTTTTAATTATCTTCACACATGGACAAAATTGTTGGTACCCTCCTGGTAAAGAAAGAAAAGCACTCAATGGTCACTGAAATAACTTCAAATTGACAAAAGTAATAAGAAAATCAGATATTGCTTTTGAATTGTGGTTCAACAGAATCATTTAAAAAACAAAATAATGAAACTGGCCTGGACAAAAATGATGGTACCCCTAGAAAAGATTGAAAATGATTTGACCACAGGGACATGTTAAACTAAGGTGTGTCCTGTAATTAGCATCACAGGTGTCTTCAAACTTATCATCAGTCAGTCTGCCTATTTAAAGGGTGAAAAGTAGTCACTGTGCTGTTTGATATTGTGGTGTGTACCACACTGAACATGGACCACAGAAAGCTAAGGAGAGAGTTGTCTCAGGAGGTTAGAAAGAAAATTATAGACAAGCATGTTAAAGGTAAAGGCTATAAGACCATCTCCTGTAGTCCATCTCCTGTGACTACAGTTTCACATAATATTCAGAAGTTTAAGGTCCACAGGACTGTAGCCAACCTCCCTGGTCATGGCTGCAAGAGGAAAATTGATGACAAATTTAAGAGACGGATAATAAGAGTGGCAACCAAAGAGCCCGGATCAACTTCCAAAGAGATTAGAGGTGAACTCTACGGTCAAGGGACATCAGTATTAGATCTCACCTTCTGTCACTGTTTGAGCCAAAGTGGACTTAATGGAGGACATCACTGTTGAAAGCAAATCATAAAAAAAGGAGACTGGAAGCTCAAAACTGGAGCTTTTTGGCAAGTCACATCAGCTCTGTGTTTACAGATGCAAAAATGAAGCATACAAAGAAAAGAACACCGTACCTACTGTGAAACATGGAGGAGGCTCAGTTATGTTCTGGGGCTGCTTTGCTGCATCTGGCACAGGGTGTCTTGAATCTGTGCAGGTCACAATGAAATCTCAAGACTATCAAGGCATTCTGGAGCGAAATGTGCTGCCCAGTGCCAGAAAGCTTGGTCTCAGTCACAGGTCAAGAGTCCTCCAACAGGATAATGAACCAAAACACACAGCTAAAACACCCAAGAATGGCTCAGAACAAAACATTAAACTATTCTGAAGTGACCTTCTATGAGCCCTGATCTAAATCCTATTGAACATTTGTGGAAGGAGCTGAAACATGCAGTCTGGAGAAGACACCCTTCAAATCTGAGACAGTTGGAGCAGTTTGTTAATGAGGAGTGGGCCAAAATACCTGTGGACAGGTGCAGAAGTCTCATTGAGAGTTACTGAAATCGCCTGATTGCAGTGATTTGCCTCAAAAGGTTGTGCAACAAAATATTAATTTCAGGGTACCATCATTTTTGTCCAGGCCATTTTGATTATTTTGTTTTTTTTAAATGATTCTGTTGAACCACAATTCAAAAGCAATGTCTGTTTTTCATTAGTTAATTTTCAGTAAATTTTTATTTATTATAACTTTTTTCAGTTTCAAGTTATTTCAGTGACCATTGTGGTTTTTCTTTCTTTAATGGAAGGGTATCAGCAATTTTGTCCATGTGTATATACCAACATCAATATTGTAAGTTAAAATGTAATATCTAGACTTCACCAAATGAGTAAAACACAATTCAAGCAAATCAAAAATGCTTTTTTAAGTGTGATGTCTAATGTTTTTTTTCTTGATACAATTTAATTAACAGGTCTTTTATTATTAATATAAATACATTTAGTGGTGCATATACAAAATTTTTAAAGGAACAAGACTTTAAATGCACACTCACAGTCTTGCAAATAATTAAATACATTCCAATAACCAAAGATCATCATAGAAATATTTTGATTTTAAAATATATATATGTCAGATTATGTCTTAATTTCCTTCATGTCCACAATTTATTGATTTTTGAAATTAATTTTGAGGGCCACATTGAGTAAGGGTGGTCCCTGGCTGGATTTTGCACATCCCCAGTCCGTACATTCTACAGTATATAACTCTAGTTTGACATAAAAACAAGTTAAATTCAGCTTTTTTTCAAGGTCTCATCCTATTTGTCTCCTATCTTCTATCTCCTATCCCCCAGATTATAATGCCTGTCTTCTCATATCAACAAGTTAATGTTTTGCAGATCTCTAGAAACAGCTGCAAGTTTTTGAGGGAAATAGAGTCAAATATATGAACATGTGTGTCCCTCTAGATTCTCGTTGGGTTTTCACTGTCCCTTTGTTTAAATTCATTTAAAGGTCTCATGTCCTTTGGTGTTTGACCATGTACATCATGTGTTGGGTGTCTTATAAGCAAGGCTTTGATTTGAGTTAAATAAAAAAATGCATTTAATCTCTGTAGAGGATCAGATGCAGCTCTTTTCCCCTCCCCTTTAGAAATGCTCGGATCTGAGGGGGCAGGGAGGCTACTGGGGGATATGATAACAAGCTCTGTGCTGATTGGCTGTCAAAATGATGTGTGATGGAAGGGAGGAGAGGTTACCAGCCACGGAGCAGATTTTCAGAAAAATCATGGCGTCTGTGTGTGATGAGCAAGAAAGCACACATGTAGGTGGAATCTGTACAGCTATTGCATCATAATCACCAGGAACTAAAAAACAGAGCTTTTTAAAAGTGTTTTCTTTACAGGGGCAGAGACCATTTCTCTGAACTGAGAGTTTAGTAAGAAGTGTCATGTTCTTGTGCTCCTCAAGCCCCTTCTAACAACAGTAAAAGCAAAAAAAAAAAGATTTCACAGGACATGCAACCTTTAAGGTCTAAACTGCAACATTTTATAAGTTAAATTTAAGTGGTTTAACTTTATAAACTAATGGTCAAAGCTCATGATGAAGAATGTGGTATCTGGTCCAAGGCTAGACCAGTTAGAAAACAATGACATGCATTTTACAGTACTACCAGCATGTATTGTTTGAAAGGTCTGATTCTGTTTTTGGCAGCATAAATGCTGACTTTTTAATATTACTTCACAGTAAACCTATCATGGGACTTATCCACGGGGATAGAAGTGCGTTTATTTTTGTCAGGTGCACCTGCCTGGAACTGTCCAGGGGGCATCTGACAAAAACAAACTAAAATATAGCTGCAAGTGGCAATTCGTGGGTTCAAGCCTTTTTGGCTCTGTCCAACGAGCCAGACCCTCAAACTCACTAGCTTGCATTGTCAGCTGCTTTTTTCCTCTAAAGCTCTGTGCAAATGCAACCTGTTTGTAGGTCATTCATGCTCATCGCAACTGAAGAAAAAGCACTCAATGACGAGTAGGCCACACCCACTTTCACTGATTAACATGTAACTCAAGATATTAGTTAATACTCACCCCTAGAACATGCATACCAAGTTTGGTGAAATTCCAACCAATGGTCTTTGAGATATGCACATCTCAGTGGTGTTTATAGTGCCTCCTAAGGGTTCAGCTAAAAATGCTTGAACAGGCAGCTTCCCAGTCCCATTTTGAATGTACGCAGCAAATTTGGTGATGATTGGGCAAAGGGTGTTGGAGTTATCACCAATCATTTTTAAGCTCTGCCCAACATCAAAGATGTTTTGGCCTGTGGTGGCCAAGTTTTTCAATCAATCAGACTCATCTATAACATGAAATTAATGGGTTGTCCCCTAAGTCCATGTGCCGAAGTTGGTGCTGATTGAGTCAATTTTTGAGACGTCCGATTCTTTTTATTGTTTACAAACATTATGCAAATTAGCAAAAATCCATAATGGCAGTGTTCATGCTTCAAACGGTTTTTCCTAGAGGAACATCAGGTTAAAGTTTATGTGAAATTTCAGGCCTTTAGCCTTTCTGGTGTGGGAGGAAGAGCCTGTAAAATTTTGCACACTTTGTTATATGTTATAGCACCCTATGAGGCCTTATTGGCATCAAATTTATTTGCCGCATTTAGATAGCATTTACAGTTGACCTGCCAAGTTTTGTGTCTCTAGATCATTCCAGCGCTCCACAAATGAAGAAAAGGCAATATTCAATAAGCCTGCTCATTTATAATAGAAATGACTGTCTCAGTCTCCTGACGCTGTATGGCAAGATTGGTGTTGATAGCATTAATATTTCAAACTTTCTATTCATTTTACTGATTTTTACATTATGCAAATTAGCCAAAAATCTGTAATAAAAGCGGTGGTGGTGCAAGAGGCTTTTTTGTAGAGGTCTATCAGGTGAAGGTGTGTGGGACATTTCAAATCAACAGGACTTACGGTGTGGGAGGGAGAGACTTTCAAGTTTTGCACTTTATGTTATAGCGCCCCCTTTTGGCCAATTTTGATTAAACTTTTTGTGCAGCATTTAAAGGTGTCATATCATGCTGTTCTTCTTTTCATTATGCCAATCTGGGATGTCAGTGCTGTCTCTTTAAGATTCCACGACCCCACGTGCCCTCTGTCCTCTGATTGGCCAGTTCTGTGAAAGCTTCCGGAGTCTGAGCCAGGGGCGGTACCTGCTGAAGTGCAGTGTTTTGGAGCTCTGACTCTCCATGTGAGACCATGGTACTGACTTGTCCGCTAACCTTAAGCTTACTTTTGTTAGGCTTTTGATTACATTATTAAAATGGCAGCTTTTGAAATGCATCTGTTTGCTTTGGACCCTGAGTCCAACCCAGAGACTTTGACGACTGAGCAGGAAGAAAGTCCGCCTCGGCAAAGAAGAACGGCACAAGACGTCTCAGTGTAATAAGTGGAACACGGAGTTTAACATGTTTATATGTAGTTTATACGTAGAAATTTAGTCAGACTTCACCAATAACTCTGTTTTATAACAGGACAGTGTACTGCTCACTCACTTTTCTCTGTCTGTTTTATCGATCATGCTCACAGTGTCAGAGTATGATCGCCTCATAGCTGCAGCTCATCACTGGCTATACATGCAGTCATTAACCCTTTCATAACCGGAATATTAGCAATAACGCGGTTGCACACGGCCATGTAAACACCAAAAACCCTTTTGAAAAACCGGAATATGCTCATATTCCGGTTTTTAAAAACCCCAAAATCACCCCAGGGTTATTCCTTTTCAACCCGAATATTTGGTCATGTATACGCCTATTGGGATATCCCTATTGCTAGGAACATTAATTTGTGTTCTGTGCATGTTCTTTTCACAAGGAATCTTGGTCTTTTGAGTACAGGAAGTACTTGTTGTAAAATGGCAGAACTCCGGCTCAATTTCCTAATTCTTCATGTTCTCGTCTTCCATTAATGAGGAAACTGACAGAGAATAGTGTCAAGTACTGGTGGTGGGTCAGTACCAACACCAAAGCACAAACAAAGCCGACTGCTACCTGCTCCAGGCCGTTCATTATCCACCGTGCTGCTGCTGTTGTTCTCGTTGCTATTGGATACAGGAAGAAGAAGCGGAAATGACGCGCATTGCGTCATGACGTTGTCTATGCATCACTACGTTCTCCATACGTCGGGATACCATGCATAGAGGAATAACTTTAGGTTAAGGAATTAAACCCGGTTCTCTGAAACATGAGTGAGGTATCTCACTATGGGAACACGCCCCTCGTGCTGTCCCCCAGAAGCTGTTTAACACTACGATTTTCTGAACCCAGCTGTTTTTCCTATGTATGCGTGTAATGCCCGCACCGGGCAGAGCGCATTGAGCCGTTCATGCTCCTGCGAGGAGAAGGGAGGAGGGCAGAAGGCTGACAGCTCGATAGGGCGATAAGACAGTGTCAGGTGAAATACCTTGGGTATGATGCAGGGTTTGGTTCAAAAGAAACTTTGAATCCCCCATTAGAAACTGCATACATGATGGGTTTACTGACAGCGCATGAATGTCGCTCACACGTTTGGCAGAGCTTAGCGCAAGCAACAACGACGTTTTCAAGGAGAGTATTTTCAGCTCTGATTGATGTAATGGCTCGAAAGGTGGGCATGACAGAGCATCGAGTCCCATGAGGTGGCCAAGTTCCTTGTCACTGGTTGGAGGCGACGCGCTCCTCTCATAAACTGACAGATGAGAGGATGCTGACCCACCGTTTTATCCCCAAAGCCAATGTGGCACGCTGATATAGCAGCCAGATAAACTTTGACTGTGGAGAAAGACAAACCTTTGTCCAGTAACTCCTGCAGAAAAGTCAGAATAGCAGGAACTGAGCTTTGTAAAGCCACTGATCCTGCTTTTACGCAACAATCCTCAAACGCATGCCACTTACCATCGTACGCAAGACGCGTGGAAAGGGCCCTAGTGCTCTGAATTGTGGTGATGACATTTTGTGGGAGTCCAGTGGCAGTTAGGTTTGACCTTTCACAGGCCAGGCCCATAGAACCATGCACTCTGGGTGAGGATGAAAAATCTCTCTGTGAGCTTGCGACAGGAGTTCTCTGCGGAGGGGCAGTTGCCATGTCTGACCACATAGTGGTTGGACTATTTCCGCAAGCCAGTGTTGCCCTGGCCAGCGCGGAGCTATCAGAATTAGACTGAGACCCCTGTCCCACACCCTGGCAAGAATAGGAGTGATCAGCTCTAATGGGGGAAAGGCGTACAGTAGGACACTCGGCCACTGGTGCACCAAGGCGTCTAATCCCATCGGAGCGTCCAGATCGGTCGAAGAATAATGCAGGGGGCACTGCGCATTCTCCACCGATGCAAAGAGGTCTATCTGCGCCCGACTGTATCTCTGCCAAATCTGGGTCACTACCTCGCTGTGGAGTTTCCAATCCTTGTAGCGAGGGTTGCCCCTGGAGAGTAAATCCACTCCCCTGTTCAGTACGTCTGGTACGTGTGTGGCCCTCACCGACAACAGGTGAGAGTTGCTGCACACCACCAGTTTGTGTGCCAGCGTGTGCAGATGATGAGAACGCAGCCCCCCTTGTCTGTTGATATACGCCACCACAGTGGTATTGTCTGTCCTGACTAAAACATGTTGCCCCTTCAGAAAGGGCAGAAAATGTTTCAGCGCCAAAAGAACGGACTGAAGCTCCAGGCAGTTTATGTGAGCCAACCGCATTTGTGGGCTCCATGTGCCATTCACGGTCCTGCCTTTGTGCGTTGCCCCACAACCCACTAGGGAGGCATCTGTTGTGATAACTTTCCTTGTCACTGCGCCCATGGCAACGCCAGCAGTCATAAAAGCCAAGCGCCTCCAAGGGCGCAGCGCTGTGACACACAACAGTGATTTGCAAGGCTGTGATTTCTTCCTGCAAAATATGAGCCTTTTTCTCCCTGCGCCTGTGAGTGTAATACCCCGTTGAAACAAGGTGGAGTGGACGCGAATTGGAGCCTGTAACCTTTGGTTACCGTCTTTAATACCCAATCCGACACTCCACATGCCTGCCACCGCACAGCTCGTGCTTCTAGCGGCCCTAGAGGTGGCGGCATGACGCTAAGCTGCACTGACCCTATGGGTCGCGCAGCCACAGCATGCACTCTGCCCACCTTTAAGGCACGGGATGTCCCGCTGCCTTAAAGGTGGGGACGTGGCGCTCTCTTGCGGCCTCATGTGTGCCTGCGCAAGCATATTCTGTTCCTTTTTCATTTTTTCTGATTTTATATGCAAACGAAGCTGCGCCCTCGGCTCGGGGCCTGGATGCGTGCCTAAGCATACTTTTAATACAGAAATTGAGGGGGAAACATAGTGTTTTGTGTTTGGGCATTGATGTGTGCTTATGCACTGGTGTGTGCTTGCATGACTCTGCTGGAGCTCCGCCGAACCCTCTGCAGGTCTGATCTTCCTCCTCTTTGCGTGGTCGTGAACTGTGAGGAACATGCCCTCAGGAACAGAACAGCTGTGGGGGGAAATGGAGCAGGCGTCTGGATGAACTCGCTCTCCCCCCCTGGAAACGGCGCTCTAGGTAGCACGTCGCTTCTTCTTAGCCCCCAGAGTGCTGGGAGGAGTGGTCTGGTCCCCCTGTGTCACGCTGGTGGTGAAGGGCTTCCACCCTTGAGCTCCAGTGACCTACCCTGGCCTCGGCCGCCAGCCTGGGGTTGCAGTTGGCGTTTTGGGATGCAGTATGGAGGTCGCCCCACAGCCTGGGCAAAAGTCTGCCAGGGTGCAGTGGAAGGAGCAAGCAGTGCTCTTCTGGGGAGACACAGCTGCAGTGCTTCGCCCTCTCTTTTCTTCTCCTCACAATGTTTCTGCATAGTGGCCACAGCTGGTCCGAATAAGCCCTTCGGGTCCACAGGTACGCCAAGGAGCTGGGTCTTCTCTTTGTGAGAGAGGCTGGTTCAGCCATCTAGCTCTTTCTTGAGTGACCATCAGGGCCATGGCTCTGCCACAGGACTGAACCGCGCATCTATGCAGGCGCAGGCAGAGGTCAGTAACGGCGCACAGCTCTTCCCACAGGTTACAGGTTGGTGAAGTCGTCATTTCGTCCTGCAATTCGGCCTGGTAGGCGAGCAGCAACGACGATGCATTGAGAGCTTTCGCCGACGTGGCCATTGTCTTGTAGCCCTTTTCAGTTAGCGAGGACTGAAAGCATTCAGCTTTAGATGGCAAAGCGGGGCCCGCTGAAGTCATGGTGGACTTTTGTGTTGGATGGAGGTGGGACGCCAGCAGAGGTTCGACTGGAGGTAAGTTGGAGAACCCTTTTTCCTCAATATCAGCCCAGTCCAACGCCGACCCTCCCTGGACGGGGTTTTTGGCGGTGAGAGGGTTGCTCCATGAGCGGGTCGCCTCCTCCAAACACTCGGGAAAAACTGGCAATAGCTGTCTGGTAGAGGACTTGGCTTTGGGGAGCCGTCTTCCCAGCTTTGCAGCTGCCCTCTTACAGACTTCATGCAGGTCCATACTGGCAGCCGGAGTCAGTGACTTGCTGTCACAGCTAGCAGCCGGCGGCTTTGCAGCCAACAGTAAGCTAAAGGGCCCAACATCCTCCTCCTCTTCGTCAGAGCCGAGGCTAATGGACTCATCTCCTGAGTCAGAGTAAATTCCCACAACATCATCTTGCTCCACCAGCAGGCTAGCTTCATGATCATCAGGGTCAGATAATGGGGCAATGGGGTCGAGCTGGTCACCCCAGCTGGTAGCCGTGGGGATGGTGTCTCCCTTAGTGCCCTCGGTTAGCTCCCGTGGCGGGGGAATGGCTACCCCCATCATCGGGTCTGCCAGTGACAGGCTAGCTTGGCGTACTAGTCTGCGTAGGTGAGTCTTGACAGAGAGTAGTGCGCAGTGCTTACAAGCAGGCGGGGATGCTAGCGCGTCCTGGGCATGTTGCAGCCCCAGACACGCAGAACAGTTGGAATGGGTGTCCACCCGGCTATCTCGTTCCCACACGGGCACACCTTGGTCGGCAGCTTGTCGTTTTCCATGGTGAGGAAAGGTTGGGCTCCGTGTCAAGTAAGCTCTGTTTACAAAAGCGGTAGGCAGTTAGCATGGTGGCTAACTGCAGTAGCTCTGTTAGGTGACAGTCCACTACTAGCCTCAGATAGCAGTGCAGTGGAGTGGAGTTAGCTTTCGGCAGCTGAGTTGTTAGCTCGCCCTGTGAACTGTGATGCTAGCCCGTTAGCTACACCTGCCATCTGAGAGGTTGCTTCTGGAAGCAAGAAGAGGTTTTAGACTAAAGATATGACGTCGTATGGCTCTTTTATAGTGGGAGGAAGTCCCTCCTCTAGGGAGCTTATGACATGTCCTTCTGCCAGTCTGGACTGGCGTAGTGTTAAATAGCTTCTGTGGGACAACGCGAGGGGCGTGTTCCCATAGTGAGATACCGAAATGAATGTTGAAAGAGAACTCTGTTTGCTCATGCATGTAAACTGGGTTATTCCGAATATTTCAGAAACCAGAATATTGACCTTAACCAGAATATTGACTGCATATAAACGTATTCACTGACTCCCTGTTATTACTGACGTAGTACAGTGGCCCAGCTCCACGGCACATATCAGCACAAACATACTTTGTTCACAAATATAAAGATACACGCTAAAAACAATGGTGTTTCACCGACTGATTTACCCTGTACTACAGCCTGTAATGTCTTATGAGCTAGCAAGCAAAGCCACATTGTGCTGCTGACGTGCTAACAGCTGTGGGGAGGGGGGGTCGAGGTCCCTAACAGACTTAATTTACAAAATTAGATGTTTAATTTTTGGAAATTTTCCGCATGGTGGGATCTTTTTATTTTACTCTGACAGCTGTTTTATTGACCTTTCGATTTTCATGTCATTTACTTACCTGTAATATCCCAGATTTAACTGTAGACAAACTGCATCACAGGAAACACCATGAATTCAGAGAGCTGCAGCTGTTCAGAGAGTCTGAAAACTGTTTTGTCGTGTGCTCTTTGGTCTGAACTGAGCTTTATTGCGTGGCTTTGCCTGTTAATTGAATTTAGAGTTAAGGAGTATATCTTCCTGGGTGTGTTATCTGTTTTCTTGTTTCCTTGTTTGTCTGACCAGGATACTTGTCATTATCTTGATCTATGTGGACAGAACTTTTGCTGCCTCACTGGCAATGACTGAGTTCTATCCAATATTCTGAAGATTTCTATATATCGTGGGTCCATTGGTCCCAATTCAGTGGGGCCTTGCCCCTTTATATCAGAATGACTCTCATACTTGACTCTGCTCATTTATCAGGCCACCTGCATAGTATTGTTCCTGTTACATTGTCATTCTTGCTCAGTTTACTGAAGCCATAATGGTAACACACTCTGTGTATTTATTTAGGTTTTTTACTTTTATTCCCCATTTTTTTCATATCTTTTTATTTCTGTGTACAGCTATGTAACTATGGGGTGTGTGTGAAACGGTTTGGAGGTTATAACTGGCATACTTGATGGGGTTGATTTTGATGTTCTTTACCTTGTAAACTGCCAAAATGTTAATAAAAAGATTTACAAAAAAAAAGAAAGAAGAAGTATATCTTCATCACAAGTTCTATCATTCTGTTGATCAATTATCGCCCAGTTGCACCTGTGGATGTGTGGCAATGCCAACTGGGCTGAAAATGTTTGCTGTGAGGAAATACCTAAGTGAAGTTACAGGAGAAAACCTTATGTATTTTGTACTACTCAAATTAACCACCCGCATCTTTTTTCTTATTTTTAAATAATAATGTCATCATTCATTAAGCTTGAATTTAGACATTTAATCAGGTGAACTCTTATTCTATCATGCCTGCCTAAGGAAACGGTTTCATAAAGTTAAAACTCACCAATGATTTTTATGACATATTTTTCTTACTTAAGTGTATTACCATGTATTTAATTTAGTGTAATCAGTTTTATGTATTTATGACTCATCTTGCCTTCAACTCAAATACTGATTTCTGTGTGTCTCTTTGTTCAAATAAGGTGCTCAGGAGAATAAACCAGGTAGCCCTCCCCAGACCTGCATGACCCACCATCCTGACAAATCGAGCACGGTAAGCAGCACACATATTACTCGGTAGACGGCCGAAGCTGTTGTTGTTCCTGGTATGCGTGCGCAGCCTTTATGTGAAAGAGTACTGCACATGCGGTAATGTCATCCTAAAATGCTGAATCCTGTTTACATGGAGCCGACTGGCAATGTGTTTTCAAAACGCTTTGCTCTGGACCCTGGTTTCAAAAGTTTGTGGATTCAGGCGCTCCAGGCACCGTTCCCACATAAACAGGAGGCTAAAATGCAATGAAAACTTTTCGGATTAGTCCAGATTCGGCCATGTGTAAACAGGGCCTGAGTCTGACCCTCCGCTCAAGGGCAGCGGGCCCCTCTTGCTTCACCGTGACTCTCTCCCTCTTCTCTCTCACCGGTAGCCTGGCTCTGAGTCTGTCCCTCCACTCCGGGGCAGTGGGCCCCTCCCGCATCACTGCGTCCAGTGATGCGGGACCGCCCAGTTTGTCCAGTTTGTCCCAGGGCCCGGGACAACAGACCCGTTTGTCCCCCCCCCCGTCGGCAGGCGTGCATGCAGTTATAGAAAATCACACAAAACAAGATGATCGACAATATTAACATAAGCACAGGAAGAACATGCAATGCAATCTTCACACAGAAAGGCCCTGCCCAGCCCAGGAATCGAACTGGTGACCTTCTTGCAGTGAAGCACATGCACTACCTACTGCGCCACCATGCCACCCCCCCATGGCTCAAAGAAAGGAAAATTTTGAGCTAGCTACCCCATCTGTGAATGTGTCTACTTCAGGTAAGCATGTCTATTAAATTTATTGATTTGTTTTTATTTGTTTGTTTGTTTTCTAAGTTATTTTGTGTGGGGAAAAAACAAAGATGACGAGGTTATAGCGCAGCACAAATGTTCAACAAACAATGAATACGATCTACAAACTATCTTAATGCTGTAAATGGTATAGCCTATAAACAGTAAGCAGTATTCAAAATGACCCTCGATGAATAAGAAACTTAAATATGTCTGACAAAATATAACAGCGTGAACTGATCTCCTATAACAGCTGCTGTCCAGTCCAGCGCAGAAGTCACACTGGTCTCTAATACTACTTTCACACTAAATATAGCAGGTCAACGTGGGGTTTTTCAGCGCGGGTTAACCCGCTAACAATCGTAAAGTGACGTCTTTCCCACTGCCAGCAGACCTGGGTGTAATCAGCAGCAGACAAGCTGCATGGCTGTTTTTTTCCTCTGGCGCATCAAGCTGATGTCATCACGTTGATGACATCATCAGCGCGATGAAACACGACCACGTAAACAATGGAAAGGAGCAGGGAAGACGTGGACACGGTTTTCTGTACTTTGTACTTTTGTCCCTCTTTAAAAATGTACAACTCGATGCTGATGATACAATGGCGGATGGCATTTGTTGCTGAGATGGCAAATAGTCGCGCAAGTTACAGACAGACAATATTATGCTGTGGGAACGTTATGCCGACGTCATGACGTAAATTAGCGGGTCGACCTGGGTGAGTTGTTCTCACTGAAGCCGACTGGAGCCGAGCCGATAAAAACCTGTGTCGCTTGCAGGGTCAGTCGACCCGGGTCGAAATGCTGATTAAACCCTTTCAAACTGCCGACAGGAGCCGATTGTTACTGGGTTTAAACAGGTTTTTTGGCCAGTCTGAAAGGGGTATAAGAGGGCTTGTCCTCATCTCCAGGTAGAACTATTGTTGTTTTGTCATACCGTTTTCATCCATCCATTTAAAACACTAAGAACATAAAATGGTGTTTAAAAAAAAAATCCTGATGTAATAAATCTCAACAGCGAAGACACCAGTTGACAGCAGGAGCACGCCTACGTCGTCTCCAGATCCGCTGTCTACAGATTCAGGTAAGAATATTACAAAACTCCTCCAACGTACACCAAAACTTAAATTTTTCATGAACAAATATTTATTTTAAAACGAAAATATTTTCAGAATAAGTTAATTTTTGCTATAGAGCCTGAGAGAAGAATTGTGATTTTTAGCACATAAATGTTCGCATTCTGTTCCTGTGTTTATTTTGTGATCTATTAAAAATCCTACAGCCTTACCAGACATGTATATAATTATTTATGTTTCGCACTCCCAGGCCCATAAGAGCAGGGGAAAGATGGGACCATCTGGCAAGTTGTCCAGCCTGGTGCGCAGTCAGGGAGACAGTCCCAAAATGTGCTGACTGAATCTGCGGGCCCCACAGCTCACGCCAGGCGCAACATCGAAGACGCGCTGAGCGCATTTTTGTGCTTGCTGGATAGTAAAATGCTGCAGCACATACGGGACTGCACTGTGGCAGGGACGCACCACAATAAAGACCAGTCGTGGGATCTCTCCATTGCCGAGTTGAAGGCATTCATTGCTCTGCTGTACGTGAGAGGAGCGTACAATAAAAACATACAACTGGAGAGCTTTTGGTCTGAGGAATGGTTAGAAACCTGTTCAGAGAGATCATGCGCTACTTGCATTTTGACAAGAAGCACAATAGGCGCTCCCATTTGTGCCACGATAAATTTGCCCTGATGTCAGATGTGTGGTATGGCTTTATCAACAACAGCATTGCCTGCTACAAACCTTGGGGCATGCATCAAGGTGGATGAGCAGCTGTTTCCCACCAAGGCCCGGTGCCGGTTAACTTAATATATGGCCAGACAAATTTGGCTTTAAATTCTGGATAGCGACAGATGTCGACATAAATATAGCTGGTGGAGCCATATCTGGGAAAAGGACGAAATGTCACAACTGACAATTTTTTCACGTCCCTCACCCTGGCCAAGAACCTGCTGCAAAAAAAACACCAGCCTAGTTGGCACAATCAACAAGGTCAGGCGGGAGCTCCCACCTTCAGTCCAGCAGCAAAGAGGGGAGCTGTTCTCCACCAAGGTGCTGAGGCATGAGCATGCCACTCTCACCGTTTACCCGGGGTAAACGGGTAAAACATCGCGCCCCTCACCACCATTCCCCCCGACTGTCTCCATCGGGTGTGACAGGAAGAGAAAGCCGGAGACTGTGACCTTCTACAACATCATGAAGGTGTGCTATTATTTTATATTATTATTATTATTATTATTATTATTATAAATAGAAATAATAATGTTATGCTATTGTTTTTATCATTGTTATTAGGTCAGGATTGATGTGCTGGACCAGATGGCTCGGCTGTACGCAGTATAAGGAGCAACAAGAAGATGGCCTGAAGATGGCCCTATAAATGCCCATGTACTTTTAAAGGAATGCACGTCCTCCGTCATCCCAAGGAGAACCTTCATCCTGCACTTGGCGAAGGAGCTGCGGGAGGATCATATGTGCAAGGGAGTAGGTTTGATTTTGACATTGGTGGGGACATAAAAGTGCTCCAGAATTTCATTTATCCTCTCTTCTGTCTCATGATTGCAGGCTAGCAGCTGGGGTGTTTATGCCACAAAGATTTTCTTTTTTATTTCAACAACATACAGACCCACCTCCCAGTTTTGTAGTCTGGTTTGTTCTAGTGGGTATACTCTGACATACTCTGATGGATGTTTGTCTGCTTAGGGCCTCCATACACAAGACATGTTTGCCACATTTTACCTGATTTGTACTCCGTCCACTGAAAACAGCTCTGAGATCCACTTATGGGCCTCCACCCACAGGTTGAGAACCGCTGCAGTAGTCGATTGAATTTGAGGCTTCATCCTTCAAAGATTGTTCTTATATCATGGACAATATTTGATGGAGGAAACCTCAGGATGAATTTATTGTTTAGAAAACAGTGAGTGAAACAGAGGGTCAGAGCTGGACTGATGAAGAACGTTGAGTTTAGATTAATCAGAGGGCTGACTCACTTTTGTAAGTCTTTGTGTTCACTTAAACAGAGTGCATGAGCTATCAAGACACTGTTTGAATTATAAAATCACACAAAGTGACTGATGATCCCTCACTCTTCCTGCGATGTGTGTCTGTCTGCGTCTTTGCGCTCACCAGCAGACTGAGGAGCGCGCGCCCAAAGACGTTGAGTCATTCGGGAGGCATTTAGATCACATGTTCACATGTACATCGGCTGCACTGCAAAATGACATTACTGACAGACAACAACAACGACAGCCACACTTTAAATGGGAAATATCAGGCCTGTAGTCCACAGACCGGATCATGGCTGCATCAGACGGCAGAGAATGCGTCCTCTTGCGCAAGATTGGGCCTTACGCACATCGCATGTGTTGCGTACAGGGAGAGCCGGCACTGGGTAGTGGCAAAAATATTGATAGGGACGTGTCCCTAGTGTCCCTACCCAATTCTACGCCCCTGCATATGTGCACCAAGGCCAGTCTGACCTCATTGGCACTGAAACCACAACATCCAGCAGAGCCTGCAAAAAAAGGCAGTGCCAGATCAACAGCCACAGCAAGCAGAACAAGATCTTGGTCTCCTGCAAGGAATGCAAGCGACCTGTGTGTGCGAAATGCACCGTGAAGACAGAGAGTTTTTGCCCGAAGTGAGTGCCTTAGGCACTGCGGCGCTATCTGACGTGCTGATCCGCGGTGCTGATCGTGCTCTTGTTCATTTATTTGTTTATTTCTGCAGTTATTTTTGCACTTCTAGTTCTAGTTAGCCTGTTCGGTTGGTGTGTTTTCTTTAGTATAATTTAAAATTGTTGCAATTACCTCAAACTGTTCATTCAATGACAGCTAATGAAATGTAAAAGTGCATGTGGTGAAAGGGTTATGAATTAACATTTTTAATAGTTATTTATTACTCTTAACTAGAAAAGCACTTCAGTCCACCCCTAACACAACAAATTTTTCGAGTTGCAGAGAGGAAAGGAGCAGCAGCAATAAAAAAAAAATCCTGTCGTTATTTCGGTCTTTATGTCCTTTCTCCCGCAATATTTTATAAAAAAAAAAATTATCCAGTCAACAATATAGTAGAGTAAATGTTATAAACCATTTATTGTTCAAATTCAATGGAGACTTGCACACAGTAAAAAAATTAAATACATTTTAAAAAGCGGACTTGAGGCATTGAAAAAGTAGACATGAGGCACTGAAAGGTCTGTTGATCCTCTTGACTGTGATAATTTGTTTATTTATCTGAATTTCTGGTGCATTTATTTAAAGAAAAACAACCTGTTGATGTACTTCTGAACAAAACAGTCGAATTGTGTATGAAGGTCTGGCTGACCGTTGCGGTGCCAGGATCGGGTGCTAGAATGCTGGCAGTCCTAGTGTTAAAGAGTCTGGATCGTTCTTGGTCTTCATCAGAACTCCTCCTCAGCGTTTCGACAGTGTGATTGTTTAAGCAGCATCAGGCGAGCCAGCACTTCAGACACTGACAGCTCGCCGTGGACTTTGTTGTCTCTGGTGGGCACGTTGACAGCGTTAGTCATCTTCTCCTTCTCCAAGACCACGAGGATGAAGTTATATTGGGCCAGCTGAGCATTACGGATCTTCCTGTTTAGTCAGCAGCTGGAGTCGAGGTCAGCATCCGCCATGAAACCAGCTTCTGTAAACTGCTTGCACACCTTCTTGGCGTAGTCCTCAAGGGCAGGGCTGACAGGCACCACCATGCTTTGACGAGGAGAGAGCCACAGAGGCCATTTTCCAGCATAATTTTCTGTGAGAATAGCGATCATCCTCTCCGCTGAACCCAAGATGGCACGATGGATGATGACTGGTCGTGCTTTGTCATCTCCATCCCTCCCAACATAAGGTCAGGTTGAAGCGGATCGGCAGCTGGAAGTTGAGCTGAATTGTCGCACACTGGTGGTCACACCCAATTGCATCTTTGATTTTGATGTCAATCTTTGGACCATAAAAAGCACCATCTCCAGGGTTGAGTTTCCATGGCTCTCCAAACTCATTCAGGCTGTTCTCTAGTCGCTTTTCAGCCTGGTTCCACACAGAGATGTTACCTAGATATTTCTCTGGACGGGTGGAGAGGTGGAGCTCAAAGGAGAATCCAAACACTTCGTAAACACAGTGGAGGAAGTCAAGACAGCCCTTATTTTCTGTCTCGATCTGATCCATGGGGCAGATAATGTGAGCATCATCCTGCTGGAAACGTGGTACTCTGGTCAGCCCCGTCAGTGTTCCTGACAGCTCGTTTCTGTGGAGGACCTCAAAGTCTGCCAGCCTAAGAGGAAGCTCCCTCCACGAGCAAAGTCTGTGTCCGAACATCAGACAGGGGCCAGGGCAGTTCATGGGCTTGAGCACAAAGACCTCTTCCTCCACAGGGAAGGAGAACATGTTTTCTTTGTAGTGTTGCCAGTGACCAGACGTCTCCCACAGTTTGCTGTTATAGATGTTTGGGGAAACAACCAAGCCTCTTCTCCAGTACTCACCCCTGAAAAACTCTATGAGTGTGTTGTAGATGTAGGCACCTCTTGGCATGAAGAAACAACTACCAGGGCTGAGATCATGGAAGAAGAACAGCTCCTGATCTTTGCCAATCTTGCGATGGTCTCTGTTTTTGGCCTCCTCTTGAACGCGTTTCCACTCTTTCAGCATCATTGAGTCTTAAAAGGAAATCCCATAGATCCTTTGTAAAGTCTCAATGTCGGAGCGGCCCTCCCAGCAGGTCACAGAGTTCTTATATATCTTCATTGCTTTTATCTTGCCTGTAGGTCTGACATGGGGACCTCTACACAGATCGATCAGGGGCCCACATCTGTAGACTGTAGTGGTCAGGGTTTTGACTTTCTCGTTCAGGATACGACACTTGAACTTGTTGTACTTAAACATCTTCAACAATGTCTCCCTGCTGACCTCAAGCCTCTCAAAGGACTGTTTCTCCTTCACCACAGACTTGCACAAGGTCTCCAAGTCCCCAAACTCTGTGCTCAAAACAACCTTCTGTCCATCCAGGAATATGTCATAGTAACAACCGTTCTCAGTGGGGGGTCTGTCACACAAACAGCCCCCATAAAAGTCACACACAGCGTTGTCAGCCAGGCCTTGGCTAATGTCACAAGCTAACTGGTATGTGGTCGTGATCCATGACTTGCCCTCCACCTTTCTTCCATCAGGCAGCTGCACAGTGATGGGTTTGCTGTCTGCAGCTTTCCTTGTCATCAGAGTATCACTCTTCTTCTTCAGCTCGTCATACAGACTGAGACGCTGTGATATGTAGTCAGGCCAGGGATTCAACTCTTTCAAACCTCCTCCTCCTTGCCTCTTTTCCTGCTTCTTCTCCTTTTTGTTGTTTCCATCTGTTGGTTTGACATCCTGGGAGGCCACCTTGTTATTTCTCGTCTTCTCTACAGAGCTGTTTTTCTCCCAAGCTCCCCCACTCCTTACACCTTTTGGTTTCCTTCCCTGAACCCCCTCCAACTCCACCTATGCCTGCGGACCCCTCCGGAGGTGCAGCAGCCAGTATTTCAGCTTCTCATGCTCGGCCTGAAGGCTCTCCAGCTCCGGGGAGACCAGAGAAACACCGACGGCAAAACAGACAATGTCATCCGAGCTGTTCAGCAAACCCTTCCCCGTGCTCGCTGGAGATGTCACCTTCTTTTTTTCCTCTAAAGCTCCATGCAACCACACCCTGTCTCTCAGTCATTCAAGCTCAATGCAACTGTAGAAAACGCAGTTAATGATAAATAGGCCATGACTACTTTCTCTGATCAACATGTTAATCAAGATAATCGTTTACGCTTGCCCCCAGAACATGCACACCAAATTTGGTGAAATTCCAACTGACAGTCTTTGATATATGCAAATGTGGTATTTATAGCATCCCCTATGAGTTGAGCTCATTGGGGGTCTTATGAGCTCAACTCATAGGAGATTTTGACGGGTATCTTCCCAGTCTTCTTATGAATCTACATACCAAATTTGGTGATCATAGGTCTAAGGGTGTTGGAGTTATCTCCAATTATTTTTAAGCTCTGCCCAATGTCATAGATATTTCGGTGTGTGGCGGCAGTGTCTTTTCACCAATCAGGCTCATTTGTAATAGAAATTTGTCGATTTATCCCCTAAGGGCATGTACCAAGTATGATGTTCAGAACATTAATGTTTCAAATGTTAAATTAATTTATTGTTTGTTATATTGTTTTTCACATTATGCAAAAATCCATGGTTGCATTTTTCATGTTCCAAGAGGCTGGTTTAATTAAGGACTATCAGAAAAATGTGTGTGTGAAATTTTAAATCATCAGCACTGGTGTGGGAGGAAGAGCCTGTAAAATTTTTGCACACTTCTCTCTATCCTACAGTGCCCCCCTCAGGCCCAATGGGCATTAAATTTTATTTGTAGCATTTTGATATCTTTTATAGTTGACTTGCCAAGTTTTGAGTCTCTACGTCATTCCAGCTTTCCACAAACGAGGAAAAGCAATATTTAATAAGCCCCACCCAATGCAAGGATATGTTGCTTCACAGCAGCTACATTTGTCGACCGATTGTGCTCAGTTATCATGGAAATTACGGTCTTGGACCCTCAATGCAGTATACCAACATTGGTGTCGATAGCATTAATATTTCAAACTTTTAATTCATTTTGCTGTTTTTAGCATTATGCAAATTAGCCAAAAATCTATATTAACAGTGTTGGTGGTGCAAGAGGTTTTTTTGTAGAGGTCTATCAGGTGAAGGTGTGTGTGAAATTTCATGTCAACAGCTCTTGAGGTGTGGGAGGGAGAGCCCTCTTTCAGCTGATTTTGATCAAATTTTTTGTGCAGCATTTAGACATCATTTATAGTCGCTGTATCAACTTTCATATCTCAAGGTAATTCCGGCTCACCACAAATGGTTAATGACAAATAGATCATGCCCACTTTGATTGATAAACACGTATCTCAAGATTTTATCTAACACTGGCCCAAGAACATGCACACCAAATTTAGTGAAATTCCAACCAGTGGTCTGTGAGATATAAACAAGTGGTTTTTATTGCACCCCCTATGTGTCGAACTCTAAATGCTTTACAGGCAGCTTCCCAGTCTCATTGTAACCCTACACAGCAAATTTGGTGATGATTGGGCAAAGGGTGTTGGAGTTAACACCAGTCAATTTTAAGCTCTGCCCGACATCAAAGATATTTTGGTGTGTGGCGGCCATGTTTTTTCACCAATCAGGCTCATCTACAATAGAAATTTGATGTTTTATCCCCTGAAACCATAAACCAAATTTGGTCTTGATAGAGTAAATCTTTCCCAACTTCTACTCCTTTTACTGTTTTTCAAATTATGCAAATTAGCAAAGCGTCTAATTAGGCGGACTTTAGGGGTTCTTGAGGATTTTTTGTAGAGCACATTGACCTGGACTTGTGTGTCAATTTTCAAGTCAATCGGACTTACAGTGTGAGGGGCGTAACCTTTCCAAAACCGCAACTTTGGCCCTTAATTACACTGCCCCCTTGAGGCTGACTGGGCTTATGTTTTACAGAAAGTTGCTGCACATCATTTCCAATCATTTGGCCAAGTTTCAGCTTTCTGGCCCATTCCAGCTCACTGGAATTTTACCTCAAGTGGCAGAACGGAAATAATAATAAACCGGCACAAAAACAATAGGGTTCTCACCCCTTCGGGGTTTGAGCCCTAATTACTGAAGTCTCCTGAGGAGAACTTTGCTGAGAAGGCGGGCAAATAGGAATACTTCACAACAAACAATATATCCAGCTTTTTGAGTCACATCTCTGTCCTCTTTCTGGGCTTGGCTGCTGGATGCTCCATTTGAAGTCACCATCTGCCTGATACTAATATCAGTCTGCTGTTGCTGGACGGGATTTGGGTATGCAGCTGACAATATAAACAAATATAGCTCTTAAGGGCTAAAACTGAAGCATATCCAGGGCTTTATAAAGCTTTGCTTGCAAACACGGAGACCATTTTACCCTTAAGAGCTGACCATATTTAACATCGAGATGGTTCATCAGCCCCTGTCTTTAAAAGACAACATCATCAAACAGAGCAGTAAAACCATTAAATCAGATCTAAAAGCAATCTTTTCTGTCCACCTGCAGTTATAAAACAATTGTTTGACGGATCGTTGTAAATTTCTGTTCTTTTCTTTTTTTGGAATGTATTAAAATCTCACTTCCAACGCAGTTTGTTCCCAGAGCAGTTTCACATGATCCACGCACAGCTCCAATCTCTTTCTCTTCCTGTTACAGAGCACAGCAGAGAGCCAGGTTCTCCCTCCCACTCACCACTTTTCTGTTCCTGCTGCAGAATCTCACTCACCACACACTGCTGTTTCTTTTCAGCATTGTTTGATGGCATTTGGTCATTAACCCATCTCACATTCTGTCAGATTGTGCAGCCATGTTCAAATTTAGAGTGACTTCAGAGATTTGCAGACCTCCGAATCAATAATCATTTATTATTTACTCACTGTAAGGCCATATGGAGCAGATGGTGGGGATAGTTGCTGCGTCAGGTTGGTAGAAGAACATTATTGGACACAAACACAGGCCAGATTAGGGGTGAGACACACACACACACACACACAGGAAGAGAGAGCTTGCCACATTTCTGTTGAATTTTTAGATACAATACCAGATTTTAAATTTGGAGTTGTAGATATTTCTCTGCAGCCCAGACAAGTTACCAGCTTTACCCTTGTGTTGCCTTAATATTCTGTTAACCCCTCAGTGTCCCAAAGGTCAGAAGTGACCCACTTTCTCTAAACTCCAGGTGTAAAGCAACTAAACAGAACTTGATACTAGGGGTGGGAGAAAGAATTAGTCACAGAGTCACCATCATATTGCGATATTTGGCATGATGTATCAGTTCAAGACCGCCAAGTATCAATATTTTTGAATGTATTAATTTCCAATATTTAATAAAGCTTTTGGTTCTATATAAATAAAACAGATTACTCTTAAATCCACATGATGGTGTTGTTGAGCCAATGAAAGGTCAGCAAAGGTGAAGGTCATTGTGCAAGAGAGAGCTGGTAAAGAAACATGGCAGGACAAAAGTGAGAAAAAGGCATGCACTGCGAGCATTTAAATCCAACTAAACAAACTTGATTGTGTGGACTTTCTCTGGACTTTGAAAGGGACATAAGAGATAGATATGACACAAGGGGTTCATGAGGATAAAGCAACTTGTGAAACATGGCTTACCTCTCTTGGCAGCACACTGGGAAAGCCAAAGACGATGACAGCAATGCTAATGGTGTGCTAACACCACTGATAAACCAGCTAACACTTGACGAAGCTTTTTAAAGCTGTCACCAAATTCTGTGCAAGCAAAGAAAATAGTGCAATCTTACCTTCCTGTGAGTCTGAGGGTAGATTTTAAAGTCCCTCTGCAGGTTTATAAAGGGCTTAACGATCTTGGGCCTGTATACCTTTTGAATCTCTTAGTCTCTTAGTTAGACATCCAGACCCCTCAGGTCCTCTGGGTTTACTCACTGGTCCTAGGGTCAGGACTAAACAGGGTGAGGCAGCTTAAAGTTTTTACACCCTTCACCTGTGGAACAAACTACAGAGAACCTGAGACTCCATTAAAACAGGTCTGAGATGATTTTAATCTATCACAGCCTCCTCATAAGTTCAGATTTGTTTTATTTTTCTTCTCCAGTTTATCCCCTCTGTTCTTTAAAGTAGGTATATATTTATTTTTTATGTTTTAATGTTTCATCTTTGCATCATATTTTACTGTCTTTTTTGCTGTCTATTATATCTATATCTATATATCTATATCTATGTGTGTATGTATATATATATATATATATATATATATATTTCATTATTGCTATTAATGTCATATTGTCTTTGTTTTTAACTCTGTAAGGCACTGTGAATTGCTGTATGTATGAATGGTGCTCTATAAATGAAGTTGCCTTGTTTTGTCTTATGTCTAAAAACTAAAGGCTTCGCCATGTTGTGAAAAACATCCTCATAATATCCCCATGGCAACAAACACTGAAGAGACATGTACAGTTTCATGTGTCTCCTGGTTTTTAATCAATAGAACCAGGACACAAATGCTTTTGACAAAATAATACAGCCAAAGTGCATAAACCAAGACACCGTGAACATGGTGTATACCTTTACAGTCTACAGCTTTCAGGAAATCATGTCTTGAAGTGGTTAAAGACCAATGGCCAGTCAGACACTTGGCCTCTAAAGGTATGCAGTAATATCTGACACAAGGATGTGACCGTCTGGTTCTTGAATTCCAAAGTTGTGAGGTGGAGTTTTCAGGGATCGTATTTGGTTTTCCAGCACATCCCACAGATGTTTGGTCTGGGGATTTGGAGGCCAAGTGAACTAACTGGCGAAACTTTTTTCATAGCTTCATGGTTGCAACCAGGAATTCATGGGCACCCTCTCGAGAACCCTAACAAGTTAAACCCTTACACAACAGTGTTTGATACTATGTTTAATCAGACGTTTTCCATAGTTTTTACAAATGCTTTCAGCAAAGCACAAAACAGAGTTTACAGAAATAATAACAGACAGTCACAGCTTGTTTTCTTTGAAATGTTGCCACTTAATGGCTTATTTGGCAGTTTTGCCACACTTTCTTCATTCTTAAAGATCTTTTGATGATATAAATTTCAGGTGGCCTGCAGTTAGGAAGAAGGCAGGCCACATTTGGCCCCTTGGCCACCCCTGCATTAAGCCTACCTACGTTATGATTCCCAGTTCAACAGTTTAGTAAACAATACTCTGAGTCAATACATTGAATTGATTAAAGTGTTAAACCTGTATAAACCTGATAAGGGGTTCTCTTTATGTTGGTTGGGGCACACCACTCCAAACACAAAACAAAAAAAGTCTTCTTTCAAGTTTCTGGAAAGTTTTGGGCTTAAAAGAAACTTGTGTGGTGAGATGACATTTTCAGCAAATTGCAGTACCAGAGACTTTAGTTAGCAGGATTATGTAACCTCACAAGGTAAGAATAAGAATTAAAAAAGGTAGAAACAGAAAGAGAAACTGCTGGGATTTAAAGGGAAAAAGGGAAAAACACAGAGAGGAAATTAAAGCAAATGTGCTTTCACTACATTGGCTTCAAGGTTGTTCCATCAGATAAATGCTAAAGTAAAAATGATAAGAACTTCACAATTTGAACAAAGTTGTTGCCTTTATAAATTGGTAAATCTGGGGATATGAAAAACAAGAATGGCCCAATACAAGTGTGTACACTGTCCCAAAAAACTAAAAAGTGTTCATTTCATTCTAAAAAGTCAAAAAGGAGGGTGATTTTACTGGAATATTTGTACTCTTCAAATTATTCCTGTATAATTACATCTTGTAATATACAGTATATTCCAAGTTAATGATTTGTTAGTCAGTGATTTTAAAAATATCTGATGTGCAAATAAACAAACATTGATCACTGCTATTAGAGTCCCAAGAGGGAAAAAAATGGAAATCGTTCAAAAAAAAAAAAGCCAAAAGTTACTTTTTCCCCCTTATTTTGATGAGGGTGTAAAAAACTTGGGCCACTAAATGTTTTTTTATTTATTTATTTTTAACTCTGAACAAAGGAAAGGTGATTTACAGCAGATGTACGGAGCCTGTTCAAACTCATACATTAATTTGATAACTGGGAATAATCAGGTTTTGGCTGCCAGTCATTTTGGCCTGGGATGCTGGCTTGTTGCAGTTGTAACCATGTAAGCTCCAGATATGACGGCTCATGCCTTGTGTGGGCGGCCTGGGTTCAGCTCCTGCCTGAGGCCCATTTGCTGCATGTCTTCCCCTGATCTCTCTACCTCTTTCCAAGTCTCTCTCCATTGTCAATAAAGGCCAAAAATTGTCAAGAATAGGGGAATTTTTGAGCCTCAAAAAAATAAATCAGATGGGGCCCTATCCCAAACCAACTCTGCACAGTTTTCTTAAACACTCTTCAGCTGAATTTTAGAATATATAGGGAACAAAATGCAGAGCCTGGACCATTTTAAGCATTTAAATGATATAATTTATGGTATAATCTGTCCGAGTATGAAAACCCAAAAAACTGACAAAAAACAAAGGTGAAAACCCAAATGCAGATTTAACAAAAAAAAAGGCTTTATTTTAAACTTAAAAAAGGATCAAAAAAATCCAAAAACAAATCCCCTAACAAAAAGTCCAAACACAAAAACAGTCCTTGACAAAAAGCTCAAAAATACAAAACAAAGTCGCAACAGAAACCACCTTCGAACACTGGAGATCACTGGAGACGCTGAAGACGAATGACCTAACCATGAGAACAGGGAACACAGAGACTAAATACACTGGGGAAACATCATGCACAGGTGAGACAATCACACAGGTGGAAGGAATCATCATCAGGGAGACACAGAAGGGAGGGCAGGAAAACACCACAAGGAACACAAGGATTTCAAAATAAAACAGGAAACACACGACAAGACACAAAACATGAACACAAAATGGGTAACTTAACTAAAACCAGGAACAGAGTCAAAGCAGCAAAAAGGAAACACAAGAAGTCTAAACAGAGAACACAATATAAAATAAAACAGAATAACTCAAAACAAGCTGAATCATGACAGTAATCAGTCCTAATGAATCTCTGATCCTTCAAAAACAGAAAAAAAACAGAGTATACATCTGTCTTACTATAACCCAATGAGTTAAAATGCACTTCATAATCTTCATAATAATATTTTTTTGGGTCTGATTTATTTAGAACATGACAGGATAACAGGAAACAACTTCTGGTTTTACTTCCTTTTTTACCCCTTGTTCCGTCTCTTAGCTCTGCAGAGAGATAGTTCAAGTGATCATCTCATGTCTGGATCACATTTATTTACTTTATTTTGTTAAGCATGGCATTCATTTGTGCTCTAGCCTAAAAACACTGCTTTCCAACGCTCTTTCCTCTCTCCATGTTTGCTTTTCTTCTCCTTCTTTGGCTGTTGTATTTTATTTCAGTTTGTGATCAAACAAAAGAAATCAGAATGAGCAGTTTATGTGCACTGAATGATCTGATTCTTGAGCAAAAATCTTAAGTAACAGTAAGATCCAAATGCAGCATGTGGCAGGCCAGTCTGTTTCCGGTACCTGACACTTTTTTATTGGCATTTTGCTTCTCGTACCATTACCATTTTCACTTGTAAAAAAAACAACTTCGAATTATCTAGACTATCCACTGGTGAGCTGCATGTGTGAACTCAAACAGCTGAGTTTTGCCTTCTGGCTTTACTCAGGTAACTTCCCCACACTCCCCAAGTATTTTACCAGTGCACGTAGAGTCAGAGTGAGCTGAGCATCATCGAAGTTTTGTAGTGCATCTGCTTAAAAACGATCCCCACCACGTTTCTTGAGCATCCTCTGAGTCTTTTCATGCAGCTGTTGTAAATGCTGTTTGAGTTAAAGGTAGTTACTCATACAAACTGTTTTACACATATCTTTCAGGTTTCAGTTGAGTAAATAGCAGTGAAATTCATGGCAGTTACTAAAATACATCTAAATCTGCAATGATATAACACACCTTACACTGTGAGATCACTGATTATTGGAAATAAAAACTGATTGGAGCAAAGGAGAGATTGGTGCTGAATGTCTTTCTCTCTGAGTCTGTAAACAGACCGAAAAGTCCACAAATTCAGCTGCTGTTTCACGATGATGACGGTTCTCGCTCAATGCAGCAAAGATGTCAGAAAGCGACGCAGCAAGTTTTTGCAGTTTTTCTCTCCAGCTCTTGGCCAGTGAAGCACACAGCTACTATCACGTTGTATGAAAGCTCAGATTATGAAAGCCTCTCTGAGTGCAGATAAGAGGTTGCCATGGCAACACAACCGGCTCTTGGCAGAGTAGTTGGATGCCCTTTCACCCAAACTTGCCTCCTCACCTAATGTTCTAGGAATAGCTACACCTATGAAGAGACGTGGAGCAGAGTTTTGAAATGTGTTACATAAAGTAAACAATGTGCACCTCGAAACTGCTCTGATTCTTTCAGGACACAAAGAAGATAAAAGTTCTGCAACCATCAGTGAACAGAGACTCTTCTGATATTAAAAACATGCAGAAACAGTTAGCTTTTATCATTTCACTTTACATTTATTATTATTATTTATTCATCTGCATATGCACCAGTCCAAAGAAATGAAAATCTGAGATTACAGGAAGGACGTGGAGGAGACATCAGTGAGACTACTTTCACATTACTGGTCCATCAGTCATTTTATTTTGTTTTTGACCCAGATCTGTTTTTTTGAGCCACTGTGAAAAATAAAACTCAGGTCCAATCTGATCTTTTAAATCAAACACAGGTAAGATCATTTAACCTCAATAAGAAAAGCCATGTCTGTCATTACTGGATCATCACATTTTACAATGATTTCATAATAATGAAACTACTACTCTTAATTACTCTGTATGTCATGCATGTAGAAAGAATTGACAAATAAAAGCCTTAAATCCTTGAATAATAAAAATTTAAGACGTAAAACACATTTGCTGCTGTACAATCCACATAGCTGCAGCTTCAAATGTGGGAGGAACAGACAAAAGTCAGGCTGTGACTTTACAGATTTATAAATCTTTGATTCATAGTGAGTCTGATTATAAAAATAAACCAATAAATCAATAATTTATCATGATGTTGACTGACGGTCAGATTAAAACTTCCCATTTTATGTAGCTTTTGTGGTATGAAGTGCTGCACAGAGCTCAAGAATCCAGCTTAATGCTCTTGATTAGGGATTTCCATTTGAGAATTAATTACAACTTGCTCAAGGAATCGATATCATTAGTCTTTTTGCTTATTAATTCTCTTATCAATACCTTTCAGTGTCATCAAATAATACTCATCACATCAGCAGCATCAGTATTAATAATATTAATATTTGCCACCCCATCCACCGCTCACAATGTCTGAGTGTCTAAGCAGAGAAAACAAAAGAGTTCTTTTGTCAAAGTTATTTCCACACATGAATTTTAATCTTTAATCTAACTCCATGCAATCTTTTAAAACATGAAAACAAGGTGGCAACTCATATTCTTGTTTCCCTAAAGGCTCAAAGAAAGATTCAAGTCAGGGCACAATTTATTTAAAGTCTAACAAAATAAGTTCCACAAAAAACAACATGAACCGAAAAATGTCAAGAACATGGAAGAAATGGACAGTTTAAACATTAAAATCACAAGAAAAACTTATTTATTATTCTTATTAAAAGTCAAGGTAAAAAACATTTTAGAGATAAGGCAATTTTGAACTCCCTGGTTTTTTTCTTTTTTAAGTACCTCAAAAAATAAAAATCAACCTAATAAACCCACAAAAGCCATTTTTTTTACAGCCCACATTGATTTTGACACAAATTCTACCTCCAACATCACAATTAGCCAATCACAGAGCAGAATTTTGGATTAGCATCTGGGTCGGGAAAGTCCAGGCCCCAAACTGGCCACACTTTGATGAGACAAGTCATGTCCCTCTTGGTGTAGCCTTGACCTCTTGGGGGTCACGCTTGACTGTTTGGGAAACACCGGTGTAGGTGTTCATAGAAGAGCTGTGCCGTTGGCATTCTCCTAAATGTGGGGAGGGTCTGACCACAGATGGAAAGTGTGTGCCTCACATCTTAGATCCAGTTGTAAAGTCAGGACCAGGCACCTTCCAGTGTGTTGGCTAGGAGGGAGTGCATGAGGCTTGGTCTGTGTGGAGTCAAAGAAATATCAGGGCGGCACAATGGCACAGCAGGTACTGCACGGGATCGGCTCCAGACCCTGCAACCCCGAAAAGGATAAGAAGTATAGATGGAGGATGGATGGATCAATATCGGGTTTCATTCCCATCTCTTACCGTCACATGTCAATGTGTCCTTGTGGAAAACATTTCACCCATTAAGCAATTTGCCCCCTCTACCATGAGAATGTTGAGTCGCTTTAAACACCTGTAATTATAAGCACTTCCCTGCATAAAAGCCTGTATATAAGCACTTCCCTGTTCCCAAGGTTGAAAATTGTTTAGATTTCAAAACAGCTATTTTGGACAAATACCTAAAATAAAGTCTGAATGAACTCAAGCATACCAGATTTTAACATTTCATGTAAAAACAAAGTGCCTCAAAAACCCTGATTATGAATTTTAAAGCCTTATTGTGTGTTAAGGGGAATGGTTGCTATCAAACGGCTAACAAGGACCACAAAATTGGCTGAGGATGCTTTTTAATAATTTCTGATAATTTGTAAATAATTTAAAACAAACACCACTGGCATGAGGACCAGTCTGATCAGGTCATTCAGTTAAGAGGAAATTCTCAACAAGGGTTACAACAAGGTCTTATATGCTGAAAGTATGCTGACTGTTTTTGAGTTGAACCACCATATTGTAGTTCTATAACAGCTTATTACCCTCACTGATTATGTTTAAGCTTAAACTATCAAGACAGGCAGGTTTGATTGAGAAGATAATCATGATGAACAAAATGTGAACGTTTCTTTTTTTCCTGCTACAGATATAATTATCAGAAATGATCCGAGAACTCAGTAAGAAGTCCATTAGACTTGTAGTCAAGAGAATCAGTGGATTGCTAACTTCCAGGTTGGCCTACAAAAATACGCCACTCCAGCAGGACTCTACTGTAACTGATGGACTCATTGTATAACAGCCCCCATCATCAGCGTATGTGAATGTAGTGTGAATGGTGAGGAGTGACCTACAGGCTGACTGTGACTCAAAAAATCACAGTGCACGCTCATACAAGCCTCAAACCTAGTTAGGAAAGTCTAGTTAGGCAGGAAGCATTTTAGAAAGTGAGCAACAAAAGAAGACACCCTTTCATTTTTGAGGGGGATTAAATTCTACACTGTCGTTGAGGCAGGGCTGAAACACGTGCATGCACAGACAGGACCCTACGGACATGCACTAATGTGATAATGTCAGATTACAGGATTGCATCTGAAAGAGCAACCCAGCAGGTGAGGGTCTGGTGCCTGGCTCAAGGGAACAGCAGAGCTCAGGGGTTGAACCAGTTTAAAGACTGGTGCCAACTGGGAGTTAAACTTGTTGGTTTCCTGACCCAAAGTCCCAGAGGCTGCGCAAAATCAGCGCCAGACTGAGCCACCACGGAGCCCAGGGTTTGGATTTGATGCAAGTGGCAGGAGAGGAGGAGGCAGTAGAGAGAAACCTTTTCAGTAACGTGTGACATGAGCATGTTTGGTACATGCAGAGAGGGTGATGAACCAGGTAAACAACGTTTTCAAACTTGCTTTACTCACCTAAAGTAAAGCCAAATGTTGAGGCACACTACACTCATCTTTCTGCAAACTAGCATCTTAAACCTGTGTTACATCTGTTACTTATGTTACCAATCTGTAAGTCTCCTTGTAAATTCCTTTGCCTGATCTTTTAAAAAACTGTAATAACAGATAATGCACAGAGGACAGTGCCAAGCATGTTACATATATATGATCAAATTATTGCAGAATTCATTTAAAACTCTGGAAATTCTCACAAAAATGCAGCAACACAGGCTTATACTTTACAGGTTAAATCCTTCAAAATTAGGTGAATATTATGGAAAGAGAGAAAAAGGTAATAATTCTGTCCTCTCACTTATTCAGATAACTACAAAAGACAGTGTTACTCTTATTATTAAAAATATTTTTTTTAAGGTTCCACGTCCTGCAAAATCAATTTTCTTTGCTTTTACTGGTGTTAGAAGGGGCCTGAGGAGCAGAAGATCATTACATATTTTATTAAAGCCTCAGTTCACAGAAAAATGCCCTCTTTTAACCCCTTAAAGCCTGTTGCATCATATTAGATACAGACTTTTATGATACCTCTATCTAATCAATATGATCAATAAATTACTAAAACAAACATCTGAATACAATCAGATAAATGATAAAAATGTCCTCAAGTGGATTATCAGTTGCCAAAAACACCTAGTGTATCAAATGAGAGTCAAAAAATAAATATGTTAAATCTTATGGAAATTTTGATTTTTTTTTTGGATTTCAGTAGAAAGTGAAATAATCATTTCAGCTCCAAAAAACTAGAATTTTCTGGCTATAATTTGTGTTTTCAGGCTGTAAAGATTTATGTAAATGCTTCCCAAAATGTTCTGTTGTTAACTTCCTGGTGTTTATTATGCCATAGCTATACAGGCTCCATCATGTTTTCTGCTCATCAAAGGCATACACAAAACTTACTTTGATAAGTTTTGTGTATGCCTAAACTTACTTTCTCCCACCAGACATTGATTGGGCAGCCAATCAGAGCACAGCTCATAATCACAGCCTCCTGTAGCCTCCCCGTCACCTCAGATCAGAGCGTTTCTAAAGGGGAGGGGAAAGGAGCTGCATGTGACCCTTTACAGAGGTCAGGTTTTTCATTTTTTTTATTTAACTTGCATCAAATTTTGCCTATAGATACATCAGGACGTGGACCTTTAAAGTTCAATAACTGGCAGCTGTATGTGGAAATGTATGGACATAAACACTAATCTAGTAATTGGCTGTTGAATGTTTGTAATTATAAGTTACTTGCTTTGATACTGGATCTGTGGCACCACAATTCTTCTTTAGATGATCAGTCATTGAAGTTTAACTGTTTTCAGTTTTAAGATGCAAATCCTTGTTCGTAGTCACTGAGGTCAGTGGACTGGACTGATGTCCATCATTATTCACCAGCCTGCCCTCTGAGGACTCCAGTGAGTCACGGGCTGAGGGTGAGGCTGTAATGAGCAGGTTTGGACACTAGAGAGCAGAGCTTGTTCAGGCTCATAAAGACCACAGAGTGTCTGTGACCTCATTTGAACAAAGTTTGGTGAAATTCCTATGAGGAGGCTCTGTGGGCAGACCTCAGAAAGCTGAGCATGGTGTACGTGGCCCGCAACTCATTTCCAAAACTCAACAAAATATAAGAATGAAGAAACCACCAAATGTGCTTAACCTGACATATGAATATAACACTATGCAAAACTTTGGATCTCTAATAGAAATATTTCTATACTATCTAGATCGGAGATGGGCAGCCATGGCAACTATGAGGGCTGTAGTAATATCCTCTTCACTGCAGTGGGCCAAACATATGAAAACTGAGGGAGACTCCTGATAAAACGGTCAAACCACGTTTTCGCTAAGATCACTGATTTATAACTTTAATCAGAATCTATGATACAGGCATTCTTATTTTTAAGTTCAAACGCAAGTAGAAAAGCTTAATTCAATGTAATAAACATATAGGTAAAGCCAAATGAGGACTCTTTTATGGTGCAATTAATTCGAGAATACTGATAATTTAAGTTAAATTACTAAACTTTTCCAAAAGCTTTTATTAATGCTACAGTTAAGATTTAACTATAAATTATTATTTGTGTTCATGTTATAAAGTATAAACACTTATACTTTTTTATGACGGCTTTATATGTGCATTTTTTGTTTATTACCTGTGGCTCCCTGACCCTAATCAAAGTTGACTTCCCTGTGTTCGACCAGTTGTGCCAAAGTTCAAGACAATTTCAGCAAGATGTTGACGGACTGAATGAGAAAGTGATTAACAGATGTATGCAGTTTGACAGAATTTCACAGTAAAAATGAGTTGTAGAGCATTGCTACAGTTCTGCCTTCTTTGTGTCCTCCCTGTACACAAAGTTTGGGGTCAACAGATGACAGGGTAAGGTCAAGAATGGCACAGGATCTGACTTGAAAGAGTGATTTTGTTCATACCATGAGAATCATTTCACTCCCCGACACCCAATTATTCCGCCTGCAGACGCCACTATAGCAGCAGTTAAAACAATTATTCACTTTAAAATAATCTTCATCAGATTATATTATATACATCATCGGAAACAAAATGACTCCAGTAAAGGCACTAGCTGCTGCTGTGATTGGTACACGATTATGGAAAGTGCATGAAAAATAAGAGTGTATTTAATTTTCTATTTCAGAGCACAGAGATTTCTTCTCTTCCGTCCAGCTGCTGTTCAGGTCAGGCAGTAGTGAAAGTATAGCGGGTGACATGATGGTAGACCTCACCAGGACGCAGAAGACAATCAGGAAAGGAGGTCTAAGGACAGACAAATGGACAGAAGGACCAACAGTTCAGAGGAATACTCAATAAACAACATTTTTAGTGTGACTTTTATAATTCTGTTGAACTGATGTTTCTAGATTCGGCTATAGTATCTAACCCTAAACCTTGCATAACATCAAAACTTTCTACCAGTCATGAAGCCATACCTGGTTGACGGCATCAGGCCAGTTCTGTGTCTCCAGACAGAAAGAGCTGTGCTTCCCGGACTGAGATCCACCCTTTCCTGTCATGGAGCCATCCAGATAGTTGGCGGTGTAGAACTGGATCCCTGGCTGGTTGGTGGACACCTCGAGGACGCGGCCACTTGCTGGATGATACACTCTGAGATGGAGGGAGAGGTTTTCATGGCAAAATCAAACAGAGTGTTGAAGGAATGAGTCAGAAAAAGCAGAAGTGAGTAAGCATTTAGCACTTCCTGGTTTTCAAGTCTAGAGTAAATGGGATTTATAATACCGGGTTCGGATAATTGCCTGAAATAAGGTTTGTGGTGAACACACACACGAGATTTTTGATGTTTAATGGAAGATGATAAAATGCAGCTGATGTTGCTGCTTTTAAATCTTAAATCATTGTTTTGTGTTTAAAATGATGGTTGCTAATGCTAACTAACTGCAAACACAGACTACAAAAATGGCTGGGGACCCAACGGCAAGCATTTCTGATTGATTTTTAATAATCAGTTATTCATGCACTATTGCCACAGCCATGAGGACCAACTTGGTCAGGTCACTCAATTATGAGGAAACTCTCAAACAAGAGGTTACAATAAGATGTTCGAAACATTGTAGTTGCTGCTAAGTTAAAACTGCCATGTTGTCATTCATAGAAGCTTTTTAATAGCTTTCCACTCTCACTGATTATGTTTCAGCTTGAAACGACGTGAAATTATCTTCCTTTGTTAAGACCATCATAAAGAGCAGAACATCCAAGTTTCACCATTCTTTGTTCTCCAGAGCTTATTATCAGCAAAGATCCAAAACACAGTGAAAAAACCTATAGGCTTTTAGGGGGTTTGCAGTTGAGGGAACAAGCGCGATGCTAACATCTGTGAGGCCGACAGAAATACGTCATCCTTGCATAACTCTATAAAGGCAATGGTGTCAGTGTTTTAGTGTTGGGTTATAGTGAGTCTGTGCAAAAGAAATCAACAAACCTCGCAGCATGTCTCTCTGTCCAGGCATCTTTAGGTGATGACAGACAGAAGTTGTGGTCAAACCCTGGGCCTGGAACTTCCTTCAGTCGCGGGCCAATCAAAACAGGCTTTCTGAGGTCAAAGGGCGTGCCTTCCACTTCTCGTATCTCCCCTTAGGATAAATGGGGTAAATGATTTAAGACTTTTCCACCAAGTTGACGGCACATGATATTTGTAGCATTAAATTATTGCACGTTTAACTCATGTTACAAAATGCTAAAACAAAGCATTGAGTCAGGTGACTTAAATGGGTCAAATACATCAACCCCCTCATTGTTTGATTTTTTAGGTGGGGTTGCTCAAGGCCTGTGGCACAGCTCTGCCCCGAGGGAAGATAAGCAGTTAAGGACGCTAGGTGATACATTGCAGTCAATGGTACCACTCTAAGCGTCATAATTACCCCACTTTTAGGGTCAAACTACACAAAGACTATGTTTGACTAGATGCAACAGTAAGATCCTCATTTACAGCATTTAACTTTTCCTTGACAAGTGAGTTTAGAACAATTTTAGTTGCGACATATGGGCTCCGTATCCCTCTGCCAGCCTCTCACTGCTCTTCTCATCAGCTGTTCAGGTCTTTATGTTTTCAGCCATGTCAGTTTGCTGTCATTAGGGCACAAACTGATCTAAATCTAACCCTCCTGAATATTTAGAAGATGTGTCACTCCTGTATTAATCACATATGTAAAAAACAAGCCAAACAAATGGTCACAGTACAGATTTCTGTCACTTGATGTGGGCCTTCGCCAACATTGGCTTGTTGTTTTAAATCTGGACATCAGGATTCCCCTCTGCAATAACAGAATGTTGTGTTTGCAGTGCCCATTTTAGCCATCAGAACCTGAAAGGTCCAGGAGAAGTGTTGTTCCCCTCATGACAGCAGTGGGCCTTCAGGTTCACAGGCATGGGCTCACAGTTCATGCATCTGCACCACCTGGTAACCTGTGATCTGTCCTGCTCCTCAGTTTCCTCAACAGTTTCTTAAATCCCTCTTTCTACCTGGGACACCATCTGCTTAAGTTCTTCCTCTGTGTATTCCGGCTCATAAAGATATCCTCTCATGCACACAACTAACAGTATGTCATTGTCACTTATGTCAAAATGGCTCATTTTTAGCTCAGTTTTAGTGAAGCTAGTGTTTGTTGTTTCTTGTGTAGACAGACGACCTGAACAGCTGATGAGAGCCCGTCACTGATGGAAGGATACGAAGCACATATGTTGCATCATGACAGTTTCAGAGACAGAGGCTTTATCTAGGAAAAGTGAAACACTGTAAAGAATCTCAAGGCACTGTCTAGACGAGCCAGTGTTGCTTTTTGTGTATTTACCCTGAAAGTGGGGTTATTATCAGGCTTTTGGTAGCACCATTGACGTACCGGCTATCTTCCCTCAGGGGATAAGCTGTCCAGTTGTTATATTGGCAATTATATTTACTAGTGTCATGGGCCTCAAGCAACCCCACTTAAAAAAAAAAAAAACCTATTCCTTTAACGTGCAATTTCAAGTGCAGAATAGCTTAACAATTTGTCCAAAAGTGCTGGTGTACAACCTCTCCTCTGCAGTTTGATATCAGCATATTCGTATAATAATCAGTCATCTCCTTCCTCTCATAAACAGCCCTTATGACTCTGCAACAAAGTGCTCCTCTGTGCTTTTTTCTATTTTGTTCATGGATCAACTTTCTAATCATGCGACAGGTTAATGTTTTTCCCTCCAAGAGTTCAAAGTTCTGATTAAAAAAAGAAGTTGTAGTTGAAGAGCACCACTGCTTAGTTTATCTGGATTTTGTATTTTATTTCTGTTCAGTTTGTCTGCCTGGTTTCATTTAAAGTTTAAATAAGTTTTTATTGATTTGCTTTATAGGTCAGGTTACCATTTCAAACAAGGTTTAGATGTACTGGGACATCTTGGCTAAAGACAACTACACCATGGCTGCATCATTAAAACATGGGTTATACTGTTACATATTAATGTTTATTGATTTACTATTCCGTCATTATATCCCGCTTCTCAAAGGACATAAAAACACCAATGATTTAACAATATCAACTGTTATTTCTGTTACTGTCTTTATGTACAAAAACCTCTCCAAGTTAAAGTATCGGTTCAATTACTGTGCTCTCAGTTTACACGAGTAAATTTCCACAGTTGGGTTCATTATGTTCTAAGACGACATGCAGAGACAAATCTTTTTACCTGTGGGGATTGTTGTGTCATCTACAGGGAGGTAAGACTGAGCATTAATGGACACTTGATGGTCATAGATATCAGCAGACCCCTGCACACACAAACAAACTCTGTAAGTCAAGAGTTAATCATTAGTCTCTCATGCAGTAGCGATCTTCCTATTACAAACCCCAATACAAATACATTTATTTAAAATGAAAATAAAATGCTTTTCAACCTATATTCAATTAAATACGCTACAAAGACAAGATATCTAATGTTCGAAACTTCATTTTTTTGATGCAAATATTCACTCATGTTGAATTTGATGCCTGCAATACATGTTTACCACTGTGTTACATCACCTTTCTTTTCAGCAACACTCAAGCATTTGGAGGCTGACAACACCAACTGCTGAAGCTTTGTAGGTGGAATAGTGTCCTACTCTTGCTTGATGTACAACCTCCGGGGTCTCCAATGTTGTATTTTGTGCTTCTTAATGTGCCACACATTTTCAATGGCAGACCGGTCTGGACTGCTGACAGGTCAGTCTAGTAAAAACTGGCAAAACTGTTGGATCATGTGCAGAATGTGGCTTGGATGGCAGCATATGTCGCTTTAAAACGTGCATGTACAGTACCCTTCAGCATTAATGGCGAATTCATAGATGGACAAGTTACCCATGCCATGGGCATTAACACACCCCCATACCATCACAGATGCTTTTGAACTTTGTACTGATAATAACCCTGATGGTCCTTTTCCTCTTTGGCCCAGAGGACAGAGGTGAAAGTAAGCTGGAACGCACCAGAACGACGTGCCGGTAAGAACTATACAGACCTCTTCTACCAGAACACACCAGAATGCCTCGGAAATGCAACTTTCACCCATGCATACAATGTGAGCCCTTTCTTTTTTCAATCGAATTTACCGAAATAAATGTAAAATTGATGAATACATAAAAATCATCTCGCAACTTGTAGTAGGCAGTCACTCGCTGTAGCGTAACGTTAATCCAATGTCCACCGGTGCTGTGTTTTTTTTTGCAGACAACAGGGTAGTCATTTTTGCAAAATAAACAAAACAAAAATCCACATGTAATAAATTGTGAGGTTTTACGTGTCCTGAAATACTCTGTCTCTCTGTCATGCGAGCAGCACCACTCCTTCCGCAAACAAACACACGTGGAAGTGAGAAAACTCAATGCGTTCTTTTCATTGGGTGGCTGGTTGCTTAGGTGATGGAAGGACCCCAGACAGTCAAGACAGGTCAAAAAATGCAAAGAAAAATTGACTGTATGCTCAAGATAAAGAGGGATGACAGGCAGGTTGAGGAAAAGAGAGCGGAAAGTGCAGAGGAAGCACATGGAGCAGGTAGGCTATGCAGTAGACCAGAGATGGGCCATGAAGTCTATCCCTCTGTCAAAAATGGCTGACAATGTTACTAGACCAGAACACAACAGTAGCCTGTATGATTTTTTGTGTAGTCTACATTTACTGTGGGCCTAGGCTGTAAGCCAGCTTCTGTGCACTACTACTACTGTTATTATTGTTCTGATGTTATCTCCCCCGAAGAGGAACTTTACCTGAAAATAAATGTTTTGCCATATATTACATCATGTGTCTGACATCTTACATTATGCACTCAAGGATGTGCACAGTAGTCAGAAAAGAGCAGGCTTTATCAACATCTTTCTTGTATGATGCCCGAGCTAAAAAAATTTTTTTGAGTTGCACAGTTCCTGCAAGAATCTTATCTTACTTTCACCCCTGCCAGAGGACAATCTGAAATGTGGACTCATCAGACCACAGCACACTTCTACACTTTGCATCGGTCCATCTCAGATAAGCTCAGGTCCAGAGAAGCCGGCTGTGTTTCTGGGTGTTAGTGATATTTGGCTTTTGCTTTGCATGGTAGAGTTTTAACTTGTACTTGTAGATGCAGTAACAAACTGTGTTAACTGACAGTAGTTTTCTGAGGTGTTTCTTGTGTACATGGTAATATCCTTTTATAATGATGTTGGTTTATAATACAGCTGCCTCAGGGGTCAAAGGTCATGGGCATTCAATGTATGTTTTCAGCCTTGCCCCCTGAGTGCAGAAATTTCTCTGGATCTCTGAATGTTTTGATGATTTTATGGACTGTAGATGATGAAATCCCTAAATTCCTTGTAACTGTAGATTGAGAAACTCTGTTCTTAAACTGTTTGACTATTTGCTCACACAGTTGTTCACAAAGTGAACCTCATCACATCCTTGTTTGTGAATGACTGAACCTGTAGGAGGCTCTTTTACCCAATCATGATACTCACCTGTTTTCAGCTAAGCTGTTCACCTGTCCAGGTGTTTTTGAGCATGCTCAGTCTTTTGTTGTACCTGTCCCAGCTATTTTGGAATGTACTGCAGGCATCAAATACAAAATGAATGAATATTTCAGGTTCATAAAATACATTTTAAAAAGTTGTGTATACACAGTTTATCTCCCCCTCATTGCAAGTGAAAATGCACCAACACGTCGGTTTATTAGTATCGTAGAAGACTATTAATCAAGAATTTTCCCTTCTGATTTACTGCTTACTTGTAATTAGTTGAGAAGTTGTCATACACGAGTTGTGATTGTTATTAGCTTTGTTTAGTATGACCTTGATAGAATAATAGTCTCACAAGAACAGTTATTCACCCTTTATCACTGTAAGTTAGAAAGGTCTATTCTGTTTATATGGACACTGAGTTCACTGTACTCCTGTGGCCTCCACAGTCACCAGATCTCAAACCAATTGAGGAGGAAAAGGGAAATTTGCAAAATCTGCAGCAACAGTGTGACGCTTCCATGTCAATGCAGATCAAAATCCAACAATGGCATGCCACAAAAAATTAAGGCAACTCTTCAGGCAAAATGAAGTCCACGAGGAAGGTATACCTAATAAAGTGGCCAGTGAGTGTATGTCCTTACCTGTCCAGCCAGGTTGAAGTAAGCGTGGTTGGTGAGATTGATGGGGGTTGTTTTCGTTGACCGAGCTCGGTACTCAGCAGACAGCGTTTCCCCCTGAACACAAACAGATTTTTCAGAGAGCAGCTTCATGTGAAAAAATATTCATGCATTATTTTTTTTAATATTTAGACTCCAGATTCAGTTTATCATCACTCTATGATATACTCTCTGCAGACATGAGCCTGAAATGCTCTTCACCAAACTCAGGCAACAGATAAACATGCAGAGGTGGAGACAGGACACACGACAAAGACAGACAGACAACAGTTTAAAAACATGACAGTAGTAACAGCAGCAGAAATAAGCAGACCTGATACTAAACGAATTAAACGTTGAATTTATAAAAGAAACAAAAAACAAAATGCTGAAACAACAAATATTTATTTCTCTATTTCCATGTTAATCAACCAGGAGGAGAAAAATGTATTTAGATCAAGAACCACGTTTACAGGAGTGACCTGGACAAGACAGGCAGCAGAAGATTAAACAACTGTCAGATATACAACTATGACATAAACAGGGTAACATCAGCTAAATTAATCAGCATCTACAACCTGATGCATCTGCCTCCAGTGCATCTAACCTGTTCTTAAAAAGCTTTATACTGACCAGCTTTCCAAGAAATACATTTTCCTGCAGCAGATTCAGGTCTGCAGGAGCAGCAGTCCTGAAACTATTATCCTGCCCCCCAAGACAAACTGTGGGGACAGAGTCACAGAGCAAAGACTGAATCTCCAAATAGGGCTGCTCAATAATGGCAAAAACTATGACCGTGACCATTTTCATTGATATTGAGATCAAGATTCTTAAGCACGATTACTCATTGATTGTACCTCATCTGCACTGCATGCATTTGTTGGACTAAAACACTCAACACTTTGACATCATTACCACTGAAACACAAGCAATAAGCAAAAAGTAAATATGAAAAATGAACATATAACGTATGACATATAACGTCAAAGTGAAAGAAGGAAGCTTACAAATCTAAATTAGTTTAGATCGATTACTCTTTAGGTTAAGGAAATCAATTCACAAAAAAATTTAAATACACGAAAAATAAATCTAAAAAGATTGTAAAAAATGACATCACGAAGAAGCAGCACAGACTGATAAAATCACAGACAGTAAATTTAGATACTTGGTAGATTTCTTGATAGTATTAAGTGAGCCACCAATAAAAATACTAATGCAAATGAGAATCCAAAAACAGGCTGTAAAAGAAAGTTTGTGCATAATTAACCTTTTTCAAATCTTAGTGCCACTAAGAGCAATATGACTGTGTAATATGGTGAGCTGCAGCCCCAGACCTTTAGTTTCTGTTGCCCTCCGCATCAAATAATTCCACTTTGAGTTTCATTTACATGTAATCTATAAAATTATTTATCTGGAAATATCAAGATATATATCAAACATTGCAATTCAGCTCAAATACATCAAGCTGGCAATTTTGGTCCATATTGGCCAGCCCTAATCTGGTGCTACAAAAGCTTATTCTTTTCCTTTGTTCTGTGAGAAAAGTTCTTTCTCCTGCAGTTTTGTGACTTGATTTCATAAGAGAGCAGTCTGAAGTAATCAGCTTAGTCACTGAAAATATCTTATTTATCATCACAGAAACAACTTGAACCCTGCAGAACATCCAAGTGTTTTTAACTACACTTAATTCATTTTTCTTGAATTGTGTCCTCCACCTGATTCTGTATATTACCTGAAAGCCCAGAGAAATTTTTAAAAGTCTCCCAACAGATTCAATATGACATTTCTCTACATGTGAGAAAACAGAGAATCTCCTTAACTGTGACATAACCCAAGTGTCTGGAGTCAGTCTAACAAAAGCTTTGTGGGAAACTGAGGGTATATACATTCGGAGTAGCAGAGTGATAAAGCAGATGTGTTTACCTGTAAGGTGTAGGAGACAGAGACTTGAACCTCTCCAGGATAACCCTGGTCTCCATCTGGGCTTGTATGACTCAGCTGTACACCTCCATCAATTGCTGTAGCAACCCAGACAGCCTGGAGAGACGGAGGCCACAAAGAGAATAAAGTTCACAGAGGACTCAGAGGTTGGAGTTAGAAAAATAACAACTTCATCCATTTTCTTTTGGAATATGAGGCATGGCTATTAAATAACAAGATGAATGTTGTAATACAGTTTTATTGAACATGAACATTTTTCAGTGTCGCTCTTCTTCTGCATCAACACTCCTCTGCATTCAGGTCTTCACTGATCACATCAGTGCAGCAGCTTCTTCTGAGCCTCTGTTTCAGTGTTGATTTTGACAACACTTTTAATTTAGTTTTAGTCTTTTGCCTAAAATATCTTTTAGTTTTAGTCATAATTTAGTCATCTAAATTGTTTTAATTTTTCTCTAGTTTGAGTTGATGAAATTTACTGTAAATTTAGTCAGCTAAAATATAAATTGTTAAGTGTAAGGCATTTTTTATGTTTCCTTGAATTTCTCAAGTCATGTTTTACACTTGGATCCCACCACCTTAAAAGCTAAGGCGGTTGTGATTGGATGTCCCTCTTAACTCATCCAACCTTTCCACACAACCAAAGATTGATTAAAGTAGTTGTGATTCCTAACTTGTTCCTACTTTCCACATGACAATATTAAGTCTGATTGGATTTAGTCTCTGTCAAACATTTTAGTCTAGTTTATAATTGTTGACAAAAATGTCAGTTAATTTAGTTTCAGTTTTTGTCAGTGTACACTGTTTTTTTTTAGTTATAGTCTAGTTTTCGTCAGGGGAAAAAAGGTTGCTGGCGAAAACTATGATGAAAATAATTAGTCGACCAAATTAACACCGCTCTGTTGTTCTTTTCTTAACCTCTGACACAGACTCATATCATGCACAGTTTTAATCTTAGGAAAATGAAAACGCCTCACTGCGCTACCACTGCCACCTTGGAAAACCTGTTCTGGCCACAATTACCATTCCTAGTTGACACGTTGCTCAACTTTTAAACTAATCATTTTTAAGCGAAATTCAATCAGCAGCTAGCAGTGAACTAAAGACATCATTGTTGTAAACTTAGAGCAGTTGTGTGGGAATACCTTGAATATAAAACAGTGTGACTGTGAACCTCATGGTTTTATCCCCATAAAAGCAGCGTCATTATTTAATAGCCACACCTTTTAGTCAAATCAAGAGGGTCAGGGGGGTCTGCATCCAGCTGCATATGTTTGAACTTTGGGATCACATTTAAAAAAAGATTAAATCAACAAAAAGTAATTGAGACAACTGGGACTAAGGTGAAGCCAGGATCTTCTGTGTTTACATTATCCAGAGCTTTTTTCCCCTCTTGGTGTCCTGTACAAACACTCTGGACACTGCAGAAAGATATCTCAGGTCCATTTGATCAAAATCAGCCGCCATGATAAACATCCCATCCCCACAGACTGCTCTAAATCCCCTCAAGCACCACAGTGAAAGGACAGTTTGTTTTAGACAGCTTGATCTTAAGCACATCAGTAAACAAGAGCCACTGGACTTCTGACACATAAACGTGCACAGAAGGGAGCATCACAAGAGTAAACACAAGTCCTTCCGAGCTGTACAGTATGTTTGTCCTTTTACTGAAATGATTGATTTTCCAAACTTGTGAATGCTTAACCTCTCAGGCTGAATGACCAGACTGTAGCGATGAAAACTCCCCCACAGACTCATTTACATTACAAGGGGGACGCAAAGGGGGACAACCAGACAACTTTCAATCCTCACACTAACATCTGAGGGCAATTTAGTCACCAATCAACCTAATGAGCATGTATTTGGTCTGTTGGAGGAAGCCGGAGTGCCCGGAGAGAACCCACATATGCACAGGGAGAACATGTAAACTCCACACAGAAAGGCCCTGACTGTCACAGGGATCGAACCGGCGACCTTCTTGCTGTGAGGCTTGAGCGCTACCTGCTGCGCCACCCATTTTGGTATCAGTGTTTTTAAAATATAAATTAAATTAAATTGAATCTTGTGTTTCTGTATTGTCTTGATGGAAGTACAACTTTCAACACATCAATTTGACTTCATCACTGCATAAATATTCTGCCCAGGTTGTCCTAAATAATATGACGTTTTTTCCTAGATTTTTGCTTGAAAGGGCTGCAGTTGCAAATTGGAAATAGTAGAAAATGGCTTGGAGTTGCAAGGGTTGATTGGAAAAAGATAATATTCAAGTATTTTTAGATTTGGTTAAATCCCATAAAATGATATTTATTTAAAAACGAGGCTATTTTGAACATTTATTAAAGGATGTTAGTTTTGTTTATGCTTTAGTTGTACCAAAGAGCATGTTAAAATATTAGGGTCTTTAGAAAAAGAAAATATTTGACAGGCTTAGATTTGTGTATAAAAAGTTAAAATTGGAAATTCTTCATTCCTGTTCAAAATGTATGTCCAATAACATTTTCAGTTTTAAACAAGTTACTAAATGATGTCTAACATATTTAAGTTTTCTGTTTTTATAACAGGAGGTCTAATAAATTTGTTACACACTGTTTATTCTCATGTTTATTTATCAGTTCACTTTACAGATGCTTGTTTTGAGAAACTGTGCAGAGCTGCTTTGGCCAAATCTCATTTCTTTTCATGGGGCCCAAAATTTCAGGGGTGCACTACAGCCCATTTCTTTAAGCCTCAATCTGTTAGATGGAAACACAAAAGTAAAAAAATAACAGACTTTGTGGATCATATGGGATTATATGATTTAATGAGGAAAACTTACAGACACAAGCAGACTGCCAAGCCTCATTTAAATTGGTAGAATAATAATACCAATTATTCACCCAAACCCGTCTGATTAAACCTGTGTGAGTCAGGGCAGACTAACTGCAGCTCCAAAAAAACTAACATACTTCAGCTGATGAGAAACAAACATCAGTCTTACCTTATTAAAGCCCCGCAGCCCTCCATGCAGAGCATTAGGTCCATTGTTGATATCAAGCTTGTATTCTTTCCCCTCCACCACAAAGCGACCCCGTGCGATCCTGTTAGCCACACGACCTACAACAGCCCCCTGGTACCGCTTATCTGACAGATAACCTGACAGAACAACACAACAAACACCCTTATTATCCATATTTACAGATTTAATACATGGCTTCAACCTCATGACAGCCTCTGCGTCTTATTGTTAATTCATACTTAAAAAAATCTCTAACTGTTCATTTGACTGTTGAAGTGGATCAATAGAAAGCTAGATGACTCGGTGGATTGATAGATTGATCCTAAATTAAAGAATTTCATTTGAAAACTTGTCAAAAGGCAAAAACATGACAATAGTAAATATTAGGGTAAGCAAAGAATTAAACAATGGCATTAGGGGGCCTGGGGGATATATTGATTAAATCAGTTCAGTCCATTCTGTGTTGTGGAAGAATTAAATAATGATTCAATTGGGGTTTTTATTCTGCGACCTACTTCACCATATGTTTTGCTCCCCTGGGCCCTGGTGGTTAACACCTTCACCAACAACACAGTCTTCAAAGTAAAAGCCCCGACTCCAAAAGGGTTGTGTAAGACGTAATGAAAACAGAATACAACGCTTCAACTGAACTAATGAATGAACTTTATTGTTTGTTTTTTTACAAATATTCCCTCATTTTGAATTCAATGCCTGTAACACGTTATGAAAGAGCTGGGACGGGGGGAAACAACAGAGCGGGAAAGTTGAGGAATACTCAAAAAACAACTGTTAAGACAAAATCAACAGGTGAACAGGTTCATTGGAAACAGGTGAGGGTCATGTCTGGGTATAAAAGGAGGATCCCTGAAAGGCTCAGCCATTCGCCAGCGAGGATGGGGTGAGGTTCACCACTTTTATGAACGACTGCGTGAGCAAATAGTGCAACAGTTTAACAACGTGTCTCAACGTGCAGCTGCAGAGAATTTAGGAATTTCGTCATCTACAGTCCATAAAATCATCGAAAGGTTCAGAGAATCTGGAGAAACCTCAGCTTAAGTGGTAAGGTTGAAAACTACATTGAATGCCCATGACCTTGGATCCCTCAGGCAGCACTGCATTAAAAACCAACATCATTCTGTAAAGGAAATAACCATGTGGTCTCAGGAACTCTGTGGAAAATCATTGTCAGTTAACACAGTTTGTCACTACATCTACAAGTGTGAGTTAAAACTCTACCATGCAAAGTGAAAGCCAAATATCAACAACACTCAGAAACACCACCAGCTTCTCTGGACCCGAGCTCAGCTAAAACGGACTGACGCAAAGTGGAAAAATGTGCTGTGGTCTGAAGAGTCCACATTTCAAACTGTGTTTGGAAATCATGGATGTCTTGTCCTCCAGACTAATGAGAAAAATGGTCATTCAGACCTTTATCAGCACAAAGTTCAGAAACCAGCATCTGTGGTGGTATGGGGGTGTGTTAGTGCCCATGGCATGGGTTACTTGTAAGTCTTTTTCAGGGTCTTCCTCGCTTATTTCAGCAAGACAATGCCAAGACACATTCTGAATGTGTTTCAAAAGAGTGGCTTTAAAAGAAAAGAGAGCAGGTACTAGACTGGACGAGAGAAATTTGTTAAATAAAATATGTTTTCATGTGTAATGTGTTCTTCCTATATTGGCCAGGACACTCTTGAAAAAAAGATTTTTAATCTCAATGGGTTTCTTTTCCTGGTTAAATAAAGGTTAAATAAGAATAACATAAAAGTAATGTTTTTTTTATCCTGAGATAAAGGGGAACTAATGGATTTTCCAACCCTGTGAATATTTACCTCTGAGGTTGAAGAATAAATAACACTATGAAGGTGAATAATTGGTCTTATTTTTACACTGAATTTAACTGGGGATAGGCAGTCTGTTTGTGCCTGTAAATTTACCTCATTATAGCATAAAATCCACTATCGTTACAAGTTTTGTGTTTGCATCACACAGACTGAGGCTAAAAAAAAACCTGGTCCATAATGTAAATGAGGCTGTAAGAGAGTTTAAGTCACCACAGTCTGGTCATTCAGCCTAAGAGGTAAATACTCTCAGGGTCAGAGAATCAACAATTCCTCTTTTATGTAAGAATAACAAAAATGTTAAACATAAACAAAAGTTATTTAACATATTTTAATGTAGGGTAAGGTTAGGTAAGCCAAGTCATTGTCCCTTTGCACAGACAACAGACATCCAAGGACAAGACAAAACATGATGAAGTGAAAACAGTGCTTAATATTAAAGGAGGAACCCTCGGTAGACAAGATCAGAAATGACTCATCAGTAAAAACAAACAAATAAAAAACAAGACTGAAAGATAATGGACTACCGACCAATAAAAACCTGGTAAAACAAAGTAAAAATAATAACAACTATAGTCAACCAATAAAAACAAGGCAGATAAAAGCAAGAGTAGTAAAGTATCATCAGTAAATTAAATAATAGATCATTAAAAAGTAAATCAAGAACATATTTCTTCATTATCACAAATAATATATGAAGTAGAGTATGTCCACTGTGGGCTCAGTTGTGTTACTTTCTGTCGTGCTCCTCCTTCAAACTCAATATCTTTTTGGGCCCCTCAACCCAAGAAGTCACTTAAGGGGCAAAGTTAAGAATTTTCTAAATACATCCAAACATACGAATAATAGTTTCCTCATTATGTATATAAAAACATAAACCGATAAATCCACACATACATTAAATTTATTATTCTGATCCACATCCTATCTTAAACAGATTTAAAAAAAAGCTAAGCACTAACTCGATCATTATTTTTTCGAGACTCAAATAAAAGATCTAAGTCTAGAGTAATAATATAAAATTCTAAAAAATAAAAAAGTCCAGATTAAACCACACTGACAAAAAAAAGCCAACAGAAACCTGAGAGACCCACTGAAAACAGCTCCAAGGCCCAGTTTGGTCCCAAGCCGCCAGTTAAGAACCCCTGGTTAAAATGATGAGTCTCCTCAGGAACTACAGACATTTATCACTCATGAAAATAATTTAATTAGAAGTTTTTTAATCTGTTAAATGTGTTTGTGTTTGTTTGAGGAAGAGATCAGCCGATTGCCTTCTTACCCTCCAGATCATCGAAGCCGAGGACCACATCCTTCACCTGACCGTCCGTCCCCCTGCTGCACACGGACCTGATGATGCAGCCCAGGGTGAGGACCTCCACCTTCAGCTGAGGAGACTGGAGCACCCACATGTCCACGGCAGGGTGGCCGGACACTTCCCCCCACTTATGATGGCTGACCGCAGTCATGATGAACCTGAAAGACCCTTACATTAATATCACTGTTATTTATTCTGTTATCTCCATGACACTGGATATTACATTATTCTAAATCACATTTTTATCTTTTTTTTTTATCTTTTCATGACATGAAAAACATGAAGTATGAGCATCAATCCTACTATTCTGTGCCATTTCAGGGTGGAAAGTTTGCTCTAAAATATCTCAAAATTTCATATATTTCATGATTCCATGTGAAGGTTTGCTTAACGAAAAAATATACTTTCAAGCTTAGGACATGATAATATTTTCATTTTTAACTTATTATTTTCATGTGACAGAGGCCAAATGTCCACCCTGTTACCAGACCTTCCCTTCTCAGTCCCATACTGATGTACAAGTGTCTTAATAATTACTGTTAAAGGAGCTCCTATGTCCCGTTCTTCACCACAGAATTGAATTAAACAAGACTTTTTTAATTAAATCATTTTTGTAAAATATCTGTTCTATTTTAGAATACAATGTCATTTTTATCAAACACTTTTCTTTTTAAATAAAAGGATGTTAAGATAGAATTTCACTTTTTTTTTTTCTTGGTAGTATTTGACCTATTCATTCCTCAAAATATTCACATAGATAAAAATATATCTTTCTCATTTTGGTAAATAAAGATTAACTGGGCAGAGGGATAACAGGGTGAACACCA
>JBAMNC010000046.1:0-277500 GCA_037902135.1 Cetoscarus ocellatus | reverse complement strand
GTGACCCTTTGAACCTCTGGGACAGAAACTGCTCCAAGAGTGGCTAAAGAACCATACATAGAAAAAAAGAAAACGTTCTAGAGGAACAAGTTCAAATACATGAATATTTTAGCATTACGGTTTCTTTTTTTGGCACACTTTTATTTTTTACTCCTAATAGCCAAGGCTTGAAGGACCCATATTCAGATGTGAAAAGCCTGCCTCTGCTTTGATCTGTGTATAGTTTGAGAAAAAATCTGTAGGAATTAAATTCTGTTTTTGATTTTTTGTTTTGTCTCTATGGCCATAAAACTTTGAGCACATTAATCTGGGTAGAAGATTTATCATTACAGTTTAAATATTCTAATAGTCTTGGATGTCCTAGAAAAAATACTTCTTAATTTTGTCTGTGGGTGAAAAGTTTGAGGCTCTAAAAAAAGTCCAGGCAGACTAAAAATACAGTAGTAGAAAACAGCAAGGGTTATTAGATACAATTAGAGCATAAACGAAACAAATATCCATTAATTAATGTTTAAAGTAGACTCTTTTTTAATGAACATGTTATAATATGGGAATTAACCAATGCAAAAAAAATGACTGGATTTTACTCTTGTAGAAGACCGGTGGGAGACCTTGGGGAAGACCCAGGACACGCTGGAGGGACTATATCTCTCAGCTGGCCTCTGAGCACCTTGGGATCCCCCTGGGACAGCTAGACCCGACCACGAATAAGCGGAAGATGGTTTGGTACGATATTATTCTTGCAATTTACAACAAGAAAGGCTTGGTATTTTTGTATGTGCTGAGGAAAGACCCCTTTATATGAAAAGTTGATTCATTTACATTATAAAACCTCTAAAACTGTAATACATTTTGGGAGCCTCATTCAGTCATGGGCCCTTAGAATCTTCCTAACGTTTCCCCTCCCCCCCGACTTCTATCAGTCGAATACCAAAATTTATATTAAGGCACTTTAATGTACTGACTGCCTTATTCATCATTTGGAAACAGTCAGGAGAAGAAGTGTAAATGCTGTGTCAGCAGTAGCATAACTATGACAAAAGTTAAATGCATTTTGGCTTCTTCAGTCCATGATCATGGACATGCAGCTAAAATCTGTATTTACTGATGTAGATTTAATTCATGCATTGCAGCATTTCTTTTAATTAACAACTCTTTATGTGGCTGTATTTAATTTGCTGTTTCAACCAAAAAGAGAGAAGTTGACCCAATGTGAGCGAGAGACTGTGCACTGGGCATTCACACAGGAAGTATGTCAATGCCCCCGGGTAAAACATAGTTTTTTGGGGGAAATCCCTCAGTTATCAGAGAGCTTCTGTGGTCTTTCTGTCAAATTTCTCAGGCTCACAGCTCCAAACTGCAAAGGCTGTCTAGAAAAGATGAACTTACTTTAAAAGCCATTGTAACCAGAATGATGCTATTGTGTGTTAATGAACTTCTTTGGCACACTCATTATTAATCAGATGCATTTTCATCAGAAATAGAAATTTATCCTTTTATTTTCTCAGCAGAGAGCAACAGCAGCCTTCCAAGTATGAGTGCTGCACTGCGTGATAACACAATGTTGGTTATTGGCATATTGCCCCTAAGGTCACTGAGGCCAAGAAACTGTGATACTTGAACTACACAGAGGCCCAAGCCAAATACCTGCTCAACAAAATATGCAATCTGGATGATGGACCAGGACCAAGACTGTTAACCTGACTGAAAGCACCAGAAGGATCCCAGAAAAACTCACAGCTCATTAAACACAATGATGATGCATTAAAAACCTACGAGGCAACAGTAACTTGCCCCCATACTCATAAGAAAGCCAAGCTTCTCCTTACAATGAAAATGTACAAACCCCAAATCCAGTGAAGTTGGGATGTTGTTTAAAATTTAAATAAAACAGAAAACAATGATTTCCAAAAATAATTTCCAACATTAATTAAATTGAAAACACTACAAAGAGATGATATTTAATGTTCAAACTGATATTTATTTATTTATTTTATTATTTTTTTTTTTTTGCAGATATTCACTAATTTTGAATTTGATGCCTGCAACACGCTCCAAAAAATCTGGGACAGGGGCAACAAACAGATAAGGGAAGTTGAGAAATGATAAAAAAAAACAAAAAAAAAACTTGTTGGAACATCCCACAGGTGAGAAGTTTGCGGTGCTGTTATTTGTTTTTTAATTTGATAGAGAAATTCAGTCCAGAGCTCATAAAACTGCTAGCTAATCTCTGAGGAAGCAGTCACCTACTTCGTCTCATAGTAGCTCCCACCTCTTCCTGCTCTAAAGGACTCTGATTGGACCGTGCTGCTCTGGGCTGCTCACAGTCACTGCTGATTGGAGTTTGGCAAGATGAAGCTGCTTGATTGCAGATGTTAAATCAGGTGGATCCATCTGCACCACAAGGTCAAAAATATCTGAGAGCCAAATTCTCACTAGACTGCAATATAACCGTCCAAGGAGTTACATTTTAGACATCTCAGTTGACTTCACTCTCCAAAGCCCAATGTGACAGCATACATAGCCTGTTTAAAGGGACATCCATGGAAAAATATGTTGGAGCTTCTGAGTATTCATCAATATAACAGGGCAAACCATTTGTTTATGATTAATAAATTTGAAATTATGAAATAAGGTTTTCTGTTCAGAATATGAGCTTCTTTGCACAACTGCACAATGGCTGCGCACAAAACAGCTGCACTTTCCTCCCATCAGTTGTAAATATTCACAGATGTTTGTATGTGTTCCTGATGTACATTTTGTATATACGCTGGATTTGTTAAGAGCTATTTTTTCAGTTATATTTCATTTTGATGTTATTCCCTATATTCATATCTATTCTTATTTTTCTTATTTTTATTTATTACTTCCGTTGTACTAGAGAAAACAACTGCTGGAGTAAAATTCCTTGTATGTGTTGCATACTTGGCAATAAAAAAAACAAAAAAACATTCTGATTCTGATTCTTGTGACACTGCGCTGAGTTTTCATTTCAATGCCTGCCGCTGACTTGATATCTCAGCTCATTTATCTCTACCAAAGCCATGAAGGCACACGGCTAAACCTCAAACAGCACAACCTGTGAAGAGAGAAGGACATGGCATTCAGGACTGGATGTAAGAGGCAAAAGCAATCATTCAGAGTGAGCTGTTTGGAGCTGGATTGTAAATGGTCAAATTTCTCCTGTGGTGATCTATCTGTGTAGTCTGACCAAAGCATGGCTGAGACCAGGGTGTCCAAACTCTTGTCACTGTGGGCCAACTTAAGAAGAATACGAAGACGCCTTTGATATACCCCAACTTAAAGGTAGAAAAGTTAGTAAAATCATTCTAAGGCATAAACAGCAGACATCACAGCTTTTCATTAGTGGCTTGACAAGGCAAATAGCCAATCACTGAAGAATTTTGGGCAGTCATTTACATTTCAGAGAGCCTGTTCAGGCTTGCCTACCACTGGATCCACTCCTGATTAGAGACTGAGGAGAATTACCTCCCTGCAGCAAAGAAAGGGGGCACATTTCCACATTCAAACACAAAACAACAATAAACTGAACAAAGCTTACAAACTGTGGGAGAGTTGGTGCTTCATGAATAATTGGGCAAAATCTTTTGAATAAGATTTTGATATGTATATAACACAATTGATATGCTAATCAGTTTTGATCTGCTGATCTTGAATAAACACAGCCCTACAACAATCCGCTAATGTAGGATATCAACTGTGAGGAGTGGTAAAAGTTGTATTTCACCTGAGCAGCTGAATGTATAAAAAAGAAGTAGCCATGGGCCAATAAAAACAGACAAGGGGCCACAGTTGGTCCTCGGGCTTTAGTTTGGACCCCCATGACTTAGACTTCTCCCTTAAACCACATGGGCCAAAAGGTACAAAATAGGGTGTTTTATTTCTTTGTAAAGGTCAGACTTTAGTTAACAAGATAAAAAAAAACATCATGCATTATTTTCGAAGTTGCAAAGGCACCTCCTGTGACTCAATGACTTTACACTAGACTCCCTGAAAACACCATTTGTTTGGCATAATTGACTAATTCAGGACTTTTGCGATTCCTCTTGAATCAAACGCTGGATAACTTGCCGTGCCAGCGTGTATTTTCCGTGGAGGATTGTGAGATGCATGAACTTTCTTGCACTGTACATCTGTAACGTTTAAATAAACACGTCAGGTTTAAAGAACCTTCACGGTGACCACTGTCTATTCAGGGGGTACCTGCCCGTAAAATGACACACGAACAGAAGTTTACCAAGATCACCTGTGACATTATTTCAACTTATTCCATGGTGTAAGGCAGTAGTTTGTCTCTGTTTGGACTTCAGTCGGTTAAAGCAAACATTGGTTAAATAATTTGCGATGATACATGTCAAATCCACCCCCCTACTCCCGATTTTGGTTGAGCCCTGGGTTCCAGAAGATCCAAGATGGCGGACTAAGCAGCGATGTGCCGAAGTTCACTTTTGACTCTAAACCCGAAGCTCGCTGCCCCCAGCTTGTGTTTAGGATTGCTACGCAGTACATGTGAGGACAGGTAAGTTGAATGGCTCTGATAGCAAGGTATTTTGGGGACAGCGTCTCTAAAATGAAGAGCGTTTTCTGTGCGGAGCATCAGTCGTAGCTAAAGACGCTAACTGTAACGATATTCTAGGTCCAGTGATCCTGATGGTGAGAGGGATAGGGTTTGTGTTTGGAGTATTTATCACTAGCCTGGGAAAGACGGGGAAATCCATCATCTTGGAGGGAGTGATGTATGTAGGAGAGATAAATGTAAAGATCACTGGTTTGTTCACAGGTGCTGGTACAGTATCACCCGGAGCAACTGAAAACTGGCGTCAGCTATGCTAGCCTTAGCGACAATTCAGTGGGACTGTTGCTGAGAGAGCTAGCTGCTATCACGTTAGCTTCAATTCACAACAAGGTGTTTGCTGAAGAATCAAAGTTTTCCACATTCTCATGAGCTGGTTTTGGATAATACTCTCCGTCATCCCCACAGTATCCCATGTTCTGTCTTCCACTTTCTACCCAAGGAGCCTATCCACCTATGTATCACTCCGGCTCTTATTTACTCAAGCAGAAGAATCATTAGGTCTCATTTGTTGATAAGCCCCAGATTTCCTTTCATGGGATTTAACTGTGCTTGTTTAGTGTTTTGCTTCTGACTCAGTGTAGGATGGTGTACTATGTGATGTAGCAAACAGTGTCCAGATTAGAGTTTTTGGCCAGTTGCTGCCTCATAAACTCAGGCAGCTGGTAGTACCACTCCACAGCAAGTCACACAGATTAGGAAGAAGGACTGAAGACATTTTTAAAGAATTATCATGTAAACCCTGTGCTGGTTTTGATTGAGAACTTAATGCAATGAGTGTTGAAGTGATCCCGATATTTGAGAACATGTTACACTTCTATGAATTCCTGTGAAATAACAAAAAAAGTGTAACTAATGAAGGATGCGTCAAAGGCATATCTACATTTTAGAAAATTCACATTTGTTCATTGTAGGGAAATTCATTCGTACAGCATTTAATTTGAGAGGCATTAAGCCAACAAGAGAAAGGAAATGAAAGAGGAACATTGGACAACTTAGTGAGAAGGAAAGAGAATTAATGGTAAAGAGGAAACAGAAAGTGAAATAGATGTGTATTGGTCTCTGACGGTATGTTCACTTATGTTAAACAAAAGTCATATGTTCTGGCACAACTTCACCAACCTTCAAGTTACGTAGAAAAACAAAAGAGTCTTGAAGAAATCAGAAGATCTCCAGCAACACGTAATTCCAAGATAGTGTTGTGAGTGAGAAGTTAGTAACTGCTAGGATTAATACTGTTTAAGCTGTTTGGATAAATCATGTGTATACATTTATATGCAGACTTGGTACCTCTCAGGATGACAAAAATGTATATTGTGAACTTTTTACTGTGCTCTGTGGGTTTCTCTGGGTATTACATTGTTTTATGTTTGTTTTTCTTATATGTATTTGTTGTTTTGTTTTATCTGGACCATGAGTCTGTAATAAAGTTTGATTGATTGATTAGTCAGGAAACAACTTGATTAGACTGATGCTTTTGGCTTGTGGCCTTCATCAGGGTCATGTATGTTCCTGTGACGTGTACCTGATTGTTAACATCTGATTATTAGGTCAGTCATAGTCAAGTGATAGTCATGTGAGTGCACCGTGGACTAGATTGTTTCACAGGTAACTTGGCAATCTGTGGCAGTAACACACTTGGCGTGGTTTAAGACAGCAAGAGTAAAGTTCTTTATAATCTGCTGGTTTCAGTATAGTATGGTGTGGCAGCTGCAGGGCTGCGCTGGGGTTGACATAGGTGATACCACCTTAGGGCCCTGTTTTTGATTTTCATACTCATTTTTCAGTTTATTTGAGACAAAATAGAGGCGCTGATTTTTTTGTCCTTGTTGTTGTCAAAGGTCAGTGCAGAAGGAAAATCAGGAAATTGTCTTGCCTAAACAAAACTAGTCTAAAAAAAAACTAAAGTCATTTTCACAGTGCACTTAAACAAAATCGCCATGATGCTCTGTCATCATTATACCTTGAGACATTACCGTTATTTCTGTGAGAATGTAATACTTGTGTCAATTCACGTTTCAATATGGCTTTGCATGTAAGAGAGCAGGATACTCCCTATAAACACCAAGGCAGTGACCCTGTCCTCTGCTTTAGTCTACATGCCACTCGTTCCCCCATTCTGTCTTTTCCACATTCAGAGTGGAGGTGAAGCATCACAGAGGTGTTAATTAGAGCTGGACGATCTTAGGAAAATATCTAATTGTGATATTTCTGGCAGATATTCTGATTTCAATTTGATTCACAATTTTCTTCAAATCAAGCTTCAGTGCAGTATTCACTACGTTTACAGTATAGACAACAGTAAGGAAATCAATGATCAAAAGCACATAACACATTATTCATCATCTAATATTGATGATAAATGATCTGTTTTCATTATTTAAAGTATACTCCAACTTCTACTCCTAAACAGAGGCTTTGTATTGTTGACCTGCTTAGCAGCACTTTCGTGAATGCAAATTGCCTGCAAATAAAATAGTATGTGTGAAATAGTTGACACAACAGATCCTGGATCAGTCTAGTGTTAATGTTAGGGCTTGACATGGTGGCATGGATCTGGCTTGTGACAGAAGAGATGTGGAGTTAGACAACAACAAAAAGCTGAGAAAACAGTCTGCTGCTCCTGTGCCCTGTACGCTGAAGTTATAAATTGGCATGAGTCTTTTGAGCCATAAGGTATTGACTTAAAGTAACTTTCTGCTGCATTTCTGTCTGTGATTGACAGTTCAGCTGACGGCCTTGTCCATCTCGAGAGGAAGTAATATTACTGGAGAGAGGGAGGACTCAGCAGGAGAAAGGAGCACTGTGAGTCAGTGTCTCTGCCATTGTGTGTGTTTGTGGGGGCACGCGCCACGTCCAAGCCTTATTGCAGCATGAACTGAAACAGATCAGGGAATTAATGTGACTGTCCTGAGGTGCAATGATGACAAGAGGCAGAGTGAAAAGGGCTAGAGATTTATTCAGACATAGATAAGATTACATCAGGATGTGTTTAAATGTAGTTTCAAGAAAAATAACTTTAGTTCTTCATAAGAAACAGTTTTCTGGATAAAACATTTTTTATCACAGCAATATTAAACAGTTGCATAAGTAACACAATGCAACAAAGGTCATAGTCTTAGACTTTTTGCCTTTTCTCTATTTGACCATTTTTCTGCTTAGCTGTTGAATTAGCATAATATATTTAATAGTCTGTGAATAATTGTGTTAATTAACATAAATCAGTCACATTGTGTATTTCAGTTGTCCTTATACTTGTTGCTTTGCTTTTTAAAAAAACTTTATCTGCAAAGGTTTTTTTTTTTTTTTAGACAAAGTAAGTGAACATGTTGACTGGATGAGAATAACTTTTTGGTCCTTTTTGAAAATGTTCCTCTGCTCCCATTATGTGGCTCCATAACCCTACAAAGCTAATCACAGTGATCATCCGTTGAGCTAACTGCTGTTTCAGAACACAGAATGTAAGCTTTGTTAGCCACTTTCAGTCATAAGCCCCGCTCACGCTGTCGCTTCAAGGCTTAATATTTATGCCTTGAAACATTTCGCCCCTCCTATGAACATTGTGGAGACAGAATGGGGGGAATCACTTGACCCCTGTTTGCTCTGAATCCAGAGGTTGTATCAGAGCCTTAATATTGGAGAGAGGGTGTCCCTGTGGATTCAGCTGGAAGTCTCCGCCTTTGTGGGGGCATGGGACATGTTGCTCTTATCCAAGTTGCAGCGTGAAGTGACAGATATTTGGTTCATTGAACAATGTGACTGTCTTGAGGTGTAATAATGGCAGAGCTTCATCGCAGCGCTTTTGTGTAAAGGAACTGTGAAAAGGGCCACATGTGAGCTTGTTGGCAGCATAAAATAAGGAAGTAAACACAAGTTGTCCTTGTGGTAGTTGTTAACTGCTGTTGATAACTGATGACTTATTTTCTATCAGCTCAGTCCTCTTCTGTTACTGATAACTCCAGGCAAGTCTCTGGAGGGTTAGGGTGCTGGTTCACTTCTCTCTGTTTCAAGCATGCTTGAGCTCATCTAAGTTCAGTCATCTGAAGGATGTGAAAAACTTCAGAAAATCCATTTCAAAAGTACCTCTTATGTATACATGAAACCAACCAAAGCTTTGAATAAAAATCACATTATAGAAAGGCCGTATGTTATTGGATCAGCTTTTATTGCTTGTTCGTGAGTCGGCTGTGGATCTGGTCCAAAATTTAATGGGATCCTCCTTGACCCAAGCTACACTCTTCCGCCAGGTTTTATGAAGATTGAGCCAGTAGTTTTTGCTTAATCTGGCTTACAAACAGACAACAGACAAACAGCCGTGCTGAAAATGTAAGAAACAGAGGTATATTTTGGTTTAATAATAGGTTCCTCTGAAGCACGACCCTCTGATGACAGCAGTTGGAACAGTCTGAAGGTTACAAAATCTTCAAGAATAATTTAATTACAAAACAGATGAAGTTTTTTGACATTTTTCAGATGGTGCAGATATTTATCCTTTAACAGACAGGCTAACAACATCACCAGCCACAGGGCTTCAACCCGAGCAGGAAAAACAAAGACATGTAAATTTGCCATTGTTCAGGAGAATCTCTCAGTCATCAGAGAGGAGGTCTGTGGTTCCACGCACGGGGAACATCTCGGCTCTTGAGGCCCTAACTTACATAACAATGAGCACTTACTGTATGTCAGCCTTAATGATAGATGTTAAATCACTTTAACTGTTGCATTGTATGAGTAATGACTCAAATTGTGTTTTTATCCTAATAAGTGATTTTCTGTGAGCACAGAGCTGGCACATTGACATCTAGGTGGCCATATAAAGCTGATTCCCTCCGAGAAAAATTTCTCATGATTGACTTGTTCCATTCAGTTCTTGAGTGGAGAGCCAATTAGTGCTGGGCTGCAGGCCTCGGCCCACTTCTGTCCTGAAAGCATATCACTGATGTTGGAGATAACACTTGATAATTAAGGGGAAGGCCCCGAGGTGGTTTTCACAGGAAGATAGTGTTTGTGCATGCGGAGAGGGCTATTAAAACCCAGCCCTGTAGTAAGCCGAGCTGCTTGATTTCTCTGGTAACTTTTTTTAATTTTATGGATTTTGAGCAGCCGCGTGCAGCCACAGACTAAAACCTGCCAGCTATTCAAACATGGACATTGTTTGACTACTAACAGAGAAAACAATGAAAGTCAAATACGAGAGGGAATGAAGTCAAAGCCATTATCAGTTATTCACTTTGTTTTTTCTCTGTGATCTTGAGTTGCATGCTCCATAACAAGAGGGAAAAATTAAAAATCTTCATGTACTATTTGACTTGTTTAACTTTAAGGATTCATAAGGGCTGGGGCTGTGGCACAGGTACATTAAAGTCAAATTATACAAAATATAATTCATTTGGTGTAGACTAGATTATGAATGGGCGACTGTGATTGCCACGAGAACCATATTATGGTTAAGTGGTTTTTACACCTACAGCTCAGTTCCTTTGTTCTGATTCTGTCAAACTCTACAAATTTGCATATTTCCTTTGGATTGTTTCATGTTAACACAGCAGTATTTTTAAGGGGTCAGGTCCAGGCCAAAAGGCCAGAGCTGACATTACGTCACAACCAGCTTTGCTATGACTACGAGTCACGCTGTGCATTATGGGATGATAGCTCTCAGACTAAACTACCCATAAAACCCAACTTTCTGATTAATATTGGAGGTTAAACTTCTATGTAATGTTTTACAGATGAACATATTTATCAATGTGTAACACCATAGGATGTAAATGTAAGCAGAATCGGTTCGTGAAGAAGAGGGTCTTTTAACTTTCACCGGTGTCTAGAGTAGACTAGAGGACACCAGATAGCGTGGCAGCTTATTACAATTTAACACCATTGATGGAAAAGTAGAGAGCATCTTTAGAGAGGAAAAGTTCTCCTGCTTGAACAAGCTCGACTAAATTCTGGGAAGCAAAAAACTTCTGAGTCAGTCCTTGCTGAGTCCTGTGATGATCTGCTGTAGAGATGGTAAGTAGTGTTAACCTGTTGATGTTCCCATGGTATATTGTGCATGTGCATAGAAAGTGACTCTGGGGATCAAAAACATTATTTTTCAATAGTACTTTGTTACCAGCCTGGCTGCGTAGTTGCTGTAATATAGTTATTATAACTCCTACTACTACAGCAGTGTGATGAGTTAACTCGTCGTCACCCTGTTTGTGTTGGTCACTGGGTCTGTTGTAGGGCCCTATAAAATCTGTGTTATTTTTTCCCAAATTCCGTTTGTTTTTCCCATATTCCGATTTTTTTCAGTTTTAATAATTTGAGAATTCAGATTTTAGTATTTAACGCAAATTTAACCCCGAGACACAGTATAAAGTAATGAAATATAATCACTCACTCTTCAGGTGGTCCTCACACGTATCTTTACAGGTCCAGTCAACAGTATGTTGAAGACATTTGCAGAACATTTGATCACCTGACACATTATAATCGTTGGGAAACTGCTCTGCCTTGTACTTTGGAGTTAGCTGGGAGTTTCGTAGCTTCTTTGCCAACTTAGCTGGTGTCTCAGACGGCCACTTTGACATGTTTGCTTTGTTAATGAGGGGAGGAGGAAGGAGAGGGAAAGTGAAGCATCTATTGTCCCCAGCCTTAGAGACCCCCTCGGAGCATTTTCCCCAGAGATACGTTCTTTTTTATTCAGAAAAAAAAGCTGTTACATAAAATGTTGGCCATTTCCATGATATTCCGTGTTTATATTGAATTCCACTTTTAGTGTCCAGTTCCATGATTCCGTCACGTTTCTGTGATTGCAGATTTTATAGGTCCCTACTGTTGTGTCCTGTAAACAGTTTGCCTCAGAGGTTGATTGGTAAAAGCCAAGAGGCGAGCTTGGTGCGGTTGTTGTTGCTGAGAGAGAGATAAATTGTTTTGTTTATGTATGTAAAGTCAAACAAACTGGGACAATCACGGCACACCCACTTGAGTCAGACCAACTCTCCCAAACTATTTGGGTGTGAAAATGACCTTATTCTCAGATTCAGATGACCAAATTGTTGCAAATAAAAGGATACAATCATTAAGATGATCAAAAATAGCTATAATTTAACAAAATAAATACCTTGCTTTTACAAGAATTTATATTTTAAAGCTATAAGCCCAACAGTAATGCTAAATTTGATAAGTAAAAGATAGATATAAAGGTACCTCTTCAGTGCCGTATACTAGGATACTGTTTTTGTTTTTTTTTTTGTATTGATTGAATTTTTTTGACATGACCCAACCAATATGTCCCATTGAGGAAAAAGTTACAAAAAGTAACCTGGCCAAGGTAGCATTTCTGAGAAAAAAACTTGGTTATAGTTGATCATTAAAGTTAATTTCCCCTGCTTTTCTTCCCAAATGCTTTAATATCACTTCACTAAAGACCATTTTAGGAAATTATATCTTGTAGTTAAAGACTTTTACTGAAATAATAAACATGTATCATGTTATAATCTGTTTAGTGTATATGTTTTCACAAAAATACTTCATGGCAGACTCTTTTCCTTTTTATGGATGCATATTTTGGAAAATCTGAAATCAACTGGAAGGCCACATTAAATGAAGCAGAGGGTTGAAAAAGCTGCCAGTTTCCCTCCACTGGATTAGTTGGTTTTTGTGACTTTTTAGTAAAAGATCAAGCAGGCCAGAAATAAGTTAACATCATTAGTTTAGCACAAGCTTTGCAGTTGAGCAGAATACCTAAAAACATGTTCATGCATGTCATCGTGAAAATCTAATGCAGTCGTAACTGTTGTTTGCCTCAGTCTCACGTTAAAAGATGCACAGAAATAACCAACATTTCAGCCATGACATTAAAGTGATAGACTGACATTTGGAGTCAGAAAAACAGCAAATTGTTGTTGTGCAGCTGTTCTATCAACAAGGACTGGGCACACATGAGCATGAGCAAACATGAGCACCTGGACAACTAACCAAACACGCCGAGTCTCGTGTGAGGGGCTACAGTCACTAACGAGTACATTCAGAGTCAGGAAATACATTTCAACAAGAGTATGTGACCATGTCTTTTACTTGTGGTCAACAATCGGCAACATTTCTAAAAGGTGGTATTCTCCTGTGCTGTTGGTTTGAAGTTATGCATCACATTTTGGGATGATTAGGTTCCTCTATATCTGAACACAAAAACATGTTTTTTCTCTAGCAGAGAGGTCACCAGGGATCATCTCTCCTTAATTAAGATAATAAAACCTAAATCTCAGTCCGGGGCCAATTCATTAAAATCTATTACACTTGCAATACAGCAGTTTGATGCAAATGAATTGTTTTGAATATTTTATTCTAATTAGATTCAAGATAAATGTTTTACGAATTGAAACTGAGAAAAATGTCATTTTATGATTTCAAATGTGTTTCGTGCTTTCTCAGGATTGATATCAATTATGAACTAAAGTCGGTATTTACACATTTGCCAATGTGTCTCATTCCAGCAGTAGTTGGGAGGGAAATAAGTTGTTCTCTCTACAAAAATCGCAGAATCTCGGTCTCATTCAACAGCCAGCTCATGGTAACAAGGGATGGGCATTGCAAAATTAGCTTAGGCTATAAATGCTGTTGTGTGTGGCAACGTTCTCTCACTTTATACTGTCCCTATACAAATAAACATTAAATAAATAATTAAAGAGCCCATATCATGTTTTCTTTTAGCATTAAAGCCCTGTAGTGTGGTTTACATGTTTCCTCTGCATGACAGAGTACTTCTAAGCACAAGACAAAAGTCCACATCCTCAGGACTTCTCCCTCCCTCTCCCTCGCTGCGCACGCATTGTGTCATGGATATATGGCGGCTAGCAGAGGCTTGTCATTCTACGCCAGTGCATTATCTGTGAAAGATCGCAAAGCTTATTTTAAAAACTCACTTTAACAAATGGCAAATGGCTTCCAGATCCCTGTTACTACTGAATGGGAGCTTGACGTTAGTAAGGGGCCTGATATGCATTTGCTCATGTTTCTTAAACAAAACTTTGACGATCAGAAACAGACGAGCACAAACGCCTCAGGCAGCATCAGCTGACGCCTCCTCCAGCTGCAGCCACTCAGTGCAGCCTCCACACCAGAGTAAAGTCACCAAGCGAGACAGAGGCGTTAATTTCTGCAGATTAAGGATGATTTTTTAGGTTACACTCCGATCAGCACACATCTGATTAACCAAAGTGCTTTTGTGGTGAGAGAGTTTTAAAGCAGATGTGATGAGGGGGCAAAAAACACAAATAAACCAAAACTATGCTGCACAATGCTGGGGAACTTTGTTCCCATAACGCAGAACTTAATGCTATAGCAGCTTGAATGAGCCCATACTAAAGTAATTATGGGTTTATTTTATCTCTTATGAACCTAAAGGCGGCCGCTCTTTCCCCATGAGAGATTTAAGAGAAATAAAACGGCACAGAGCCATAATGCATGGAGTGAGCCCGAGTGTGGAACAGGTGAAAAAATTGAAAAAACTTTTTTTAATCTGTTCTGATGTTTCTTCGTTTATCTGAGAGCAGATAAGACGGGAGCAGACTGTTCATGGATTGACGCTGTCTCATAGAAACATACGGTGGTGTGCAAATGCGCATGGATGAGATGGACATCAGTGGATCATTAGTGAGCTGTTAATTATAAAAAGCTCAAACATGTCTGAGAACCTTCACTGTGAAGTGCTTGTTTTTTCATGGAGAGCTGTTAAACGCCACTTTCAGCATGAATTTCCCTCAATATTCCAGTAACTTAATAAAAGCATATGACTTTTTGCGCCCTGTAAACTGCTAAATCCTCCCGATTAATCCCATTAAAGATGGTGGTGCAATGTTAATTTTTTCAGATATCACAAAACAAACAGCATAAAGATGTAAGATTCATGTTTGTTTTGTCTCTTATTCCGTTAGTAATAGAGATGCCAAGTGTTGATTGCTCCAGTGTGCTCTCTCTCTCCTTTATACGTTATTTAATGCTTGTAGAGGCAAAATCAACGAAAACTTTTTTAAGAACAATCTCTGTGTGTCCAAACAACAGCAGGTACACGATCCGAGCCAGTACTTCCATTGCAGCTTCTTGATGACGTCGGCTGTAAATGGGTCAATATGGTTCGGATGCGACACTCACTCACAGCGCTCCTGCCTCTTGAATGAAAAGATATTGTTGTTGGTGTCTGTATGGCAAATATGAATTCTGAACATCTGGATGCACCGCCCTTCAAGCTCTCAGTGTCGGGGATGAAGTTCTAACCTTAGATACTTTCCTGAACTGAGTGTGTCTAAACACGACCTTCGCTGTATCAGCAGAGAGGCTGATGCTGTGTGTGTGTGTGTGTCTGAACAAAAACAGTGGTTTCAGGGCATTATTGGGGGTGTTAGTGGAAAGTTTCTACCTAGGGGCTGAAGTAGGAAGGTGTGTTAAAACATGTTAAGACATGACAGGTAGGCTGTAATGAATAGTTTATGCAGGAAGCTTTTCACAGCGCAACTTACCCCGCCCTCTGCTCCTGAAGCTTGATGGTTCTGTCTGCTTTACAGTTTAGTTTGGCAACATCTAATTAGAGAAAGAGGGTTTACTTTTGTTATGCTTCATTTTCCTTTGAGTTCTTTTATTTATATATATTCATACATTTTTGATAGAACTCGAACTTCAAGGTGTATAGATGCTTTTGAAGTCTGGTTTATGCTTAGAGAAAAATGTTTTGTAGTTCTTTATTTTAGTTTGTTTTTAGATTAATTATTAACTTTTCAGAACAAGCTGAAAGTCCTTTCTTTCTAATAAACTCTTAATCAAATAGTGCAGAACAGTCTGGTAAGCATTTCGTTGTTTTTTATGCACATGTGTGGAATCTGGTGGCTGTTAAGGAGTATCAATGATTACAAGCTGGCTGCTCTTGATTATAATCACAGAGTGTACATCAGTCAGGATGCAACACCATTTTCCCCCCAAGACTTATGCTTAATAATAAAGCTGGATACTCTTGAAAGTTCACTGTGTTTTAATTTGGTGTGTGTGGTTCTGCAAGACAGTAATAGAAATAAACATTACTCATAATTCGCTTCGTAACACTAAATAGCACCATTAACAGCAGCTCTTCAATAGCTCAGGTAAAGCTAATAATATGAAAAACAGGAATGAGTAATGAACAGAAAATGTCCTTTAAAGTGGCTTAAATTAACTTAGAAATTTACTATAACTAAAATAATTATGTAAAGAAAACGTATACATCGTTAAATGATACACGTTCACATTCCAAACAGTAAGCGAAATGTCGGTCATGAGACAGGAAATACAAGACCCTGCAGTGCTCATAAGACTGCATATTCATGGTTATTAATACACACTGTACAGCGTGAACCATAAAAATGACAATAATAACAATGTATCCACCAATAATAAACATGTATAAACTCACATTTCTCTGGACACACTCTCTTGAAGTGAACAGTAGGTCAGCAGAGAAAACCAACACATTTTACGTCTGCAGACTAGTGAAACAAATTGCTGAGTTTTGCTGTGGCTTCTTATCTCTGGTTAACCGGCAGAATACTCAGCAGAGTCTGCAGCAGCGCCCCTAGTGGCTGAACTCCAAAACTGTCCTGCTGGGTAATGTTCACAACAGTGGCAGAGGGCTGAACTCAGCTCTTCAAGTGTTTGTTGGTGGTCTTTTGTGGTTGTGGCTGTTCAATTGACTCTCGATTATGATTAAGGCCACCCATGATCACAAGAACACGGTAATCGTCACTAGGCGATCACCACGCTGCATGCCAGGATTTGTGGGTTGATGACGCACTCCCCCGCCACTTTACTTCTCCCACATTGCTGCTTGTTTGCTAATACGTCCAAGGCTTCAGTATACTGCTGCAGTCTGTTGTATTCAATAGAAAAACTGTCTGTGTTTTTGCACAATGCTTTTACTCTGAAAGTCTTTTCAGACCAGCTTTTCAGTCATTGATGTGGCTCCTGTTGTTGTTTATTGCTTTGCCGTGGTTTCTTCTAAACCCTCTTCACAAGAAAACACAGGTTTTGAATCTCAAAGGTGATGTATGTGCTGTTTAAAATGCATGAAGCAATTAAGGTAGTGGCAATGTTTAATTAGATATCTTCCTGTATGCCTGTCTTTGCCTTCGGATTTTTATACCTTAATGTCAGTAAGGTCCATTTATTTAATGAAATTTTTTTATTAAAGCAGAATTCCTGAAAATCTTTAAAATAACTCATACAACATCTATACAGATACAGCAGACACTGTTTCTCATTCATTTAACAGCATGTGATATAAAAAGTGATAAACAAATTTTTTTATTTATTAATCATGATTTAGTTAACAGATTACTCTTTTACTTTCAGTCCCGTTATTTTAACTGATAATTTATGTAAATGTTTTTAAAACAATGCAAAATATTTAGCATAATTTGTACACAGCTGTAGGTGCATCTCAGCGCAGTATGATTTATTTTTTACTAATTTAAAACTGGACCACCTATGTTGTCAGGTCTTTTAGAGATCTTTCTTAAAAATCCTAATAATATCAAGCAAATTAAGAGTGATCATAACTTTTCCATAATCCAGCAGCTGTAAGGAGGTAGTATTTCTGAAGTGACCAAACCTGGTTTTTGTATGATTGTTGATATCTGTTCAGTGATTACACAACAGGTCACGAGTAAACTTTACAGTATTTTGTTGTTCATAGCATATAGAAGAGGAAATAATATAAAGCAGACTCATAGATTGTGACAGTTAAACTAAAAGTTTGTTATGTAAAAATGATTCAGCCTTCTTAATAGCGGTGGCATAGATGTCTTGGTTAATTGACAATAAATTGTAATCATAACCACAAGGTCACCAGAAAATGCTTTTCTGAGCCTATGGGTGTAAACCCCCTTGAGCCAGTGGTCAGGGATCAGTTCCTGTTTAACCTAAGTGTAGTCAGTGGTTTAAGTTCAGTTTTGTATTTGATTTTACTTCCCATTTTTAACACCTGGGACGCTCCAACCAAGTTTTTAATGTAGCATAACCCAAATCAAAAAATACTTATGACTAAGGTGTTCTGGTACCTCTGGTTCTGGTTCCCAAACTGAAATGAGATTGCTTTCTCTGCGTAATGTGCAGAAGTATTGCAACTTTCCCCAGTTCTACCTGAACTATTACTCATTGAAAAAATCTCCATGAGTAGAGGCTTCAGATTAAATGGTTTATAACATCATTTTTATCAGCCTTTTTATTGCTTTGAAACAAGTTGTTGAGCATTGATAATTTGTCTTGTGTTATCCCTTACATGTCACACCGATATATAAGTCACTCACTCAGAGCTGCCTTGTGCGTAATTTGCACTAAGCTGCCGATTCAAAAGCGAAAAACAAACATGTTAACCTGACACTCCACATGGACCATTCAATATCTTTCACTAGTCCATCTGGGAAAGAGCCCACAGAAAGTGTTTGGGAATGGGTGGAACCTTGTAAAAGCATATCTGGCAGGTGATTGGACAATTGTTCTGTCAATCACATTCATTACGAGCCAATCAGATAATGTAATAGGCAGCTGCAACTGCAGTGGTGTAAGGAGAGAACGTGAGCCACTTCCTAGTGCAAACTCTCAGAACTTGTAGGAGGTGGAGTGAAAATATTCTTTCTATTGAGAAGTTTGTAGTGTTGGTATTTTTTTTTTTAATTAATAAGGAAATGCAATCCAGATCTGATAAATATGCCACTGACACGATTAGCATCTATGCTAATCACTATACGTGCAGTCACTTCCTGCTAGCTTCGACCACTTCCTGCTCTGAAGGATTCTGATTGGGCCGTGCTGCTTGGAGGCCATTCACAATCGTTGTAGGTTCGAGCTTGGCGAGATGAATCTGACTGATTACAGACATTGAATCAGGCTGATCGATCTAATGCTGCGTTCCAGCTGTAATGGGGAGTTGGGATTTCCGAGTTCCATCTATCCGTTCATCTTCTTCCGCTTATCCATGGTCGGGTCACAAAGCAGCAGCCTAAACAGTGAAGCCCAGACTTCCCTCTCCCCAGCCACTTAGTTCAGCTCTTCCTGGGGGATCCCGAGGCCTTCCCAGGTCAGCTGAAAGATATTGTCCCTCCAGCATGTCCTGGGTCTTCCCTGAGGTCTCCTACCACTGGGACATGTTCTGAACACCTCACCAGGGAGGCGTCCAGGAGGCATCCTGATTAGATGCCCAAGCCACCTCACCTGGCTCCTCTCAATGTGGAGGGGCAGCGGCTCTACTCCGAGCCCCTCCCGGATGACCAAGCTTCTCACCCTATCTCTAAGGGAGAGCCCGAAGAGCCCGGACACCCTGCGGAGGAAACTTATTTCCGCTGCTTGTAACCGTGACCTTGTTCTTTCGGTCAGTACCCACAGCCCGTGACCATATGTGAGGGTAGGAACGGAGATCGAGCGGTAAATCGAGAGCTTCACCTTTCGGCTTAGTTCCCTCTTTACCACGACGGACCGGTGCAGAGTCCACATCACTGCCAACGCTGCACCAATCCGTCTGTCGACCTCTTGTTCCATCCTTCTCACTCGTGAACAAGATCCCGAGGTATTTCCAAGTTCTGAGTGGGAAATTTTTGACTGGAACGTCCCCTGAGGTTGGAATTTCCTACTGGGAAGGAATCCTCACCACCCCTAGTTGACAATCAAAGATGACTGCCCCGGGTGTAAACGGTTACTAAGCTCCTGTAATATTCCTTTTATTAGCACTTCTGACTCGTGTTTGTCGCACTAGATCAGCCGTATACATAGTGTTGTTTGACGTATATATATACATGGAAAAGCTGCTATAGTGTTATTTACATTCTTCATGTGGTATGTGCGAACTACAATGCCGGGCGTGCTAACAATGGCTAACAACAGCCTGGTAGATAGGAAAGTTTTTTCTGACTTTGTAATTGGAATGCTGATAATTACACAGCATAAACTGCATGGTTACATAGTGCCTGACCAAGAAGTTGCTTTTCCACTGTCAGTTAGATCATTTTTGTGTGCTTCTTTTTTATGTCATAAAATGATGTAGCTATACTTGATGCTGCAGAGGCTTCATGTCAAGGTGTCTGTCCAACTCAGAATGCCTCGCCTGGCCTACACACATGAAACACCGTGAAACTTTTCTGCTGTATCTGAAAGGGTTCAGCTAAGCCAACGTTTGTGAACTCATCTTCATAATTTCACTTTAGCATGTTCAACACAGCAATCTGTAAAAGTCACTCACGTTCATGTACCGCTCTCTGACCCTTGTACTGATGAGCCAGAGGGCAGATGTAGATGTAAGTGAGCAGGGGTGTGTAAAGGTAACTGAGGGAATAGGTGTAACCACTCTTCAGTCATTGTTGTGATTTTAGTCTGAAAGTTCCCAACACAATAAAAATGGGATCGGGACCCAAACTGTGGGGAAGGCTGCTCTATAACGATAAATGATACAACAGCTGCACTGTCCAGGTTTTGTTATAGAAGACTTTAAAATAAATCCAATGTAGGTCTAAAGACAGTAAAAAAATACTTACAATACAATGATTTGTTAAAGAACTGTCTTTTAATATTTGGATGTTTTATATGCATGCATACATACACAGATGTATACAGAGAATGAAAGAGGACTCTCTAATGTGCACAAAAGAAGTAGAAAATAAAGACTCAAATTTATTTTCGACAAGAGGCCTAGCTTTAAGAAAGGATTTTATGGGATTTGGATTATGAACAAAGTTTTTGCAGCAGCTGTTATTATCAACTTGTATGCAGCCCTGAGTGTCACACAGACTGAAGTGAAGAGGTTTACTAATGAATAGCATGCAGTGTTTGGATGAGTAGTAATCAGTGTTGAGCTGAGGGAAAGCAGCTGGGAGGATGTGGTCCTGTGAACGCTGATGAACTGCTTGAATGAGTCTCTCAGTTTAAATGAAGACTTGAAGAAGGAGACGGGGAGGCTTAATAGAGCATGCATTAACATCTCATTTTCATACAATGCAAAGTCACATCAGATCAGAGTGGAATACACTCGCTCATGGGTCGGCACTACAGGTGTGCACATAACGAAAAGGACTTCAGAAAATTGAAGAGTTTGGAAGTCTGTTTGACCTCTTCCCAAATCACAAGCCCTCTTTTTCGAGTATCTGCTAAAAATAACACACATGGTCGTTAGAGATGCAACAATACACATAAGCAGCGTCTCAACTAAGTGTTGTGGCTTGGTTCTGTATGGTTTGGTGCTGTCAGCCCTGATCGTGCTTGTGTTTTCAACACCAGTTGTAATGTCACCTGGGGCTGGGGGTGTTAAGAGATGAGGGTCACACTGTCCAAGTCCCTCTGCACTTCTTCCTCTTCAACAATGGTGAGGAAGGTGTGCACTTCCAAAGTACTCCATGCAGCATTGTTCTGTGCAGACATTCTTCATAACAAAGGCTGTGGAAAAGTCACTCAGGTCCATGGATGATTTAAATGCAGTATGTTGTTTTCGTGACGATTCTTGCGTTCGATCAGCAGGCTGCAGCTTTTTTAGCTCCACCTCAACAGGAGGGTGCCAAAAAAGTGGGACAGCACTGATCAGTTATTGAGGTACCTGTCCCTTTATTTGACAGTGTATCTGGACTGCTCTGTGGAAATGCAGCTTTAGCCCCCGGTTTGGTATGTACCTTAGTTTTTTGCTCAAAGTTTTTGGTTCGGTTTTGACAACTTGACCATTGAAATCTTTTCTTAAAATTTTATGAAATTATTATATTTCCCTCTCTGATGTGTTTTAGGCCTTTGTTTCCAGAACAGCAAGGGGTTATTGAGGAGGAAAGGGTATTTTTTTTTATTCCTGAACAGTTCTCAAAATAAAGGCACCACCATAAACGCCCTCGATGGAGTTTATGATACGACAATATTAAAAACAGTAAATACATTACAGTACTCGTCTTTACCAGAATAGTCTGCATGTGAAACAGATTAGATGCAGGATAAGAAATGCTAAATTACTGTAAAATGCTACGAAAACAGCCTACATCACATCTTTTATTAAAAGCTTGACAAGGCAAACAGGTGATGTTCGTGCATTTTTTTTGGGGACCAGTCAGATTTTAGAAGGGCCCTGGTTGGCTCTGGCTACCACTAGATGGGCCCTTGGTCGGGACAAAAAAGACATTTCGCGCGGCAGAGAGAAAATGCTGACAACTCTCATTGTCATTCTTTATTAGACTTTTGGACCTTAAGATGGAAAAGAATCAAAATGGGGTATTTGTACTGCTGTGAAAAGTTGTAATCAATTTTTCTTTTCTAATCAGTCAAGCGAAAGATCTAAGTTGTAATGTTGGTGCAACTAAATGTGATTGGTGTGCCCCTGGGCTATAGTTTGGACACCCCTGATCTCCAGCATTGTATCGCCCTTCCTTTGGTGCCAACTTTTTCTGTGCAGTTGATGATCTCTGTTCCTGTGGTTAATGTCCAGGCCAGAGCCATGCACCCCATGCACCTCAGCTTCAATAATTCTGAACTATTTCTTTAAATGGTAGGTGCTTAAAATTTCCCTGTGGGAGCCCCCAGAGCACCCTTTGATTACCTATGCCACACTGTGTCAAATAAACCCTGTAAATTATTCTCTAACCTATGAGATAGATACAACCAAAGTTAAGAAAACAAATAATCAAACCTGCAGCTCACTATTATTATTTCACAACCTGAATCAGCCCCTGACAAAGGCAGCAGTTTTTTTCTTTTTTCCTTTTATAATCACGCATATACACCTTATCATCAATTGGTTTGTTTTGCAAGCACAAAATATTACAGAGTGTCATTTTAGATATTTGTCTGTGTATTATTGGAAAAAAAGGCATTTTAAATGTGTTGGGGGTGTTGTTCCTTTAGCCTACTTGTTTCCTACTGGCACTCCGCTCTATAAGTTAGTGGAAATCCCTGGTGGAGTGTCCAGTATAGTGTACTTCTTAGTTTTAAAAGTGCTATTTGGTGCTGAGTGAGGAAATCATCTCAAATACACAAACTATTTTGTCACAACTCCTCAGCAAAGCCTGGCCTACCTTTGATTTTGGTGCAGTTTGCTTTGCTTGCATGGATTGATCAGTGGCTCTCTGGGCCCTCGCCAACAATACTTGACAGATGGGAACATTCATGTAACAAGGTGTGTATTCATGTGAAGAAGGATAAATAAAGAGACACCTCTACATTCAATTGTAAGCAAACAAAATATATGAAACGTTTACATTTTGTTTAATGTGCTTATCTTGAAGAAGAAATCTAACTTTCATGATTTTTTTAAAGCTTAAACATAATCGTCGAGAGTAAATGGTTTTAATAAGCTACGAAGGCTACTTTGATTTAGAAACAGGTACAATATTTCTAATGTATAATGCCATGTTGTAACCTCTATTTTGAGAAGTTCCTCTGAATTGAGCGACCTGATCCAGTTTAGCCTCATGGAAGTGGCTATGGTGTAAAATTATTGATTATTAAAAATCAAAGAGAAGTGCTTGCATTGGTGGACATTTTTGAAGTCCTTGTTAGCATTTTTTTTTATTTAAAGCAATAGGCCAACTTTTTATTTCTTTTCATGTCTTACCTCAGTCCTGAGTCCATGACAAGCAGACAGCGTTCTTTTGTTTGTGCGTCCAGTGACAAGAGATAGACAGCCAAAGCTTGCCCACAGCTAATTAGCTTCGCTCAAACACTGGGAGTCAATGGGTAGTGTTAGCCTGCCTGTAAGTAGTGTCATCAAATAAACTCTTCAGCAGCTCTAAACAGTCCTGTGTGTTTGTTGTGACTTGTTTTTTTACCTCGTTATGTTACGTTATCTTCTACTATCATCATATTATCTTCTACTTCTAAACAGAGGCTTTGGTTTGTTGTCCTACTTCCTTGGTGGTTTGCGCTAGAGATGTGACGTTCGCAAACGAGTCAAGTCTTTTGAACTTCTCTTTTAAGTGAATGATGAGAATTCACAGTTGTAATTGAGCAGTTCGTTTGTGAATCATTCTTAAAAGCAAATTACCTGCAAATTTAAGTGGCCTGCAAACAAATGGCTCACTCACAACTGTGAATCAGTTCTCATATTTCACTTAAAAGAGCTGTTTAAAAGACTTGACTTTTTCGGGAACATCACATCTCTAGCACAAACCACTGCAGAGGTAGGTCAACAAAACGCAGTAAAAGAACAAGTCACAACAAGCACACAGGACTGTTTAGAGTCACTGAAGAGTTAATGACTAGGCAGAGGCATGTTCGCTTTACCCATTGACTCTGTGTTTGCTAAGCTAACTAGTGGTGGGCAGACTTTGGATGTCTTTTTTTCTGTAACTGGACGCACAGACGAAAGAATGGTGTCGATCTGTTTATCACGGACTCGGGACTGAGGTAAGACATGAAAACAAAGAGATGTTGGTGTATCTCTTTTACAACTCTATTTTCCATTGTTTGCCTGCCAGAGAAAAGTTTACTTACAAGACAGAAGTATTGCACCTTGATCCACAGTTTTGACCTCCTAGGCCGCTTCATTTTTCTGTAGCGGTTTGATTAATAACCCTAACTAAAAACTCTCCTTCTCTCTCTTGCAGGGGTCTTCCAGATTAATCTCAAAAGGATTCAGATCTGCGCTGTTTTCAAGGTGAGACTTCTGCGTCTAACTGACCATCAACACAGAAGAATTCAGGTGTCTCCACACAAGTTTTTTCTCGTATAAGCGTTTCGTCCGCATTATTATATTTATATATTTTTGACAACTGGTCCTAGAGGAGATAAATCTATAAACTCCGGCCTTGCGTTTCCTTGTGTTCTGCGTTACAACTCCACTTACAGGCCTGGCATATATGCTACAGCATTTTCAGTGTTTTCATGTGGACAGACACATTTCTTGAAACTGCTGTGTTTACAGATGACGTTTCGAAAATGAAAACTTTTTCCTGTCCATGTGGACAGGGCCTAAAACATCTGCAACATGAATTTAAAGATTTTTTTTTCCTTTTGGTGTTTGATATAATTCGTCAATTCTATTTTTTATTTTTATTTTTTAATTGTGTATTATAACTAGAAACAAATCAACTCTGCATTTTCAAAGCCCGAGAATTAATTACATTTGAACGTATGGATTTGGTAATTGAGTCTTATAGGTTTTGCGTCCTATCTCAATTTTGTTAAATATGGTGGATGAACTTTTTTTAGAGAGGATGTTTTCTTTATTTGTATGTTTACAGTCCTCAGCAGATTTTTGATTATGAATCTGTAAGGTGTTAAAGAAAGCTGAAACATGTCAGGATGATGAGAAATAAAGCTTTAACATGACGTGAACTAGTGGAGATCAGAGCAGATATTAAAGCATATGCTAGCGATATCTGACGATGCATTCATGTTTTACCCAGATTGTTTTTAAATTAGGTCAACCTTTATACAGAGTTACCACAGACATACATGCTTCTCCTGAAGTATGCTTTTTTTAATTTAATATAACGCTACAAACTTGTTTCCCCTAAGCCTGCTGTATGATACTTGTGTCTATAAGAGCAGAGAAAGATTTTTGTTTAAGTCACTGTGTGTTAGGGCTGGGTATTTCCGACACGTATCCTGATACTGAGGCTATGATACGATACACATCCCGATGAACACAAATTACGGACATTTATTACGCCTTTATCAGAATTCCAGACAACTTTAATTTTGTCTTTTTCATTGCAAAAATAAAAAGATTGTTCGACAACTCAAGACACTTAAATTTAGGTCCTCAAAGATTTTAGACTTAAAACACATGCTTCATCGTGTAGTTTGGATTCGACTTTGAACTGTGCTGTTGATAACATCACGTAAAGTGTATCAACAACAGCTGTCACAACATTTTAGGCCGTATTGATCTGTAGAATCTGTATCAATACAGACATATTTTGCCATATCGATATTTTGAGCACAGGCCTACTGTGTGTGAAGTTCTCTGTAAGTTTCGGCGCTGGACTACATTATGAGCTGTGTGTGTCTCAGTCTCCTCGTTCATAAGCTCAGACTTTTGTGCTAAGTAGCTGCTGCTGTACACGAGTTTTATTGTAAAGTACGTATGGAAACAGAACAGGGAACAGTGTTCGTCTTCCAGCTTAGCTTTGCTTTAGCAGTGAAACAGTGTCTATTAACTAGCTAAGTAGGAACAATAGGTCGACAAACCAGTTCATTATCCGACACACCCTGGCCACGAGGGTCTGGAGCGCGTCAAAGCACTCGATGTCATGCTTGCTGTGCAGACACCTGTCGACGCATCAAGCATAAAAACGGACATAAGAATGTTAAGAGGGTGTGAATATAAAACAAAACAAGCCATCAGACTCTCAAAAACCTACTGTACATTGATTTTAAGTGCAGTCATGTCATGTAAAATAAGGCACTGTTAAAAAAGAGCTTTTTTAACAGCCTCACTGAAAATAGGCATTTTTAAAATCAACGTTTGAGCCTTTTACTGATGAAAAACTTTGAAAATCAATAATAACTAACAAACAAGATTCTGTATTAATGCCAAAATACACTTATCCTGTTCTTTAATGACTTACAATTGGATAAGATTTAAGAAAACATTGCAATATTGAAAGAGTTAAAACATTTCTCTCATAAAAAAAAATAATAAACGCATATGAAGAACAGGAGATCCGCACACCAGAAAGCTCCATGAGAAGGATTTTTATTTAAAAAGTGGCATTTAAAGTCACATTGCTCTTCCTCGGATTTGCAAAACTGCTCTTGAGTTGCCATCGTACTACAGTTTTATAAGTCTGAGGAAGGGCCGTGTGGCTTGAAACATAACCAAAAATCCCACCAACGGGAGTGCATGTCATTTTTTTCTCATGTAAAAAAAACATTTTTCCTTATCTTCTTTCCTTCTGTCTCCTTTAGGTTTCTTTTCCTGGGATGTCAAGTCTAGGTGGCCTGAGGGGGTTCAGCCCCGAAGCACAGGCCACCAGAAGAGATACTTCTACTGTAGAGAGACAATACAGCCATCATAATATGGACATATCCTCATGTAGGGACTCCTTCAGAGCTACTTGAAGGGCAAAAATATCTAAGCAGCTCAGCTTTTAAACTTTTCTTTTTTTAACTTTCTTTCAAGCAAAACTGGTCACAGAGATTATCTAAGTTGATGTTAGATTTTCATCCATCCATCTTCAATCCTTCCCTCCTCAGTCTGATGATTAACATTTCACCCACTGAGTAATCACCCATCCCTCCCTCTGTTGGTCTTTTCATTCAATCATCTGAGTGTGATCCTCACGCTGCAGAGCTTTAAGTTGAGAACAGGTAATGGATAATGCTGGCCATGGTGACTTAGTGTAAATGGCTATTCCTCAGCAAAGCTCAGTGCCAGTATCTACTGCTCGATCTTCCGCCTCCACTCCCTCCTCCTCCTCTCACCCCCTCTCTACCTCTCTGCCTTCCTCTCCGGTCCACTGTTGCTGCTTGCTACCCAGTCCTGCCTCTCCCCTCCAACACCATGGTAGGTGCAGGTTTGGGTGTGTGGAAGCTAATGAGAGGTGTACGCCAGCTGGAGCTTCACCGCCTCATCCTGGCTCTGATCATCTTCTGCTTGCTGTCTATGGCCTTTCTAGCTTACTATGTCTCCAACAGCCCCAAAATCAAGGAGGCCCCCCCTTTACCGTTCAGTGACTGTGGTGGGGGAGGGGGCCTTTCTCTGGGAGTGAGTACTGGGGCTGATGGAGGAGCACCAGGTGTCCAGAGGGCCCCACTCTTCCTTCCCCCACGCCAGGGACGACTACGACAGGTAAAGGCAATGGACAATTCCAGGACACAGCCTGTTGTTCTGGTGTTTGTGGAGAGTATCTACTCCCAGCTGGGCCAGGAGATTGTAGCCATATTAGAATCTAGCCGCTTCCGGTATCGGACCGAGATTGCTCCTGGTAAAGGTGACATGCCCACATTGACAGAGCATAACCGTGGGCGCTATGCGCTGATCATCTACGAAAATGTGTTGAAATATGTCAATCTGGACGCCTGGAACCGTGACTTGCTGGACAAGTACTGCGCCGAGTACGGAGTAGGTGTCATTGGCTTCTTCAAAGCTAATGAAAACTCTCTCCTCAGTGCACAGCTGAAAGGTTTCCCCCTTTTTTTACACTCACACCTGGGACTCAGGGACTACCATATCAACCCCAATGCTCCCCTATTATACATCACAAAGCCTAACCAGGTGGAGCAGGGCTCTTTACCAGGAGATGACTGGACCGTTTTCCAGTCCAACCACTCTACCTACGAACCAGTGCTTTTGGCCAGCACCAAGTCCTCTGACGCGCTGGCCCATTTTGGACCTGGCTCCCAGCGAGCCCTGCATGCCACAGTGATCCAGGACTTAGGCCTCCATGATGGCATTCAAAGAGTTCTTTTTGGGAATAATCTGAACTACTGGCTACACAAGCTGGTGTTTGTTGATGCTATTGCCTACCTGACGGGAAAGAGACTGTGCTTGTCCTTGGACCGCCACATCCTGGTGGACGTGGATGATATCTTTGTTGGCAAGGAGGGAACCCGTATGAAGGTGTCGGATGTAGAGGTGGGTGAGACCACATTTTATCAGATGTTTATGTTTCCTGTTTTGTGCCACAATGGCTCTCAAATGGAAAAACTGAAAGGAGAATTTTAACTCCATTCTTGTAGGGCTTGGTGATGCATTAATTAAATCAATTAATTCCATTTTTTGTTGCAGAAGATTAAAAACTAAAAATCTACATTTTTTCCTTGACTTACTGTGTTACTTAATTTGCCTCCTGTTAGACTCCCAAAGTAAAAACCTTTCCCATGTTTCCTTCCAACGAAGACAAAATAACAATGTGTAAGTTGTGGCAATGTTTGGAGGGAAAAACAGTGACAAGTTTCACTGCTTTCACAATGGAAGGTCCTACCAGTTTTGCTTAGGCACATTTTGTGGCTGTTTTGTGTTTTTAATGAGATTGAATACTAATAAGAGTCCCACATTAATATGTTGTTGAAATAATGTAGCTTAAGTTGCTCAAACTACTCCAAACTACATGATATACCTGTGATGACCAAATAACGGCATCAGCTCTAATTCTAATAGGACTCTGTTCAGTTTTGTTACGTATTTTGATAACATTAAGGCAAAACTATTCTTCTGTCATGTCTGTGGCATATTGATTTTTTTCTTTAACAGGAAAAATTGATTAAAATTACAAATCAAGTTTTGTGAAAAAAATTGGGGCTTTCATTTTCAGGCCATGTCGCCCAGTCCTATATTCTTGCAGAGCCTTTTTACACTGACATGTTCACTGATTTATCAGTAAATAGTTATACTAGTTCTGCCATTTGAAGTGTACTTTTTTGTTGTAATTTCACCACCCCTGTGGAGTATAAGCAGCACAGGCTTTGAGCTGACTTCTTTGCTTATGTTTAATGAATGAGTGTTTTCTATGTCTACAAAAGGTAGAGGCTGCTGTCATTAAAAATCTTTACTCTCCAAACATTAAAGTTTATAAGTCTTTTTATTTGTATAGCGCCAAATAAAAAATATAATCTCAGGACACTTTAGAAAAGGGAAGGTCAATGCCATGTGGTACGTTCCAGTTACCTCCGAACTCGGAATCACAGATCAAATGGGACAAACTAAAGCTCTTCTTCTTTTTATATATATATATATATATATATATATATATATATATATATTTTTTTTTTTATTCTATTTCATTTTTAATTTTTTAATCCAGGCCCAATGTGAATGCACCATGATTCCAGTTCTCTGCCACAACTTGAAACAGTTACAGTTGCATGAAAAACCCTTCTGTCAGCAGGCAGGAAATCTTGGGCAGAAACAGACTCATGTTGAACAGCCAGCATCCACCAAGGCGGTGTTAGGGGTGTTAGTGGGCAGAGAGATGTATGAAGATAGAGAGGTGGGTGGAGACAAAGGGACTATAATGAGAATTAATGATTGGGATACATTGATGGCTGCCCAGTTACATTTTTACTCATCATATCTTTGTTGAATTAAAAAATGTATTTGAGGATAACCCTTTGAGGTGTACCATCTTGGTTTCAGGAGGGTCCATCTCTCTATACAGGGATATTATTAAGAATAACTGTGGATAGAGAGATCGTTCTGAAATCAAAATTACCAACTATAATGATTCTTAACTAATGTTGGTTAATAAATCTTCCTTTATCTTCTCAGTTCAGTTGTAAAATGTTAAAAATCAGAGTTTAAACCTCTGTTAAGCTCTTATAATATTTCTAAACATCCAAAATAATTAATTGTGTTTTTTTTGCACAGCAGAAAGCGTGATTTCTCATTTAAAAATATTCCTCTCCTAAATAAAGCAGACTATCGATATCTTTTTGCAGATGTGGTGTCTGATCCCCTTTAATCCCACTTTCAGGCTGCCAAACACTGAGAATTATTCTTTTCTCTCTTGAGATGGTGTCGATCTCCGTCTTAGTGGAGTTGCCTTTTTTTTTTCTTTAATTTCTGTTTCAACATCCAGACTGAACCATTAATAAATAGGGGTGTGTCATTTTAGTTTGTACTGTTTTCAGCCAGCACCATTATCAATGTGCTGTTGTTGGTATGTTTGTTTCATGAGTGATTTCTGCCGTCAGATCTGTTCAGGTTTCTTCATCTAGTTGATAAAGAAAGACCAAGATGTAGAGGTTAACTGTGCCAAGAGCCCAATAGATACAGCACTTAAATGAATATAGACACTTTTAAAGGTGAACACATTCACCAAATCTCCTTATGTGATAAATTCCCTGAACTTATTTGCTGGAGTAAAAGGGGAACTAATCTCTGTGGCCTGTCAGGATGTTGTCAGGATCAATATTCAGAGGTACTCAGCGGGCTGTTTTGTCAAACAACAGCCTGAAGGCAGGTCTTGCTGAACTTTTCATATTTAAAGACATTTTTACATGTCAATATATCTGGCATATGCATACATTGCCCTTATGAAATTGTGGATCTTTGATATCAGTGTTTCCCCCTTGGGTGGTAGCCAGGCAGGCATTAGCACCTAAGGGGACGTACGCTGCTGGCCCAATTAGAAGTTGGAAACAGCACCAGACCTGTGATATTGTTTTTAACAGTTTGCAAACCAGACAGTGAAATATATAAGAGTTGCTTGATCCGCTAAAATTAGAATAAATTATATAACTTAAATTTAAGAAAGGGAAGAGTTGGTGTCTACTCTCAGACTGTGTGAGTATTTTTGTGTCTTTTGACCTCCTGTCCACATGTTCATGTTTTAGGTAACTGAAAATGCACATTTTTGAGAAAACTGTTTTCAGTGTCTCTGTGTGGACAGAGAAGACAGTTTTCTCTAAAGTTTAGGGTTTAGGGCCCAAATCATCACTCTATGCATGGACCTCTCCTCAGGGTGATGCAAACTCTGCAACGTTATCACTGTTGTTTACATGTGTTTGCAGCAGATGTTGCTAAACTGTGGCTGTTTTTAAGTGTAGCTGACTGGACTATTTACATTCTAACACACACTTTAGTCGCTCCCTCATGTTGATCCTGCTTTAAAAACACTCAGGATGTAAAAGCTGCTGATGTTTTGGACGAGACCTGGTGTAATTTTTAGGAGAGACCGTGTTGACCCATGGCAGTTTACATCTGTGATTGCTATGATTACAACAGAGTAACCACAACACTTTCTAATAACAGGATTTGATCAGGATTATCAAAAATGTCTTGAACTGAGTTATAAACAAATAAATATTTACCCAGTACACCTGCAAACATCAGTAAACATGGCCACAAGTTGAACACCAGTCAGAAAAAACTGCATGTCATGAATGCTGTGTGAAGGTAATACACAGTGTCTAACAGTTGATATGCATTTTTGTGTGGACAGGGATGTTTTTATAAAACTTCACGAGTGTGGACAAGATTATTTTGGAAAAAAGAGGATGAAAACCTCAGTTTTTAAAAATACCTGCCCACGTGTGGACATAGCTGAAGATTAGTTATTAGGCTAAACCTTTTATATTAAACATGCTTTTATGTTCATTTCAGAGAATTCAGGTTTTTATACCAAGGCTCAAACAAATAAAACTGTCACATATATTAGACGATACTCGTAATGAAAGAATTGCTGTAAAAAGGGGACCATTAGCTTGTCATATCTGGTGCTCTAAAATGTTTGCAACATTGCTACATGTGACTGTTAAAGAGTGAATTTGTGTGTCTTTTCCCTTTTGCAGGCCTTGCTCAACACTCAAACAAAGCTCCGAGCATTGGTACCAAATTTCACCTTCAATTTGGGATTTTCTGGAAAGTTCTATCACACAGGTATGACGCTTCAAAACTTCTAACAAAGCTGGGAACATTAGGCGTGAACAGACCTTTGTTTACACATCCTACCAACTGATTTAATGTCAGGACAGCGCTGCTCCATTGTTTGTCAAAGGACGCTGTAACTGTTAGCTGCTTCAAGGCAGGAGTACCCAGCAAATGATCCTGACCTCACCTGATTGTTAAACCAACATGACCTTGTGTGCGCAGTTTTGACCAAGTATACTTTGCTTGTTAATTACAGTGGATAATGAGAAAGTTAACTCTGCAGGAGGAGTTTCTAATGTGAAGAGTTCAAGCCTGAAGACTCTACAAACCAAAGTATGGTCATAGTTGTGGAGGATTTTGGTGATTAATAGTTTCAATATAACTCCAATTTTGTCTTTCTATGGTCATAATAAAAGATCAGATGATAACTGTGCAGCATGTCCCGTTGTGCTCTTTTTGTAATGTGTGTGGAAGACAGAGCAAACCATGCTTTCTTTTACGGCATAGCATATGCTTTGTCCCTCCCACCAAACAACTCTCACATAAAATTAAGTGAGGAGCAGAGGAAATCATGGCATGTACTTTGATTACTTTGATAAGTGAGTGAGCTTGAGAGGATGTCAGACAGGCAGCTATTTGTTGGCAAAAACGCTGAAACAGATAACACTGGTTTTGAAAAGGACAAAGTATAAGGACATTTAGATTTTGTCTCTTAAGGCTTGGAGATATACATTTTAATTTTTTAAATCCATGCTTACATGCAGATGCGGTATAATCAATGAGTAATGGTGTTAGATGATCATCCTGCTACCTCAGCTTAATCTTGATTATTATTATGCAGTTAGTAAGTTTTTTCTAGGAAATAGCAAGTACTGCTCAGAAGTTTGTCTTGTGTGCATCATTAAATTTGAGTAATGTCGAGATTTTAATGTCTTTATTGAATATACGTCCATATTTTGTGGTTCTTTATTTGATTGTATGATTTTTTGGGGTTTTAGGTACTGATGAAGAAGACCGGGGAGATGACATGCTGCTGCAACATAGGATGGACTTTTGGTGGTTTCCTCACATGTGGAGTCACATGCAACCTCATCTTTTTCACAATGTCAGCGTTTTGGCAGAGCAGATGAGGCTTAACAAGATCTTTGCTCAGGTAGGCATTGTTAATACACTTCAGATATGGCGAGGCTCACCCCAATTTTTCCCATAGTCCACCTGCATATTGTTCTGTGTATTTCGCAGCAAATCACTCCCAGTCTCATCAGTCAGTTGGTTTCCACAGCCTGCACCTCAATTAGTCTCTGGTGCATCTCAGCAGCGCAACTCCGCAGTGGTTCACTGGAATTACGTTTCAGTGGGAGTTACCCCTTTGTTGATTTTCCGCCAAGCAAATCGGCCCAAAACAGGAAAACATCTGCTCAAAGTTTCCAGAGTCTCATAATACAGAAGAAAAGTGGAAATAATATCAATGCAGACAGAAAATTAACATCTGTCAGGCAATATAACCAGTTGTTTGTATGCTGCTTATGCTGTTATCTCATGATTTTACAATTACCTGTGAAGTTGTAGTTCTCTCGTGATCTTACGATCTTGTTTTTTTGAGCTAATCAGTGCTACGCTGTCCCCCTCCAGTAGGCGAGGATATGTGCTGTCAGTTGGAGCAAAGCCACAGCACAGAGGGGACGCAGACAGACTTTTTGAAAATTCAGGGTCAGATTGATTATCTTTTCAAATCATGAAGCTATACAGCTATGTCTCTTATTTAAGGAGGCTTTAACTTTCGCGGTGGTTTGCTAGAGATGTGAGGTTTGCAAATGAATTGAGTCTTTTGAACAGCTCTTTTAAGTGAACAATGAGAATCGATTAACAGTTGTGAGTGAGCCATTCATTTGCAAGCCATTCTTAAATTTGCATGCAATTTTCATTTAAGGATGGCTCACAAACGGAAATAGGTCAACAAAACAAAGCCTCTGTTAAGGAGTAAAGGACGATAATAGAAGATAGAAGAATAGAAGAAGATAGGGTAACGTAACTTGGTTAAAAAAAAACGAGTCACAACAAGCACACAGGACTGTTTATAGTTGCTGAAGAGTTTATCTGATGACTGTAGGTAGAGGCAGGCTAGCTATACCCATTAACTCCCAGTGTTTTAGCTAAGCTAACTAGTGGTGGGCGAGCATTGGCCGTCTCTTCCTTGTTACTGCACACACAGTTGAAAGGATGGTGTCTATCTGCTTGTCATGGACTAGGAAGTGAGGCAAGACGTGAAAAGACAAAAGACTTGGCGAATTTCTTTAAATCTCATCACGACACAAACAAGTGGACATGATAGCAGCCCACCTAGGACAAAAAGTAATTGAGCATTATTTTAATTTTAAAAGGTTTATTACAACGATTTGAAAGTTGTATTCCTCTATACTACCAGTCACTGCCAAAAGGGTATTATTGCAGTAACAGAGTACATGTAACTACTCACTGCCCAACACTGAACATTTTACTGGAATAATTTTTATTTAATCTGTAACGAATAGTTAAAGAGATCACTATTTCTACAGTTACTAATTGAAGCAATGCCCAACTGTGAGGAGTTTCAGGTTTGAATCCTAGGTCTGCTGTATCATTCAGACTGCCTGGCACCTGGAGAGATGCTGTTCTACTTACTGAGAATAAAAAGGGGTATACCTCTAAGGGACAGATGCACTATTTCTTTGCGACCTGTACTTTAAGTTCGTGTCCATGAAAGATGCAAAGAAGGTTGTTATCTGCTGTCAAATTCTTTTCGGTCCTTATGCAGATCAGTTCATTAAAGGGGGAAACGTCAAATAATGACTGACTAAAAAGTGCCAAACTGCTGCTAAGTGCTGAAAATAAGAGAAAAAACCCCACCAAATGTCAATTTTAATTATTATTCCAAATCTGTCTAGCCTCTTTGCACTGTCTCTCCTCTCACTATGACCCTTAAATGACCTTATGCCCCCTGTTACATGTGCTGCTCTCTTTCACACTCTCCAGGAGCATGGCATCCCGACAGACATGGGCTATGCAGTGGCCCCTCACCACTCTGGGGTGTACCCAGTTCACAGCCAGCTGTATGAGGCCTGGAAATCTGTGTGGGGCATCAAAGTGACCAGCACTGAGGAATACCCACATCTGAGGCCAGCGCGATACCGCCGTGGCTTCATCCACAACGGGATCCAGGTCAGAGTTCGATTAGTTAAATGTAAAATATTGATAAAATACACAGCAATCGAATCAGAGCGCCTGTTATGTCTGCAATGCTCTGTTTCAGTGTTTGGTCTGACTTCAACTGTCTGGTAAAATGTTCTGTAGGATGGATTTTCTGTAAGTTAATGTTTGATTTTGTTTATGTAAACACTGTAAACAGTCTGTAAAATGGTGTGTTGTGTTCACCTAGCCCAGGGACTGGCAGCTTAAGGCCACATTTACTTTTTCCTCATTCCTAGAGGCAAAAATTGTTGCAAATTGGGAGATACTCTTGATATAATGGTTGGATTGCCTATGAATTACTATAAAGAAAAATAATGTATGTAGCTAAGACATTTGAAATTATAAAACAAAAAATATACAAATTTAACTCAAATACAAGTAGAGATGTTTATTTTAAAGTGCTAAACAAAACATTGAAGTTAATGTCCTCTTTTTTTGATTTAAACTACTGACCATTTACTGCTTATGAAAGATTATTTTATTAACATTTTCATTTCAGTCATCACAAATGCGCAATAGCTCATAGAAGTGTGTAAAGTGAGTTAGAAACTATTACAGCCTTGCATAGCCCTGTTTTCCTGGTAAATTTGCAATTTCAGTGTTTTTCAGGCAGATTTTGTCACTTTTCCTTCATGTATGTACATTTTTGGATAATTTAAACTTACTTGGGACAAAACTTGTCCAAAAAAAGAGATATAACATATAATACATTTATTTATAAGCACCTTTCTTGACACTCAAGAACACTGTACAACAATCAATAAAACAATGATATCAATGATGCTAAGAAAGTGCACCCTGGCAGAAGCTCTGATAGGACAGGAGAGCCTTTTATTGTATTTCCTTTTGCATGTTTTGCCTTGATAACCTTTAAAGTTGTGTCTTTTAGAGATTTGATAAATTAAAACATTTTGGTGAATATTGTGCCTTTTAAGCAAGAATATAAGATGGGTTTGTTCTTAACTTAAGAAAGAAGAAAAGAAGAGGGAGAAGAAGAAAGTTCCTTCATCATAAGTGAAATACCACAAAAAGAATGGACGTTCCAGCTTTGGCCATCCATGTATCGTCACCTCTTTTCTATAATTGTTTTCCGATAGGCCAACCCACTAAAAGTAACTTTGTGTCTCACTTATGGGTCCAGATCCACAAGTTGAATACCACTTCACTGTCAGACACAGTCTGACCTCTAGTTCTTCTGGACTACATACTGTTCAGTAGTGTTTTCGTCTTAAACCAAAACTTTAAGAACCCATGTCATGCTTTTCTTTTGTTTTGTATGCCCTTTAGTGTTTTTAAAAGTTCTCCTCTGTGTGAAAGAGCACTTTTATGGACAAGACAAAAGTCTGTGGAATTAAGACCTCTCCCTCTTCCCCTCTATGCAGCGCCGGCAGCTGCCTAAAATATTTTGGTCCAGGGTGCTGGTTTGGCAGAGTGGTAAGCACCCAGGCATGTCCCATATATATGCTTCTGCTGGCCAGGGTTCAAATCCAGCCTGTGGCCAGTTTGCAGAGTGTCCTCCCCTACTCTCTCTCGCCCCCTTTCACAAGTCTATCCACTGTCACTCTCTCCTATCAATAAAAGCACAAAATGTCCAAAAAATAATCTTTAAATTGTCTTGGCCCCCAAAAAGACTTTACAGGGTGACTTCCTACCACTGTTTTGTCTTCAGTGTAAGCCCATGGGCTCAGGAAGGTAAGCCCATTGCAGGGCGTAGACATTAAAGTGAATGCAGAGTTGTTGACAACATGGTGAGTAGGCCTGTAAACCAATCAGAGTGGACTGGGCCCATGTGGGGAAGGGAGCCTCAAAGAGGGAGAAGCTCTAACAGCTCTCAGACACATACAGGGCATTTCCACTACCTGGTGTCTGCTCAACTCGGCTCAACCTTACTGGGTGGTTTTGTTCTTCCATCAGGGATTGTAGCTACCTGGCAAAGTTTTTCTTATCACATCCAGCAGGAGAGCTGAGCCGAGACAAAGCCTGATGTGGAAACACTGCTGACCACTGAGTGGAGGGTGTCGATGCAGAAATGACACACCCCTTGTTGTCAGCTTAGAGATGCTGTCTGACTTCCCAAACCCTCCTCTGCTCCTCATCTCTAAAACAAAATCAATCTCCTAATGCCTCATTGCCAGCGAGTGGTCCAGTTTGGTTCGGTTCAGTACGGTTTGGTACAGTTTAAAGTGGTAAACCCTGATCTTGTAAGCATTTTCACTGCCAGCTGTACCTTCACTCGAGGACAGGGGTGTGAGTCAGGAAGTGAGAGTCATGCCAGCTACGCAAATGCGTGACGTCACAGTTGGCGGCAGTGCAGCGGTCTGCAGTAGAGGGAATTGTAATCAAAGAGTAACAATGGAGGACTTCCAGTACTTCAGAACTCTATGGAGCATTGTTTAATGTGGACATTCTTTACAGCAACAGCAGTAAACAAATCACTCTGAATCCACGGCTTATTTTAACATGGTGAGGTAGTGCCTTTAGCTCCACCTCTCAGGGTTGGTTAGATATACTCAGCATCCCTTTAGAGGGGGTGCCAAAAAGTGGGCCAGAATCAGCTTTATTGGCCTGGTATGTTAGACATACACTTCACTCTCTGTGTACAGACTAGATACACACAGAGTCTACATATACAAACAGAACAGAAGCAGAAAAACAAAAAGCAGGACTTAAACTTTTAAATTGAAATGAAAATTAAGGTAAGGAATAGGAATAGAATATGTACAATATATACAAGATAAAAAACAAGAAACAAAGTGACACAAACAAAAACAAACAAACACAGTCCACAGGTGCATGTACGGCTGGAGAATATGTGCATAGGGAACAGGTGCACAGGTCAGTTATTTGGTTACCTTTTCTCTTTATTCGACAGTGGAAACACCAATAACTCTGAGTGCTGTACTGAGCCGAACTGAACCAAACTGCTTGGTGGAAACGCAGCTGAACTGTTAGAAAAAGCGACAAAGGGGTCGGCAGCTCTATCACCTCTGGTTCCTCCATTGTTTTGCTAGGATTCAAGTTGTGTGCAGCCATGACATGACTGTCCCAACTACCTTAAAGAGGTACCGATACTGTCTATATAACAATGGAAAACTGAGGAGGTAGTATCCAAGATGTGCAAAGTCGGGTCGGGTTGGGCAGATACAACAAAGTGATGCAGTAATCAAAAGTAATAAATAAACCTGATTTAAGGCAAAATGAGCTCGTTAGGTTGAGGTGAACGTCAACTCTTGAAGCGCCTGCAAGTTCTCCAAAGATATATCCAATAACCTAAACACTGCAGATCCAGTGTTTTCCGTGTGGTGTTATGGAGGATCTGTGATTGGATGAGCAAACAGCATCTTTATACAGCTTTACATCATAAGCTGAAGGATCTCTCATCAGCCACACGGCTGTCCTGTTTATCAACTCGTGCCGACATGCATCCAGTACACTGCTGGCTTAACATCACCTCACACACTTCAGAGTTTTGGGTTAAGTATTTTGTTCAAGAGTTCTTAAAATGTGGACTTGAGAAGTCAGGGATCAAATTGCAGCTCTTCAGATTAGTGAACTACAAGCTTTATATCCTAAGCCAAAGCTATCCAGTCAGGAATCGTGGATGTAAAAAAACGCTAATCCTTTTGGCTGGATGAATAAGGACTTTGGTGGCGTGTGATTTTGACTTGTTCTTTTGAAAGGGAAAAAAATAACCTCAGCACAGATACTCGTTCAGTTTTTGTTTATACAGAGGCAGAACAATAAACATGAGGTGTGGACAACGATCAGTAGTCCTAAGAACAAGAGTGTATGCAGAGACACTACAGAAAAGGCCTATGTTGTTCTTGTGTCTTTTAGGTGTTGCCCAGGCAGACTTGCGGTCTCTTTACTCATACAATCTTCTACAATGAATATCCAGGAGGGTCAAAAGAGCTGGACAAAAGCATCAGGGGAGGAGAACTCTTCCTCACTGTACTCCTTAACCCTGTAAGTAAACAACCCACCACGCTCATACTCCACTCAGCTTTTATTTTGAAAAAGGACTGAACATCATCAGGGTGGATGCTAACACTTCATTGACTGAAATGCATTTTTTGGACAACATTATTATTTTTGATACCAGCAGTGTTCAAAAGGAGTAGCAATATGATGTGTGATTTAGCTTAAAAGACATAAAACAGCTTCAGAAAACAAATTCAGTTTTATTTAATTCTGTTGTGAGTGGAGTGATTTGTTTTAATTACAACAAGTTGACTACTCTGCTTGTTTGCAGGTATTCATCTGTATATTCTTTTTTTTTTAGAGTTTTTAGAGCTTTTTTTATAATTGTGTGTGAGAAAAACACAGATCTGTCAAATGTGTCGTCGCTGTCAGGCCAAAACCTCATCTCCATTTTTTTTTTTTTTTTTTTTTTTTTAATAAAACAGTGCTATTGGTCACACATCCTGTTGATGAATTAATTTTATAAATATTAAACCAATTAGAAGTAAAAAAAACCAAAAAAACAATCATGACAAGGCTATACTTAATCATTTAGTAGTAAAGCTTTTTTTATTTATTTAATAGTGACATTTTTTGGAGATGAGAGGTTTGTGCCCATCAGTGACCATATCCAAACCATGTCGTCCATCTGTTTAGTTCATATTTGAGCTAAACATAGCGTGCTTGAATATGTCTAACTCTAAAATATGTTGTTCCTTGTCGATCCAGATCAGCATCTTCATGACCCACCTGTCAAATTATGGCAACGATCGGCTGGGTCTGTACACTTTTGAGTCTTTGGTGAAGTTTGTCCAGTGTTGGACCAACCTCAAGCTCCAGACGTTACCCCCTGTTCGTCTTGCAGAAAAATATTTCCAGATATTCCCCGAGGAGAGAGACCCTCTTTGGCAGGTCAGTGAATTCTTTGAGTTTATTTTTCATAAACTTTTTTATGCCTTTAAAGTCCTTGAAGACCAGCCCCCCCGTGTACCATTGAAATCTATTGTAGGAATGAAATTATTTTTTTCTTATTCAGTGCTGTGCAAGTTTTTCACATTTATAAAATTCAGAGGCAGGGAAATGTCAGATGCATTTTATTAAATTTGATTAAACAATAAAATCTTGTATGATTTGTTCATCACAAACCTTATTTTAGGTATTCATTTACACCCTTTACGTTCTGCCTAAATGCTAACACACTTCTGAGTTTTTGGACTCAACCCTGCACCGCTCTATTAGCCCCAAAATTAAAAAGGCAGATGAGGTTGATCTTAATGTTTGTTTTCAGAATTATTCAGCATTGTGCATAGTGGGAAAATTGAAGGTACTATATTTAAAATATTTGGAGAATTATTGTAAATCAGTATTTTGCAGGTACACTGAGGAATGAAAATTTTTTTTAGACCTAAATGTTTTGTCTTGTTTGATCATAAAGTAATGTGATTACCTAACAAAAATGCTGAACATCATTCATCAATATCACTTTAGATTTTTCTGGAAATACCTTTTTTTAAGTTCCAAAGAAAAACCTACGTCAGAGTCTTCACATATTTTTAAACCGGGTGAAGTTGTTCTTAATTTGATGCCCATTTTGTGCTCATATAAAGACGTAAGACAGGAAGGATGTGTTCTCACCGCACACACTCGCACACACTCTCAGGATTAATGGTGAACTAGAGAGATGTCAGAAGAGATGCCAGGTTAAAATAATCAAACAATTAAGCACTTAGCAGCAAAAGGAGAACCTGAGTGCTTTAAAAGCGGATGTTGTGTTGCTGAAAACAGAAACCTTGCATGAAGATTTGATGGCATGAAAATGAAAATAGCAGCATCAGTAATGGTGTTAAAAGATGAAACGCAATTTAAATAGGTTAATTCCCAGCATGTGAAAAAAGGCATTTCACTTTGAGTAAGTTCGTATATAAAAATAGTCAAAGTACATTCTCTAAACACATTATATAGATGTATATCAAAAAATCACCTTTCAGCTAAAAATATTGAAGTAGCATTTTTAGTCCATATTGTCCAACCCTAATTAAAAAATCTCCCCAGTTGCCCTTATTTTTATTCTAAGCATAAAACAAATCCCAGGAAAGGAAACTCTGAGTATTTTTAAATTGCATAATCAGGCTTTGTTTACAAATTTTATCCCAAGAATGGCTGCTGCATGAGGCCCTATCAGGTAACACTTTGACCCCTGGTTAGAGCACGAGCCACACAGTTCAGCTTCATACAAGGTTTCACTGTGACATCTGCAGCAAAACTTCAGTAGAATCAAAAATATTCTTGTAAGTTAATAAGTAGTTACAAATCTTTTATGTTTTGGTTCTCCTTACATTTTAATTGGATGTTTCAGAGCAGTAAATTCATTCTTACAGTCCTACTGAATGTACTTACCGTAAACAACCAAATTAATCAAAGCAGAAAAAATCTAAACTGCTTAAATGAACCACAGTTACAGCATAAATAGTAGAAATGCCTTTATTTGTTTACTATGTTCCTCTTATGTGTGAATAACTCTGATAGAAAAGCCACTTTATGTAGGAGCTTTGTTTAACTCCCTCTCACATGACAAGAGTGATGCTGTGTTTGTGTCCATGTGCCGTTTCAGTGATGAGAGTTTAAATGGTGAAAATTGAGGCAGTTTGTTCACAGGGAGTAAAACGGTAAAAAAAGATAAGATAGCAGCTCTTAATTAACTGATAACATTGTGGTTTTAAACCTTGGCCCCCTGTGCACAGCATAGAGAAAAACAGTCAGCAAAGAAACTCAGATGTGCACAAAAATGTTCAGTAAATTTGTTTATGATGTGGTTAAAACTTAAATAAGCTGCATTTGTTTTTCAGAACCCTTGTCATGACAAGAGACACAAAGATATCTGGTCAAAAGAAAAGACATGTGACCGACTTCCCAAGTTCCTCGTCATTGGACCACAGAAAACAGGTAACAAACAGCAGTCTTGTCAAATCCAAATTATGCTCCATTCTCCTCTTTTTAAATCTATAACCAAACTTTGTCTCCTTCCAAAGGCACTACAGCGCTTCATTCATTCCTGAGTCTGCACCCAGCGATCACCAGCTCATTCCCGAGCCCCACCACCTTTGAGGAGATTCAGTTCTTCAGTGGAGCCAACTATGACAACGGGATTGACTGGTAAGAACAGGACTCCTGCACTCTTTGAACCACTTTCAGGTAGTTTTTTATTCTTTTTTGTCACAACTGGAACAAATCTTTGCTTACATTTGTTTAGTTATTCTTTCTGACTTGATACTTTCAGGGCTTAAAGGTCAAACTCTGTTAATCCAGAACTGTTTGCTTTTTGTTACGTGATCAGCCAATCAGTTTTTCTTTCTACCCTTGTGATGAAGTACTCTGTTAGAAAAGCCTTCATGGATGAAACTGAAGCTGAAAATCTGCCTGCTTAAGTTAAAGATGTTTGCTTATTGTCTTGCATTCCCTCTTTGCCGAGGCAGAGAGATATGACCCGGTAGTTTCATGAAGGTTTTTTTTTGGGACACTGAACCTGCTACAGCTGCCAGGACAAATATACGCTCTAAAGACTAAATGGATAATTGATTAACTGAAAGAACAGGAACCCTAACACTGTTAACACTGTTGTTTTGCAGCCAAAGCTTCAAACAACAGTATTAAAGACCTGGTTTGACCAGTTAAGAGTCCAGAAGCTCAATCCAATGCTGAGGCAATCACCGTACTGTTTGTTTAAAGAGCCTGAGCAGTTTAGTAAAGATCTGCTGCTCTGTGCTTTACTTCAATGTTTATACTTATTCATGATTATCTTTTGCATTATTTCCAGCTTGTGTTTTATATATTTGTTATTTAACCACCATTAAGAGGTAAATCACAACTGAAATGTAGTCCTTTTTTTAATCTTACAAACACAAACAAACAAACAAACATCCCCTCCCCTCTCCCAACACCAAGCTCACAGCCCACAAAGCCCACAGACCTCCTCACACATACTGATGGCAGACATAAACAGTGTTGGTAAATGAGAAATGTTGACACTGTTTGTAAAATAATAATAATAATCATAATCATTACAGATTGTGAACAGACTAAAAATAAAATAAGTAAATAAATTAGTAAGAAAAACCAAACAAACCGAAATAAGTTAGAACAAATTTACAAGCAGCTAAACAAATACGGTGAAAGATTGAATTAAACTATAGAGAAGTGCAAAACTTAAGTATCAATGTGCTACAGCTGTCATGTGAGAACTGTTTATAAGGCTTAAGACAGTAATCAAGTACAGGTCAGCAGCTGCTCACTTTGCTGTTAAAAAAGAACCTCCAAAGGTCCAACTTGGTTCAGCGTGTACTAGATTGAGTAACTTTTTTACTGCAGGTTCATGCTTCTCTACATTCTGATCTGATCACAGGGGTCACATCAGACCAGGGATATACCACTATGGAAAGACCTCACCAGGGGAAAGTTTCTTAAAATGTTTTAGCAGAGGTTTCCAATATGAGCAGGACCTGCCAGAAACGGCCCCTTAAATTAAGCTTAATTTTCTCAAATTTAAAGTGTTTTTGAGAGCAAAAACCTTCACCAAGGCACTTCAAACATTGTAGGGAAAATCATTGAAAACATCTGTATCCTACATTGTTAACAAAACATTGAAGAAATTTCTGGATCCACATCCAGATTCAGATCACAACCAAAATTGTTTCAGTTCTCCTTTGTGGTATGGCCGTCACTCCCTGAAAATGTCATCAAAATCCATTGAGAACTGAAAATATGGAAAACTGCCCTATTTTGTGATGTTCAAAAATAAAAAATCTAATTGATTGTTCACAACTTGGATGTATAATTCAATGTGATTAGCCTGATTTTGTCGCTTGCACATCACACTCAGTTAGGGCAGGACATGGTGTCATACCTCAAACTCTAAAATGGTTTCTGAAGTCTGTTGGTCTGAGCTGATGCCTCTAACTTGGCATGTTTCAAATCAACACATGTGCAGACGCACACTGACAGTGCTGCACTCTACTGTTGGCTCCCTTCTCACCTTTCTTACACCTCTGATACAGCCTCTGGAGATTGAACACATCGTGGGTCAACTCGATACCCCATCCATCTCAGCGACAGTCACAGAAAAAACAAGCTAGGGTGTAAATATCACAGCAAATGTGACAGCAGTAGACATTAAAACTTGTGTATAAACAATAAGCAAATGCTCGTGAGTGCAGTTATTTGTTATGGAATCAAATGTTTGCCTGTCCTCATGTCTGTGTGAAAAACAAACAGGCTGTAAAAGTAATGGGGCTTTTCCAGTGTGTGGCATTGGCTCAGATTTTCTGGACTGTACTTGTTTACTTGTTTGCTTTGTTTTTCTTTATTAGAGATCATGCCTGGTAATTTTCTTGTATCAACTCTGGCAAGGTTTGAAATAAGATACCGTAAAATACCAAATAAACGCCGAGTTCCAATTAACCGCCGAGTCCCAAATAAACGCAGGGTGTAGCAGCACATTTTGACAAATAAACGCCCTGTTCCAAATAAACGCCGAGTCCAGTTTATTAGGCACAGCCTACGAGTTACGGTCAGAGTTACAGTAAGCTACACACCTGCAAATGCTGAGCTCACAACTGACAGCTGACTCTTGAAAAGTGATTTATTCAAAAAGAAACATGATCAGACTGTACCTTATCAGTCCGCATGGTTTATTTGTCTCTTGGGACGTCCTGTCGGCCCGCTTCTCCTTCCTCTGTATGTCAACAAATGCACGTTGGTGTGAGGCGCTCTGTTTTACAACAGTGCAGTTACACTCAACGACCACTACGTCTAGGGCACTAGAGAGCAGAAAGCCGGAATCCTACATACTGGGGCTTTTAAAACTCAAAGAAGAAGATGTTGTCACTGCCGCTGCATGTTGTTTGCCCTTAACTAACGTCAGGAGGCCAGTCACATCAGTTACCGGTACATTGCTGCTGATCACCATGGCCCCGGTACAGCGAAAAAAAAAGTAAGACCTTAACTTAACTAGTTCCTTACCAGTCGTAAGAGTGTTTAGAGAGTGCTGAGTTTAAAGAGGAAGACAAAAGTATAACTATGGAACTGTAATCTTGCCTTGAAAATGTAAAGGTGATACTCATACTGGTGTAAATAAATAATATGATCACATTTACCATATTTTTAAATTTTTTGCTAAGCAAGATTTTTGTGAGAAAGGAATTAAACGCTTCTTCAAAATAAACGCCTGGTCCCAAATAAACGCCTGGTCTGCTCAGTGATTGAAACAAATAAACGCCCCGACTATTATTTGGTATTTTATGGTAAGCAAATCCTAAAATGGGATGTAAAGATACTGCAGACCACTGAATGATCAGAGTATTGTCACAATGTGATGGAAATATTTAACATTGAAAAGAAAAACCCCATTGTTGGCTCTGTCCCAAACTCTCCTTTGCTTTTGATTGCATGTTGTTTCGCTGCTGGCAAGTATCTCCAGAACAAGCCGTGCTGTGACAACCCTACCAAGTGAGGGGGTACTATCAAAGCGTATACTGAAATAGTCATTAAATGGCTTGGTACCAAAAGTATGGTCGAGCACCGCTGAGTCAATACCACAAATGGATGAAACAGCACCTGAGTAAGATGGAAATACTGTCATATCCAGTGTTTCGAAAACTAATATTATACATCCAGAGAAAAAATGTGGTCTAGCAGGAATAAAACCCTTCAAGGTGAAACAGTTATTTTTAAGCACCAGCTAACTTCTGCAATGTCTTTTGTTCTCTCTAGGTACATGGACTTCTTCCCATTCCCTTCCAATGTCAGCACAGATTTCATGTTTGAAAAAAGTGCCAATTACTTCGACACAGAGGTAGCTCCAAAAAGAGCTGCTGCCCTGCTTCCCCGAGCCAAAATCCTGGCAGTTCTCATCAACCCATCTGACAGGGCTTACTCCTGGTACCAGGTGAGAGTCACCATCGTCTGTAATAAACCCTGATACTATCAGGATAATGTCCTCGTGGTCCGCCCGCGTAATTCCCGTACATGGTTGTTCACACTTGCCCCTCTCATCTGGGAGTGTGCCCTGCTGGACGGGAGAGAAGTGGTGGAGGGGGGTTATCCATCCTTGTCCTGTGTCCCTTTAAAAATGCCAAACGTGAGCATTTATGAAGTTCAGTCGTGTCATTTCAGCATCAACCATACTGCAAGGGTTGTAAACTACATGTGTTCGTGTGGCAGTTGCTGTGGGGCCTGAACTGTGTGTAGTATAAAAGTGAGATCAGTCTTTATTACCTAAACTGCTCCCAGCTCCATCGAAACAACTTTGATATTTTGGTTGCTTATTACTGAGGCTGCCGTGTTGCACATCTCTGGGTTGGACTCTTCAGTTGTTGTTTTTGTAGTGCTAAGGTTGGACTACACACTTAATGCACGATTATGGACCTTAATCGCTTGTTTTGCCTTGTGTGTGTCTTAGTGACCAACAACTACAGACCAGTCTGTCTCACAATGCTATGACAGAAAGTCTAGCATGTTAGATTTTTGTTGTGCCTTCTACAATTTCTTTCCTCACGTCAGAGAGGACTAAAACAGATCGAAGCTGTTGCCTTAAAAGCGACGTAACACTTTGCTAAGCTCTGAAAACAACATCCCCCCTTATGACATTTTGTGGAGAAGCTTCCACCAGAATGTAAATGTTGGTGAGAAACAGTGAAGGCAGCTCAGTACCTTGGTGAGTGACTGACTATCATCAAGCCAACATATTTATTATAATGTTTGGACAGACAAGCAAAAGCATAGCACTCTAAATAGGTTACGGTTTGTTTGTTTGCTGTCTTTATTGTCAGCCATCCTTTCAACTCATCATGATTATGTGCAGTTGGTTTTTATTGTGTAGTCTGTCATGTTTGCTCACAGGATTTTGTAGCTCTGTGGTCGCCTAATTTGACAGTGAAAAAATCATGTTGTCATTTCAGTTTTCAGTTGTTTTGAGGTTATGCCAACAGGGATTAAATAAATTCAATGAAATAAGGCCCTTAAAATCACAGCACATTCTTCCTCCTTAAAGAACTCACAGCACTGGATGGGAGTCGATAGGGGCCGTATGTAGCCTTATGATCACTGATTACATGGTTCTTCTAAGTAGTTGAAATATCCATCCTGTTAATCTGGATTTATAATATGTGTGTGTTTTTTCACGGCGACAGCACCAGAGGGCCCATCAGGACCCTGCAGCCCTCAACAACACTTTCCACGCAGTGGTGACGGCAAGCCCCTCAGCCCCAAGGGACCTGCTGGGCCTCCAGAGACGCTGCCTTAATCCCGGGGCTTATGCCACTCACCTGGAGCGATGGCTGCAGCACTACCAGCCCAGCCAGGTAAACGTTGCAGCAGTCGACCCAAACACACGCACACACACACACACACACACTCACCACAGCTGCAAACACTGGAGCAAGCAGGAGGTGGTATGCTACAGTTTCATTTAAGCTGAGATGCACTTGACTATGCAGACACATGATGGCAGCCATGCATCCCCTGCATCAATTCAGCACATACAGGGCGCACAAATAACCAAAAAATCATGAATGAATTCATGCCTGTATTCATGATGACATAACAGTAGTTCACACACATTCACAGTATCTCCTGCATGACTTCATTCATTAGTTAATGCAGAGGCTCAAGTGTTTTGTCATCATGATTTACAGGTTAATAATGATTTCCTAATTGTTAAGTCATTAGCTAAAGAGACAAGCCAAAAACTGATCAATCTGATTAATTCAAAGTGTTGTTACCATGATTACTTTAGCATTGCTTCATTTCTACCTCAAGTATGTAGACTGTCAGATAAAGCAGTTCACAGTTTTATCTGAGGGTTCGTGTTAGTATCATAGCATCTATGGCTAAGTCATAATTCATAAATGATGCATTAAAGGCCTTTTCAGGCTTAATACACGTGTACTACCAATGTTTCATGGTAAGTTCATGCATGGATTTGTGATTATTTATCCACTCGCACTGCCAACACAGCTTCAGTGGATGGCTGTTCAGCGTTGCCCAAGATTTCCTGCCTGCCTTAACAAAAGTTTTTTTAGCCACTGTAGCGTTTGCTAAATGTTGCGTAGTGCTGTGCCCATGGCGGATGCATGTTTGGTCTGGAAAATAATAAAATATGAATATATTAATAATATCTGTAAAATAGAAGTCTTTAGTAGAGTGTCCTGCCATTATCAAATTTTAGACTAGACAGCACTTGGAAAGCCCAAACCTCTGCCAGGGTATTTCACCTACTGCTGTTACACCTGCAAGTAATAGCTCCATGATGAAGTAACTCCCATAATGTGATTCCTTGACCATGAAATCCCGCCCTAGTAGTTGGAATAATAATGTTGTCATTGTTCATTTGACAATTATTGAGCAAAACAATGGCTCCCTAATGGTGGCTTCTGAATCATCACCAAAATCTAATCATTGTTAAGTTGGGCCATTTCCGACATCTCCTGAAAATTTCAGCAAAATCCAGCCAGTAGTTTTTGTGTAATCTTGTTAACAAACAGACAAACACAAGCAAAAACTTGACCTCCCTGGCAGAGGTAAAAATTGTATTGTGATGGCACTAGTCGGTGAAAAGCTTCAATCCGTTCTGCTTGTCACTTTTTACTAATAGTACTGAGATGTCATGTGTAACGTAGCACAGGAAATATACTTTATACCGAGACCTCCACCAAGGCCTGGCTGCAGTCTTAAGGGCCCGTTTACACGACAACAAAAATGGAGAGTTTTCCTTGTGCTTGTGTCTTCCGTTTACACGAGATCGGTGCCTGGAGTGCCTGAATCTACAAACTTTTGAAACCGGGGTTCAGAGTGAAAAGTGTTGAAAACGTTTTCGATGTCGTCTCCGTGTAAATAGGAAACAGCGTTTTCAGGGAAAACGTGGACGTGCAGCGCAGTACTCTTTTAGTTAAAGGTAGTGTGCACACCTAGGAACAACAACAACGGCTAAGGCCGACTTGTGTGCTGCTAACTTTGCTCGGTTTGTTATCACTCCTCCAACAAACTGTGGATTTGTGCATCAATACTTTGACCAGCGGAGATGCATTTGTTAGATTCGCCAAGGACACAACAAACATACATCGCCAACTACTGGCCTGACATGCACACTACTGCATTTTCTGTCGTTCTCGCAGATCTGTGTCAATGCAAAGCACTTTTAAAAACTCAAAGGAAAAACCTCTCAGTTTCTGATGCCAACATGGTTGTATAAATGGGCCTTAGACGAGTTAGCTGGAAACTGTGGAAAACTGCCCAGAGGCACAACAACAAATCCTGTGAAAAACCTAAATCCACATCCTAATTTAGATGACCACCAAAATGAAATCACTTTTCCCTGCCATGGCCAACATTTCCTAAATGTCTTCAAAATCCAGTGAGAAAACTTTGAGTTTTTTGCTGCCTACAACACTTTTAAATCTTACAAACAAGTCAAACTCTTGTACGTTCTCTCTGATGCTCCATCTGTGCTGCCAGATAACCAAAGAAAGAAGAAGACTCATTTTGCCTCTGGGTACATAAAAACAGTGACTTTATTTGCCTGAAGAGTTTTCTGTGTATGACTGATGGTGTTTTGAGAGAGTGGACAAATGCAGACACACGGTCATTCAAGGTAAATCTATCAGAACATCACTGGTTCTGACATCCATGAGGATAAAGAGTATTTCTTTAGCCTTGTTTTCTTTCATGCACTGAGGTTTTTTGAACCCTACTGTCCGGTTATGGGTACAACACTCTAGATTTAACATTGGGAAAGCATGAGGCCACTGTGCTGAGAAGATCAATGGCTTTTGTGCTATAAATGCAGCTTTGATTGATTACACATCTTATGAAAGTTAAGGATACATTCAAGCTGTATTGACTCAGAGTACATCTCAGAATGAAACTTGTGAGTGTTAAATTGATTTCGGCTGGCTGGATAATTTGTGTCTGTTTGACAGCCGATCATGAAATCCATGTTGCATTGAGGCAGAAGAAGTAATTTTTCTAGCTGTGCAACAGTATCTGTTATCACCCAGACAGTAAATGACTCTGACTCTTTCTGTCTCTGTCTCTGTATTTGTGTGTTTGTCTGTTTATGTCTACTATAGTTGCACATCGTGGACGGAGCCCTGCTGAGGTTAAACCCAGCGCTGGTGATGGAGGGGATCCAGAGATTCCTCGGTGTCACCCCCATCTTCAACTACACCCAGGCTCTAATGTTTGTAACACCCTCTTCCTCCAGCAACATAAACACACTCACTGTTACATTGAAAACTTGTATTGTTTAAGATTAGGTCAGCAAAAATAGTTAAAGGGGTCATATTTTGCAATAAATCAGGTTTAAATATTCAAATATTCATCTGACTGAGAGAGAACATACGCCAAATGTTAAAATAACTTCTAGTCTTCATGTAAGAGTCTCCCTGATTCAGTTGTATTTTCTGTCCATTAGCACTTTTCCTTCTTTGGTACCTGTTCAACTCAGCTCAGCTCTTTCCATTATTACACAGACTGTATCAGTACATCTAAGGTAGGCGGGACGTCATAGTGTGGCTGCACAAAGCTACAGTGCATCTCCACAAAGACAGAGGAGGAAACAAAGGTGATGGAGCTGCTGGGCCTTTTAGAGATTAACTAACTTAGCAGCAAAACAACACGCTATTAGAGCAGAGGAGGGTTTGGGAAGTCATTCAGCATTACAGAGCTGACAAGGGGGGTGCCATTTCATTTCCACGTTAATAACCCAGTACTCTGACCCTTAAGCTGTCAGCAGTGTCTCCATGGCACATTAGTCTCGGCTCAGCTTGGGACCCCACTGGAGCTAATCTGAAAAACTGTGCCAGGTACTGGGTGCAACCCCAGAGTAAAGTTGAGCTGATTCGAGCAGACACTGCATAGTGGAAAAGCCCAATAAGTGTCTGAGACGCTCTGTCAGAAGCACAGTTAAAAGCATGTAAAATAAAAACAAACATGATAAGATCTTTTTAAAGGATGGACAGAGAATTGTCTACCGCCAATGCATTTCATTATTAAATCAGTGTTGTAAATGAACGTTTTTACATTTCTGCAGGTACGATGACAGCAAAGGTTTCTGGTGTCAGCGGGTTGAAGGAGGTCGAACCAAATGTCTGGGAAAGAGTAAAGGCAGGAAGTACCCCGAGATGAGTTCAGAGGTAAATCCAAACCTTAGACTGTAGCCCACCGTGTTCAGAGTATAAGATATGTATATTAAGATGTTAAAATGGTGAATTATGATGCTGATGGACATTCTCCATTTGTTCTGTGATCAAGCCTTTTGGTACTGCAGCGACAAAAATGACATTAAAATCTGGTTAGATTTGTCTTGTGAAGTATTCAATCTAATCAATTATAATGTAGGCTAACTATCATGTAATATATATATATATATATATATATATATATATATATATATATATATTAGTTTTGATGGTATTAAATTGGTTCGTTTGTTTCCAGTCCACTGAATTTATTTAGAAACAAAGTTTACCAAAATTCTGCACAGTGTCTACCAAGTAGAAATAAAACCAACAATTAAACCTCATTAGAATCATTAAAATATTTAAAACACACAAAAGCACAAGAACGTTTATTAAAATGAAAGCCAAATCAAAAGAATAAAAGACATTAAAAACAGAGACCACACTTCTCATGCTGAATTACAAGCCAACATGTAAAAGTCAGTTTTGAGACCAGATTTAAGTGAAGGTAAAGTGACGGACATTCTGATTTCAGAAGGTAGGTTGTTCATAACTCGGGGCCCATCTAAACCTCTGGTCTTCAGGCCGGCCTTAAGGACAGCGAGGAGAGGCTGCTCTGTAGACCTCAAAAAAGATGATTTTAAAACAATACAATCTTTACTTGAATTCTACTTTCTAAAACCTGTCAAACGATGAGGGGCAGCATGTCAGACTAACTGTAGACATGTCATAGAGGTCATATTTACTCCAACATAAAGTGCATTACAGGAGTTAAGACATGAGGAAATAAAAGCATGAATCAGCGCTCAAAATCATTAAAGATAAACCCAATTTAATCTTGGATATGTTGATCCAGTTTGAAATCACTGTTTTACACCAAACCTGGTGAAGGTGGTTTTAGGATCAGGCTTAAAGGGCTCAGGTCTGTATGAGGGGCATCCAGTCTCTCTGTAATGAGTCAAACCCTGACACTGTCTGCCACATGTGACACACGGATATGTGTTCACCTTGTCTTCTTGTACAGTTCTGACGCACAGACAGTGTGATCAGATTTGTCCCTGGTTTATTGTTTAAGGGTCTTTTTCAGTTTGCTGCTGCTCTGTCTTCGGTATTTCCTCCTGACTGTTGCTCTTGTTAACTGACTCTGGCATTAACAGCTTCCTGAATACAAGATGACTTTGGAAATACTCAAAATATTTTACATCCATACAGTGTTTGTCCTTTCACAGTGCCTTTACGCAAAAGCTCTGTCATCATAACACCTCGAGACATTCACTTTTTCCATGATGGCGGAATATCTGACACTTCCTCTCTAGAGAGGTCAAATGGGGTGGTCAAGGTGTTCCCCCCCATTTTGTCACCAATTAACCAACAAGCATGCTTTTGGTCCCCGGGAGGAAACAGGAGTATCTGAAGTAACTCCATGCAGGCCATCAAACTGAACAGAATGTTAGTTTGTAAAGAGTAAGGAGTAAGCACAACCAAATGTTGTTCGTAAAAGCAGCCATATGTTGTTTGTTTAACTGTTTCTTATTTCTCTATTCATTCTGACCCTATTAATAACTGCCTGTGCCTCTGTGTTTCTGTATTTCTGTGTTTCTCTGTGGTCGTGTGGGTCCCTGTCTGCAGTCACGTGCCTTTCTGGCAGAATACTACCGTGAGAGTAACATGGAGCTTCTGCGTCTGCTGAATCGGTTAGGCCAACCACTGCCGTCCTGGCTTCGCCAAGAACTCCAGAGTACGAGCTGGAGCTGAGACCGCCTGCCCACACACACACTCACACACAGATCGACACACCACAGAAAAGCTCGGACTAAAGTCTGTGGAGGAGCCAAGACATGGTTCAGGATTATACTAGACTACCTGATCTGTCAGAGACAACAGCAAACAGAAGAAGCTTCAGGCTGTAGCTGATGGAACATCTGCTCTGGTCACATCATGAGATCTTTGAGTGTTTGAAACTGATGGAGAACAGAAAGACCTGTGAAACATGGGCCGCCCTTAGCCCAGAACTTTGTGTTTTGGACTGTTCACGTCAGTTCGCCGTGGATCTAGTGGACTAAATGAGCAGCAGGTTGGAGACGTAAAGAACGGGTCAGGAGGTCTTTGTGTGAGGAGAGAATCGCCCTGAATAATACTGTGTGGATGTTCAGTGTATGAGCAGAAACAGGACTAACATGCAGAAACACACACACGGTTACACCTCATTTCCACAAGGATGACTTTATACGAGTTCATTCTGAAAAACGGTTGTAAATATAAGGTTTGAGGGGCAGTAGAGAAACTCAATGATCGACAGACAGACAGTCAGTCAGTCCATGACATTTTCTGTTACACCTGCAGCAGCTGGTCCAAACGACAGACCAGGAGCCACTTTTCCATTTGTTCTCACAGATTTCCAGTCCGTTCACCATAACTGCTGTTCTAATTGGATCTAGAAACAATAATGTCGGTGAGTGTAAATATCATGGTTGCATTTGGTTATGAATAAACACCAAGTGTTGTCCAGGCCCAAAACAAACATTGTGTCAGTGAGCAGCTTGTTCATTTACAAAGATTAAGATGGTTCTCAAAAGGTCGACACTGTATTTCATTGTAATGGTCTGTATATTTTTCTTTAAACTTCATATCTTAGTTCTTTTAATGGTGCCATCCATTTATTTTGTTTTGCTTACATGTTTGGACTGACGGCAGACATTTTAGCTGTTTGGGGACTGTAATATCAACAGCATATTCAGGACACTAGGTTAATGAGAAACAAGGTTAGAATATAGAGCACTGAAACCCAGGGGTGTCCAAACTTTCCATTCAACTTTTAATCCAGGGCCACATACAGAAAAATACAAGGATAAGTGGGCCACATTATACCTCAGTTTAAGTGTATGAAAGCTCAGGACTTTGTGGAGGCTTTTTTCACAAAGTGATATCTGCTCTGCTCAGCTCGATGTTACTTGGTTGTTTTTGTTTTCCATTAGGGATTGTACCCAGTACCTGGCACAGATTTTCATACCACCTCCAAGCAAGCTGTGCCGAGAATACCACAGTAAGTCAAGGGTATTAACAGAGAGAAGAGACTCCCCCGTTATTGGCTCTGTAATGCTGAATGACTTCCCAAGCCTTCCTCTGCTTTAACAGCATGTTGTTTTGCTGCTCACAATTGTATTTGGGAAAAAATGTATCTCCTAACTGTTACAAAAAGCCACAAAGGGGCAGGCAGCTCTATCCCCTCTGTTTCCTCCCTTTTTTAGAGAGGACTTGATTGTCCTCAGGTGAGGACTTCCTTTTGATGGTCCTGCCTGCATAAATTGGTACTGAAACTGTCTAGACTGTATGGAAAATAGAGCAATAATATCCAAACTGTGCAGAGCTGAGCCGAGTTCAGCAGATAACAGAAAGTGTAAAGCACCATTAGGTTTCAAGTGGCCCTGATTGGTCCTGTCAATGAACAGATTGGCCCCTGGGCAGGATAGGAAAGACTCTCCATGAAGCCAAAAACCCTGACGGCTCTTCTACACATTTGAATAAAAAACAAGAGCAAACTGCACAAAGCCACCATACTTTGTGTTCGAGATTAAAAATTATTGGTGCAATGTACTTTGTGGACCTTGATTTGCAGCCAATAGTGAAGATACAAGTGTGACTTTCTGCCATAATAATGACAATAATTTGTATTTTTCAGGGATGCAGGAAATTACTGGTACAATGTCAGCATCTGCCTATATTGGCCTAAGAAGTTAAATGTTGGTATCAGCCAATATTTAAAGTTCTGCCAATATTTATTGCCTATATATCAGCCATATATATATTGGCTCTCATGTAAATGTACCAGAATTCTTCACCGTGTCATCATTGCATGAGAACATCTATAATCAAGAGTTTCACTTCTTCAGGAGTTAAATGTTGTTTTTTCTGTTTCACTTCTGTTCCTTACACAAATAGACTGATGCATTTAAACCAACAAGTCAGTGTTTTTAAAGTAAAGACTTTGTGCTCTTGATGAAAAATATTGGTGCCACAGATAATAAGTTTGGAAATATTGGTATATTGGCAAAAATGCAATATCATGCATCCTCAGAATTTATTCATCAAACAGGTGAAATTGTGGGCCATATTTAATTTTAACTGTTGAAGTTTGTTGCAGGCCGATTAAAAGTGGCTAAAGGGTCGCAGTTGGCCCCTAAGCCATAGTTTGGACATCCCTAAAGTGGCATTATTTCCAAAAGACCCACGCTTTTGGTGGGCAAACTTGTTCTTATAAATGAGTTTCATAGCAATTTAAAATTGATAAAACAAAGATAACGGGGGTATTCTAATGAGTGAGGATTGTACTTTAGTGGGAACAGCGAAGTTCTAGCAGGCAGTGTTCTGATAATTGTTCCTCATTAAGACTTTCTGAAATCATTTTACCATATCTTTAAAGTCATGTCTCAGATGAATTGACCCTCATATGTTAATGTCTAAAATAACCGTCATCAGGTGGTCATTTATCACTGTGATACTTGGAGGGTAATATGAGGTGAGCTCATCGAACCAAAGCTGTCTTTGAGTAAGCTGGCTGGACGGTACCTCAGAGCTTGTTGTGGATTTTCTCTGTTAGCTCAGGCTTTCTGCTGAAGACCCTGCACTCATTTACATAAATGTGGGGATCAAGAGTAAATTGATGCCTCTTGAGCACTGAGGACTGCTCACCAGCTATTTGATTCTGTCTTATTAAAATATTTAGAGGAGACAAAAACAAAACACCACTGCTGTCACCAGAGAAAATACTTACTGCAGATCAATAGAAGAAAGTACACAAGTTTCTTTAACCGTCTGATTTACTGTTGGTGCCCCTAATTTACTTCTGATGTGAGAACATCAGGCTATTCAAAATGTAAATTTAACAATGAATTGTGTGATTTTTGTTGCATCAGAAATTATCAGGCCTTAACGTAAAACCTGTTAATAACTGCCAAATTTAAGTCATCTGAAAAATTAGTCGATTTGAAACATGATGATAAATTAAGTCAAGCAATTTGATAATTTAGGTCAGAAGTGGGCAACTAGCAGCTCGGGGGCCACATTCAGCCCTCCTTAACCCCTCAATGTGGCCTGCCAGTCACTTTTAAATATATATATAGAAAGTGTATGTACATGATGAAACTGACAAAATCTGTAAAATATCACTATTTAAAGAAGTAAGAGCTTTGACTGACTGTTGCTTTTCTTTAAAACTCCTGTTTACACTAAAGGCATTTGTGAAAAATAAGAACAGAAATTAGAGTCAAATAAAACTTAATAATTGCTGAATGCTTTATAACTTTGATTGGAAAAAGTTTCGCTTTATTCTGTTTTGCTCAATAAACCAAGTATTACGAGTTTAAATATACAGATATCGATTTAATGACACCTCAGCTGTTTATTCGTTCCTTATATTAAATTAAACATAGAAATACTATGTGACAGTTTCTTGCGATGTAAAAACTTGCCCCTCTGGCTTTGAGGACAAAAATGTGCCTCCTTGGTAAGCGAAGGTGCCCATTCCTGATTTAGACTCTAGTTTTTATTACATATTCAACAGGCTTCAATTTCAGGATCAAACATTGAAATTATAGTTACTTTAAATGTTGCTCTCATCATTTTCTCTTGTCTCAAACCAAAGAGATAATGTGCTGAAACCAAACATGAATTAGATGGAAAAAAAGGCAAAAACAAGACTGTGGGATATTCCTCAAACTTGAGGTCTACTGCGCCCGTCCAGAATACTGTCGGGTATAAATTATTGACATAATTTCACTTTAATGTTCATTAAGCCGTAGACTGTACAACAACTGGTGATCACATTCAAGGTTGAGTAATCCGTCATGGTGATCCAGTCCAGTCATGATAAAGTGAACGCTTGCTTTAGGTTTGTCAGACATGCTCACCCTCTAATCTTTACCCCCTTTAAATGGACTTCCAAAAACCTTTTTCACAAATACAGACCAGTAGATTTATTTTGACAGCAAAATGTAAAAAAAAAACATTAATTCAGATCTGTTTAAAAAGTATAATCTGTTCACCATTTTGAATTTTGATGAATGAATGAGCAGCCATTTCCATCTCCCTGACCTGAAGTGAACACGAGGAACAGCCCTGGACACAACTATGGAAAACTTCATGTGCATTGTGTGTGTAACCAACACTACAAAGGAAAACAAGATTATCACACCACTGTTTGGTTTTGTTTTTCTCCCCTGAAAAGCTGTCCCAGAATGCACAAAGCTCACTACACTTGACACACACACACTTGTCGTTTTTGGAGGACAATAACCCACACGTCTGTGGACAACGGAGAACATCTAAGCTGGAGAGGAGACCATCAGAAGCTGCTGTTTTGTTTTGTATAAATGTCTAAAAGGCCAACACTGTATCGTCTCTAATAAAAGCATAGAGAGGTTGGAAGTAAAGGCTGCTGGATCTTTTCCTATCTGACACAATAACACCTCTGTACAAGGACGCCAGCGCCCCCACGTGGTCACACAGAGTTTACTTACACAAACCCTAAATTCAATGAAGTTGGGATGTTTTGTTAAGTGTGAAAGAAATACAGTGATTTGCAAATCCTGTTAAGACTGTTCAGCTATATACAGACACCAGGTATTTAATGTTTAATCTGATAAACTTTTTTTTTTTTGCAAATATTCGCTCATTTTGAATTTGATGGCTGCAACAAGTTCCAAAAAAGCTGGGACAGGGGCAACAAAAGATTGGGAAGTTGAGAAATGCTCAAAAACACCTGTTTGAAACATTCAACAGGTGAACAGGAATCAGGTGAGTGTGACGATTGGGTATAACTGGACCCTCCCTGAAGGCTCAGTGGTTCACAAGCAAGAATGGGACACTGCTCACCACTTTATAAATGACTGTGTGAGCAACCAGGCCTACAGTTTGGGAACAATATCTTAACATACAATTGCAAGGAATTCAGAGATTTCATCTACAATCCATAATATCAAAAAATTAAGAGAATCCAAAGAAGTCTCTGCCATGTAAGCAGCAAGGCTGAAAACCAACACTGGTGGCATTGTCAGTTTAAACAGTTCATCACTTTATCTATAAGTGCAAGTTAAAACTTAACCATGCAAAGCTAAAACCATTTGTCAACAACACACAAAAACACCATCAGCCTCTCTGGGCCCAAGCTCAGCTGAGATGGACTGATGCTAAGTGGAAAAGTGTACTGTGGTCTGACAAGTCCACATCTCAAATTGTTACTGGGAATCATGGTTGGCATCTGTGATGGTATGGGGGAGTGGTAGTGCCCATGGCATGGTTACCTTGCACATCTGTGAAGGCACCATTAATGCTGTTGAGCAACTGAAGTCTTACATCAGGAAAGAATGGGAAGGAATGGAAAGCTTCAACAATTAGTGTCCTTAGTTCCCAAATGTTTACTAAGTGTTGTTCAAAGGTGATGTAACACAAGCAAGCGTCAAATTCAAAATTAGTGAATATTTGAACAAAAACAAAGTTTGTTTGTTAGAACATTAAATATCTTGTCTTTGTAATGTATTTAGTTAAATATAGGTTGAAAATTACTTGCAAATCATAGTATTCTGTCTTTAATTGTATTTAACACAACGTCCCAACTTCACTGATCTTTGGGTTTGTATCTTTTGAACAGTGTAATGAACCTTTATGGGGACAACTGTGTTTTGAAGCTCTGTTTTCCAGGGTCAAAAAGTCTTCAGGTTAAATATAAAATGTTGTATTTGTGGATCCACACTACAAAATCCTTTAGAGGCATTTTTTAATCACATTTTCTTTATTAAAAAATCTTGAAATGATGTCAACAAATCTCCATTTTGACCCTTTTAAAGTGATAACTTCCTGTCAGTCTTATGGACCAGTCAGAGGTGACCAGTTTCTACTACTTTTGTTTTTTGACAGAAGCTTCAGCTCAGAAGCAGCTAAAGGTCAGCAAGAGAAAAGATAGTTACCCATCACCTTCCAAAAGGATTAGAAAGGTAGTGTGAGCAATGTAATGTGGCCCTTTGAGACATTTTAGACAGAAATGGCATCGAAGAGTGGAACAAATACCTTAATGAAGCAAAAACAATAAAAGTCTCACTGCTGTAATTTTTAATCATAATACCCTGGGCTTCAGAGATGATATAATAGATATTAAAAGGTTATTAACATGCTTAGAAAAGATATATCATGCATTGTAATCATGCCATGATACATTTATGATGCATTCTAAACATATTTATAATATATAAATACTACGTTGTAAATATGCTTCTTATATTTTATAATGCAATTTTTAAAAAAGTTTCTTATGGACATATCATTTATTATAAACATGCTTATAATACATCTATGATGCATTAGAATCATGCTTGTTAGATCTATTCTAAGCATGTTTATAATGCATTATAAATGTGTAATAAACACACTTATAATACATTCATAATGCATTATTTACATGGTTACAATAGATATTTCATAAAGTATTAACATGTTTATAATGCATTATAAATGGATAATAAACAAACTTATTAGACGTTCATAATGAGTTGTAAACATGCCTATTACACATTTGTTATGCATTATTAACATGCTTGTAGCACATACATAATGCATTATAAACATGGTTTTAACAGATCTATCATGCATTATAGACATGCTTATTGTAGATATATTAAGCATTATAAAAATGCTTATAATAGAATTATGATGCTCGGTAGATCTATGTTTAAAACTTATTATAAATGTATAATAGACATACTTATAATACATTCATAATGCATTATTTACATGGTTATAATAGAGCTATAATGCATTATTAACATGATTATAATGATCTGTCCTGCATTATAAACATACTTATTATACATTTAATATGCATTGTAAACATACTTACCGTATTAGACATTCATAATGCATTGTAAACATACCTATTATACATTTATTATGATAATTAACATGCTTATAACACATACAAAATGCATTATTAACATGATTAGAATAGATCTATCATGCATTATAAACATGGTTATCATACACTTATTATGCATATTAAACATGGTTATTATACATTTATTATGCATATTAAACATGGTTATTATACATTTATTATGCATTTTCAACATACTTGTAATAGGTTGACCATGCATTATAAAGGGGGGCTTCATAGAGATTGTTACAGACCTTTTCTTTCATTGTTGAAGTGTTTGGTCTGCAGGGGCCCAGTAGAGGGTGCTAATGTTAGACAAAGTACCAGTACCAATGAAAACTAAAAAAAACATCATGAGTGGAATTATTCAATTAAAGAGGTAAATAAGTGTGTGTGGGTGGGTGGGGTGGAGGGGTGTAATCATGAACACTGCTACAGTGGACACTGTGGCTCCAAGACCCCGCGTGAAAACCTGTGAGCAACCCTGAACCCGTGTTTGTTCCTGAGGCGGTGACGGTATTATTACTGAGCTCATGAGTGACAGTCTGCTTTGTTTATCAAGTTTTTTTTTCAGGGAACAGCAAGCTCTGCAACAGATCTGGAGTGGGAGGCTTCAGAGAACTCCACACTGGTCGTCAAATCAGGAACAGCAGGGATTACAGAGCGCTGTGGAGATTGGGTAACAATGAAAAAAGAAGAATTTAAAGTCTAAAAAACAACAAACATGCACCGTAAACACAGCTCTAATCTTTAATACTTTAAACAGGAAATTCAGACAAAGAACTGAAACACATCACAGAGCAGCCCCTGGAAAATCTTAGCCTTAATCTGCGCACAGCTGTCAGCCTCCCCACCACACACACACACACACACACACACACACACACACACACTGTGGGGCACAAAAAGATGAGTTCATCAACCCTGACACAGTGGTGTCACGGGGTCGTGGGTAATGATGTTTCAAGGATTCTCACAATGACAAGTGCTCTTAACATTTCTACACAAAGACGTACGAAAAAGCAGCTCTATAAATGTCTCTGACTCTGAAGGGAGTCTCCAAAATCAGTCTGATAACCCATAACAAATAACTCTCTTAAAGTGCATGAAGACTGCTGTTTGAGTTCGATATTTACCAATGGTGTAGTGATGACTGCTTTAATATGTGTGTGTGTTGAATTTCTCATTAAGGGTAATTACCAGCTATAAACTTCCTTTTGGAATTTCTCATAACAGAAACATCAAACTATTCAAGCTCGACCTCATGAATCTGTATGATTATTCACTATTGAAAATTCTGTGCTGTTTGTCTGATAAGGATTCAGCTTATATTCAGTAATCTGTTGTTTACAGACATTAACACTTCTCTTGTTCTTGGGACAGCTGCATCTGTTTATATTCGAGGAAATCCTCCTATTTCCTCCTGTGTGACTGCCAGAGGCCTGATCTGTCTTGAATATGTGCAGGTCGAGTATCTAATACCAACAAAGTTAAATGTGACCTGGGATGACCAAGGAGTGAGGGCAAGGGGAACCACTGAAGCTCACCCAAGATGACCCTTTGAAGGTCACATATACAAAATAGACTTTTTAATGTTTTTATTTTTGTTTCTCTGAACAAAACCCTGAATTCAAAGCTTATCTACAGCACCCTCTAACATAAGAAATATCCCCACTCTTCTCTCTCCCTTGCTTACTACATTTTTTTAGAAATTTCACAAAACAGTTGATTTGAAACTTTTCCCCTATTAGGAACATATCTAGACACTCAGATAGATTAATACACATTATACAGGATAAAGTTCACTTGTCCATCTGGGCAACAACCCATAGAAAGTATCTGGGGAGTTCAGAACCTTTTAAAAACATATCAGGTAGGTGATTGGACTATGTACTGTCAGTCACATTCAATAGGACTAATCCGATGTTGTAGGCTACTGCCGCAGCATAAACAACAAAACATAAGCCAGTTTGAAAGCACACTTACACTTAAACATCCTGGGAGAGGAGCAAAAATATATTTATGATCGAGGAATGCTTTGAGAAGCTGCCTTTGAAACCTGCTGTTACATGCTACAACCAAAAACAGTATGAATATTGCTAGGATCTGGACGAAGCCCTGTGACATCAGCCATTTGATTTTCGATGGAGCCTTTAGGACACTGTTGATGCCCTTTAATAGACACTGTACGTGTCATCTCAACCAAACTTTAGTTCAGCCTCCTCATAGACAGAAAGGACGTGTTGAGGTTTGACTTAAGGTCATCTCATCAATACAGACTCTGTATTTCCGAAACTAGAAGCTCTCAATAAATCCTTAAAAGATAAATGGGCCATTATAAAAAAGAAAAAATCACCCCCCTGCTGGTGGTGCATTAGTGGGTAATATTTTCTAATCACGCTGTACTATCAGATCAACTCATCCAGTTGATCCAACATTAATAATTTACCAGAGGAGAAACAATATTTCGGTTGTAGGAGGAAACATAGCCTTTTTTAATCTGTTAACACGTGCGCACGCACACACAAACACACGAAACATGATCTGCCAAATTGAGTGCTGTGTGATTTTGTCATCATTTACCTTTGCCAGACTTTGAAAGCAATGGTACATTTGCAGAATAATCTCACTAAATGGAAACATTTTGATAATCAATTAATATTGTTTGTGTGAAGGTTTGAAACCCAAAACAACTAACAACAAACAGGGATAAGGACCAAAAGAGCAGATTAAACAAAAAGGCTTTAATATAAACTTAAAGTGATCAAAAATCCAAAAACAAATCCTTTACAAAATGTCCAAACACATACCACTAACTCAAACAAATTAAAAAGTTAAAATCACTGAAGGGTTGACTACGACCAACAACCACTGGAGAAACTCTGGGGAAACATTTGAGACACTGAAGACGTGCACATGGAGTGACACAGGGAAGACGAATGACCCAACCCAGACAAAGGGGAACACAGAGTAAATACAATGGGGAAAACATCAGGCACAGGTGAGACAATCACACAGGTGAAGGGAATCACAATCAGAGGCACACAGAAAGGAGGGCAGGAAAACACCACAAGGAGCACAGGAATTTCAAAATTAAACAGGAAACACGAGAGACAAGGGGAACAAGAGGTCAAAACCAGGAAAAAAACATACAAAATTAAACAGAAACAAGCATATCATAACAGTTTGGTTTGTTAAAATCTCAAGTAATTGTAAATAATACAAACTGGCATGTACATGGTTAGTACTTGATCAGAAATAATTTCTATGGATTAAAAGCACTGTTTTCAAATAAAAAAACAACAACAAATAAACTCAGAGGAGTAGTTCAGGAATATAAATAATTGACCCTTGTTAAGCGTTGCCCTTCACAGGAAGTGATCACTTCTAAAGTCCCACCCTCTTTAACATCTGTTACCAGGTTAGACCAAATCTGTTGTTGTTTGTCATGTCGGTCCAGTTTTCTTCTATTTTTATTGTTTTATTTTGAAATCACTAACCCTTGTCTGCCCTTCCCCCGTTTTGTCACACCTCCTGATTGTTTCACACCACATGTTTCCCATCACACCTCATTACCTCATGTCTCCCTGTCCTGTGCCATTTCATTGTACCTCACAGTCTTCGTCCCAGCAGTACGTGGTTTTGTGTAGCCGTGTATTACCTTGTCTGTTTCCTGACCTTGTGTTTTTCTTGGACTTGCTGCCTGATCTGATTACCTTTTTGTGTACTGACTCCTGCTGTTATTTTAGACGCCTCTTGCCTCACACTGTTGTCTCACTGACTGCCTATCTGTGTACCGGGTCCTGCCTGTTTAAACATTGAACCTTTTGTTTATTTGACCCTGTTTTGGTGTTGTGCATTTATGTCAGACTCATCTGTGCTATGTTCATGACAGTTGTTGGCTTCTCACTCATTGGAAACTATTGAAAATAATTCACTTTTTGTTTCCATGTCCTGCAAAATCAATTTACTTTGCTTTTAACATTGTTACAACGGACTTGGGAGCAGAAAATGCCTCTTAAAAAGCTCCTTTTTTAACTTCCTGGGGTTTATGATGTAATAGCCATACATCCCCCACCCATATGTGTTTTTTCTGCTTGTCACAGGCAGACACCATGACTGTTTTGAAAGTCCACTTCACAGCCTGTCACCCCTCCTCCTCTATTCCTTCAGGCATAGTTAGGCAGCCAATCAGCTCAAGGCTCATTATAATAGCCTTCTGTAGGCTCCCATGTTTCCAAAGGGGAGGGGAAAAGAGCTGCATCTTTTCCTCTACCGAGATGGAGTTTTTCATTTTTTTATTCAACTAAAATCAAATCCTTGCTTATAGACACCCAAGACATGATGTGAACAGACACACCAGGACATGGGACCTTTAATTATTACTAAATTAATTAGATTTCTCAAAAAAATATGTCGGAAATAAAAGCATAAAGACAAAAGTGCATAAGGGTGTTCAATAAAACTCGACATCTTTATGAATCTGTTAAAATGATACAAAATACAACTGGTGAATGACCTCAGTGATGTTGTCTAACATCTGCTGTCCACATCAACAAAACACTGAAACTGTTTCTACTAAACATTCCTTGAATACCAAATAATGTCAGTATTTAAATGTTTCCCCTGACCTTTGAGTGTAGATTTTTATTTATTTATTTTTTGGTGATTTTCAGTATTGAGGTAATAACATTAAGAGAACAATTTTGCTGCAATGCATCAAAATAGACTCTAACACAGAAAAATTGCTAACACAAAAAAATGGCTGACTGGAGTAACACAACCACAGTTGCTTTGAAGAGGGGGTTTTTGGGTTCTGGTTCTGGTCAGTGAACCAATCTCAGAGCCACAAAGGGTCAATAGAGTTGTGCACGAATTGGTCTAGAAATGCAAAGTGAGTAAGCATTTAGCACCTCCCAGTTCCCAAGTCTGAAAGTATATGAGATTTAGGATAACTCTAAACTGAATCTTGCATTGTCATACTTTCTAATCCTGAAGTGTTATTGTGTTTTTAAAAGGACACTTGCTCACAAACTGCTAAAAAGGACAACAAAAATGGCTGAGGGCCCTAATGCAAGCATTTCTGATTGTTTTTAATAAACAATAAAGCATGTACCATAGCCAGAGCCATGAAGACCAATCTGATCAGGTCATTCAGTTAAGAAGGAAGTCTTAAACATGGGGCCACAGCATGACATTATACATTGGAAACTTCTCATAAGTCAGAACCCTCATGTTGTGGTTCTGTAGTACCTCAATAATAGCTTTCTACTCTCGCCAATTATGTTTAAGCTTAAAAAATCATGAAAGTTAGCTTTTTTCAAGATTATCACCAAAAAATGTGTAAAATTGATCGTTTTTGTTTGCCACAAACCTTATAATCAGCAATGATCCACAAACACATTGAAATAGGATTTCAGTCGAGGTAAACAGTGTAATGCTAATTCTGTGTTGGCCTACAAAAATCTGTCATCCCTGCACCACCACTGGGATACACAAGATGAATTCTATATGATCCCCGAAGCCCACTTGTCCAAGTTGCAAATTGGATACATCAGTGGGAAAACCTCCTTTGGTCGCAATTTCTGTACGGGAAGTCAGGGGACCTTCAGGTACCACAACTTTCAGTGCAATCCAGTTGACCTCGGAGTACAAATAGATTCAACACACAAGTATTGTTTTAATGGTGCTTTCCATTTGATCTCAGATGTGGGATTGTCCAGGTTGCCATCAGATATATTGCTGACAACGCCCTCTTTTATTGGGAGTTTCTACTGGGAAGTCATATTACCCTCAGGTGCCCCAGGTTCCCCAATTTGTAACCATTTCACTGGGATGTGATGTAATTCCCAGTTCCCATGTTCAAGTTCTGAGGAAAATGAAACGGACCAGTGTTGTTATTATGGTACGTTTCATTTACTTTGGAACTCGGATATGAGAGATCTGGGAGTTACATCACATCCTAGTTAAAAGTGTTTAGGTAAGAAGAGGTAAAATCTTGGTATTTGGAGATCGTTTCACTTTCAGAGTTTAAAATTCCAACAGAAGGGGCTGTATCTAGTTTGCAACTCGGACAATCCAACGTCCGAGATCAAATGGAGCACACCATTAGAAATGTCACTGGGCACGCCCCCTTTGGTTGAAAATTTCTACTGGGAAGTTAGACGTTCTTCTGGTGCCCTGACTTTACTAGCTTGTAACTGGAACAAGTTTAACAGGGGTGTGATGTAAATCCTTCTGTCCATGTTTGAGTTCCAGGGGAGATGGGATACTATCATTTTAGCGGTCACACAGACTTATAATTAGGGTTAACCTGAAGAGGGCACAAAGGTTAAGTTTCAAAAACATTCACATTTTTGTCATTTTTTTCACTCATTACAGATACAATATCAGCTGGTGACTTTCAGCTGTGATGGTAACACTTAAACAACATATGTCAGCTAATCCCAGATTTCCTGCCATATGTCCATTCACATTATTTCCCTTCTTTGATTAAACAGCTGCATGTGACTTTAATCCCCCGGCTTTAACCTGTTGATGACATTAAAGAGCACAGCCATTGTCCAGATGTCTACATAGCTTACTGTCCACACAGATAAATCATAGCTTTTAATGTCTTCATTTTTTCTGGCATTTAGGGAAATAAAGAAGCAATGACACGATGTGAAATTGTCTGTGACTATGTCAACAAAACATGGACAGCTCTCACCTGATTTGTCATGGCTGTCTGTTTTCTGATTGCCATCTTTAAAGAAGAAGAAAAAACACAGGCCCATTGAGTATTACAGTTTCCATAGCAACAAGGATAGTGATGGAGAGTGGGTTGATGTTGGTGGGAGGGCTGCAGAAAGGTTGAGCGAGGCACTGACAAGAGAGAGAGAAACTGAGGCATAGACTGTGTTCAGGGTTTCAGTGAATGTGCTCCTGAGTGAAAATAAAAAGAAGATGAAGAGAACGGAGACAAAGACGGTGAGATTGGGCTGTTTTCTTAAATTTTTCTCTTGTGCACACATCCATTGATGCATCCACCCTCCTCCCCTCTCCACAGGTGGAGGGAGTGTGACGTGGACTGCCTGACTATCTCGTCTCATTATCATTCCCCAACCCCCGCCTCCATCCGCCTTTCACTACAGCTGGATAAGCCAACCACTAACCAGCTCGACTCTCTCTTACAGAGCCGGGATTTGAAGATTGCATCCTCACATTTGTAATCAGATGTAGGGGAGGATTATCACAAGGTCTCCTCCATCTTGTGCACAGCTGAGGGCTGCTGAAACAAAGGAGGGATAGAAGAGGGGATCACAAGCCACTCTGCGAATGGAGAGGGGTTAAAGATAGAGAGAGGTCACCTGTGGATGTGAGGAAGAGGCTGAGGATGAAGGCTCTCTGAGAAACTGCACCCTGCATCAGACACATTGGAAAGGAGGAGGAAATAAAGGGAGGTTGTAGCCTCAGCATCAAGTGTTTCACTGTAGAAGGTAAGCTGAAAGATGAGCATGTACATTTTTTCTGTAATTCTATCACTGCATGTTTCTTTATTCTTCAAACAGGCCATATATGTGTCTGTCCTGTGATGATGGGAGACAATGTGAGTGTTTGATGTTAAGGCTCCTGGTGCTGGTTCAAAAAAATTCAAGCTCCTCCCGGGCACCTGAAAAGTGTCTTTTTGAAGAAGAATCATGTCCACAAGTTGGATCCCTGAGCATAAAACACCTTTAGCAGTTTGCTGTTTTCAAGAACAGTTCAGTTAAAAGTTCAGCTTTATTCTGGATTTATTTGCCCTCTTTAAAAGGACAAGAGCAGTATCAATCTGTCATGTATGCTCAGTCAGATCTGGAGTCAAGTTGGCCAAACTTGGAATGACTGAATGATTTCAAGACTTCTGTGGCATAGTCTGGCATGAAGCCTGTTTAAGAAAATTAACAAATAAAACTGTGATTGTTGAATGTATGGGAGCTTTATTTCCAATAAACCATTCTACCAAATAGCAGTTCAAAGTGCTTTACAGAGTTAAAAACAAAGACATTATGACACTATGAGCATTAAAATATAAAACTGGGAAATTTCATGGTTAAAAAATAAATTTAAGATAGAAAACACATCTATTTTTTAATCTAAACGTAAAAATACTTGCAGAAATGGAGTTTGTTTAAGTGAGGCAGATGTTTTCCTCCTTTCTTTGCTGAGTTAAATGTACTAGGGTTTAGGGTAAGGTTTAGGGTTATTACTTGGATTGTTTACACATCTGTTTAAAAGTAGAACAGTCAACCAAAACAATTCTCTATTTAACGATGGAGGGTATGCACATGTGTCGCAGTCAGTGAGAGTGAGTGAAATGACAACCACTGAGTGACAAAAGAACAACAGCAATCAGTGAAAAGTAAGCAGTCGAGGATTTGTGTTTAGCTGAAAAGTTTAAAGTTTTTTAGTTATCCTAATTATTGGCTAATATTCACTTCGGTCAGTATAGATCCTGATGTTGTAGGAACGTTTGGAGGCATAACGTCAAGTTGAAGATGAGGACAAGCGACTGGTATTATATCACTGAGCATACACGCTTTCAGGTTCTAGTGAATATGGACTCAACATTTTTCTTTCCTCAAGAGTTTTCTTTAAAGGAAATCAAGACATTAAATTTCAGCAAATCACTTGAGATAAAACATCAACATCTTATGCAATGGTGCACTGAGGACATTAAGCTATTTTTTGATGCCTGTAGCCCTCAAGCAACCAAGAGAGGTCTGATTAAAAGAGCTGTTTAGACAAGAAATGCTTTTTAAAAAACATGAAGTCCATGATTTCAAAACAAATTCATGAGACAATTAAACTAATATGACTTGACATTATTTTTGCATAATTTTGATTAAATGATGGTTTCCAGCCAGTTCAGGTGTCACATTTTAAGTAAACAGGAGGCAACAATCGTTTAACTGATATTTAAACCGTGTGCTCTGAGAAAGCCTGGGTACAAAAGCTCTCAGACCTCAGTGCAGGTCACTTGCAATCCTCTACTTTTTTTTATCCAGTGAATGAAATGCGCTTTCATATTTTCATAGAGTGAGCGGTGAGTGATTTGAGTGGAGCGGGTAGAAATTCGAGTGGACTGTGGAGGGATAATGAGCGGAGCGGCATGCATCCCCTCTGAGTGGACGAGCGGGTGCAAGGAACAGCTCTGTGCGCGAGAGGGAAATCTCATCGCTCCACTCCGCTCACATGATCTGGCACTGTCCACCTTGTAACATGAGATATTTACACAGAAAGATGTTACATAGAAAGACTTTTTAACTTCTAATTAAATCTGATGTGATGAGGCTAAATGTAATGTTATAAATCCATAAATTAGCCACATCATTGTTTAAGCCTCAGTGTTCAAAGAGTGTGAAAAAAGTAGCGCCATATAGTTCGGAAATTATGGGACATATTTATACAAATACATACAACACTCAACATGAATCCAAATAGTCAACCAGGAATCCCTCATCATGACAGCAAGAAAAAACCTCTGTTTAGCAGCAGGAAATCTTGAATGTGGATCCCAGTCTCATGATCAACAGCCATCCACACGATGCTGTGTTGGGTGTGTGGGCGAAGGAAGGGAGGTGGGCAGAGACAAGTGGACCAAAGTAAGAACTAAAGTTAGTGACAGATCCATGGACCAATCATAGACCTGTCTTCGTCATATTTGTCTCTGTTGAATATGAATTTATTAGAGGTTAGCCTATCAAGATGTAACATCTCGTTTTCAGGAGGGTCCTCATGTCTGTATGATTGTGGTGATAATTTTATAGAAGTATAATCAATAATAATCATGAAAAGAGTAATTAATCTAATATTTACATTAATGAGTAATACAAAAGCATCATAATGACAATTTATAAGTGATCTATTTTCAGCTGATAATGGGGGGGGGGGGGGGGATGTCGCAGAGATAAAGGACTGAAAATAAGAATTTATGGTAGTGACAGACTCATGGATGCCCAGACCATAAATGCATCCCTACCATATTTATCTACATCGAGTGCAACTGGAATGGGGCTAAAGAAACGGCCAAATATTTGTTGTATCTGTAATTGTAGTTATTGAGGCTTCGTTGCTCCACAGCAGCAGGCAGTCTCCACCAAGGATCCCAGGCCACTTACAAGACAAGAGCCAGAGACGAGTACAGGAGCAAACAAAAACACTCTCTCTATACATATAAGAGAGATAGTGTCAGAGAGACAGAGGGATAGAGCCCAGTGTGCCAGATCCCCTTGGCAGTCTAAGCCTCTTGCATTTTAACTATGTGTCTAAACTAGACGAAAACGTAATTGAATTTTTAAAAAGGATAGCTGCTAATGCTTGGCTAACAAGGACTACAAAAATGGCCAGGGACCCCTCTGCAATCATTACTGATTGTTTTTTCACTCAACTAATAATACATACACCTTGGCAAAGCCATGGACACCAAGCTGAGCATGTCACTCAGTTAAGAGGAAATCCTCAAATGGGAGGTAACAATCAGGTGGAAACCTTGGGGCTGTAAATGGAGGCCCATGCAGGAGTGCCAAAAGCTGTAGTACCCCAAGGGTCCACTTGGGGCTGGCTGCAGAAAAAAGACACCTTAATGATTTTATGTAGCGCAAAGACAGTGTTTATGGCCTAAATAAAAGTATTCACAGCCTGATTAAAAAAATGGCTTTAGTCTAAAATTCTAACACATCTATGAGCTCTTACTGTGAGGGGGTTGATTTTTTTTAGATAGCGACAATTTTTCGTTAATGGAGGTTTTACTGAGGATTTCCAATTTTGGAGGAAATTTTCCAAATTTCTGTTTAGATCCAATGACCTTTTCATACTCTCAGTATGAACAGGTCAGATATGGGAGCATCTGCCAGTTCAGCATTTTTTTTAATTTAACCTTTATTTAACCAGGTTAGTCCCATTGAGATCAGCAGATCTCTTTTCCAAGGGAGATTTTGCCACACCAACCATGGCCCTGTATGGCTCGGGCCTTCTGGTAGCCATTGTCTGGGACCATGTCCCATCTCTCCAGGCATCTTTCAAGCTGATCTCTTTGCACAAGGTCACTCCCTTGGCCCGGTTTGACCCACCAGGTCAGGTAGAAATGTAACTGCCACTCCCTTCCCATTCTGCCCTCCTGAACACATCAGCATGGGACACAAGGTCCTGCCAAACAGTACTTAAAACTGCGTGGAAGGAAGGTGGTCACCAAGGAGTCCAGCCACTGTCAGTGTCCAGGCCTCACAAGAGTAAAGCAAGACCAGGAGGACCAAGGACCTGAAGACTCTGACATGAGACCACATGCCCCGATACGGCGAGCATCATACCACCTTGTCCAGTGAACTCATCACTCCAAAAACAAACAACAGCATGAAAATAATTTCAACAATAAAGTAATGCATTGTGGGAATTTACAAGTTTTTAAAGTTTTTTTTATCATTATTTTTTGTGTGTTTGTAAATGGTAAATGGTAAATGGACTTGAGCTTATGTAGCGCTTTTCTGGTCTTTTGACCACTCAAACCTGCTTTACACGGCAGGTCACAGCTACCCCTTCACACCCATTCACTCCTACATTCACTCACTGATGGCAGGAGTTTCTATGTTAGTTATCCATCAGTATCAGCTAACACTTTCACACCCTTTCATGCCCATTTACACGCCAGTGATGCAGCAGTGGGAGCAACTTGGGGTTAAGTGTCTTGCCCAAGGACCCATCACCAGAGGGCCTTGGGCAATCGCCTACTTCGCCTTAATGGTAGGTCCGCACCTGATCGCCATGTGTCGCCTGGAGCTGGGCTCAAACTTTCAACCTCCCGATTACTGACCAAGCGCACTATCCAACTGCGCCCCGTTAAAAACACACACACACACAAAAATAAAATCTGGAGAAAACCTGACACAAACACAGTGGACCAGGAAGAGTCCTGACAAACTGAAATGTGCTAATAGACAGAACGCCGGAGCGAGGTCAGCAGCTCATACAGCTGTGCCAGGTGGTACTCCAGTTTGAGCTTACGGTGGGGGTGTGGGGTAAAGAACCCATTGACCTCGCCCCAGACAAAGAAGTCCTCGCACATTTGTTTGAGCTCATCTACATGGTTCATGATGTCATCAGACCTCTGCTTCCGGGTCGCAATTCTGCTTCCTCCAGCTCATCTGCCCGAACTGTTAGGCCGTCATTCTCCCTCTAATACTCCTCAATAGCCTCCAGCTGCTCCTTGTGCAGCTGATCCTTGGTCGATAACTCCTTTTTAAGGGAATCAACCACCTTCTCCAGGGACATCTTCGCCTTCTCCAGATCATCTACCTGCTGTTTCAGGTGGTCCGAGTACAATCGAATGCAGCAGAAGTTCCTCAGCTGATCCATTTAGTCCCCATGTCATTCAGAAACCGTTTGAGAAACAACAAATTCCTTCAGAACTTTTGATCAGCATGGCCTTCTTTGTCATCTGCGTTTCAAGCTGATACCATTTACGGCCTTTGATACATTTTGTTTGGAGAGATTTTTTTGGGGCTAAATTTGTTCCTGAAAGGCAATTGCCAGATTCCTGTTTGTGATAGGTTAGGGGTGTCTGCACATGATTTGTGGGTCTCAATGAGATGAATGTTTCGCTGTTGGTTTGATCTCTCTATGACATTCCTACCGACCGTGAGGGCCATTTTGAGTGCCTAGGTGGCGCACAATTCAAATGTATGTGGGAAGAAAACATAGCACCACACAACCTGTGGAAGTCAGGCCTCTGCACAAAAAAAAAGTCCTACAGCTTTAAAATTTACATGGTTGGATTCCTGACTAAATTTACCATCCAAATATTCTATTTTTGGAGAGATTTGGTCAAAATTGTGGCATCTGTGAGGCGGTGTTTTAAAACTTTTCAGTCAATTTGACTCCTGAAAAAAAGAGCAGTTGGTGTGATGTCACTCACTGATTGACAGGTCAGTGCAGCTGGTCGTGCAGTTACTAAAGAAATGTGTAATACACACCCATATAAAGTCTGAGGATGCCTACAGAGCTGCAGGTACACACAATAGTCTGAAAATAGATGAAACCCTCAAAGTGGAGTTCAAACCAGCATGAGGGGCGTGCGACAGAGCGAGGACTGCCTGCAACTTTAAGTTTACTTTGTAGCACCATCATTAGTTGGTAATATATTGCAAAAATGTTTTATTACCCCCTCCAAGAGGGTGATGTTTTTGCCTGCTTTTATTACTGTAGTTTGTTTGTGAACAGGAGAAAGCATAAAGTTAAGGGCTGATGTTTAAAGACATTTTCTAGGAATGTTAGTCATGGCACAAGGAAGAACTGATAATATTTTGGTGGTGGTCTGAATCTGGATACAGATGTGAAGGATTTGTTAACCTTGGGAGACTGTGCATATTCCACATTTTCGCTCAAAATGTTAAGAAGGGATTTTGAAGTCCCCATCCCTGTCTCCTGCTCCTGTGAAAAAAATCTGAATTTTGAGATTATCATTATTTTTTTAGAAAGAGTCAGAATTCAACTATTAAACTAAAAATTCAAACATAGTATGACTTAATTCTCAGAATTCTTTTATTTCTTATTACAATTCTTACTTTAATTTTAGAGCTCTGACTTTTTTTAAACATAATTCTAGATTTAATTTGGAGTTTTTCCCTCAGAAATCTAAATTTAATCTTCAAATTCTGACTTTTTAAGAGAATCATAACTCTTGTGGAGCCAGTATTTCTTCTCCTCCAGATCATCTACTCACTGATACTCCTGTGAAGATACACTAGCAAATTTTTGATCCTGACTTTATTAACAACTTACCTGATAGCCCATTCAATGTCTGTGCTAAGGTGGGGAGCTGGAAGCATTCATGAAATTTAATTCTAGAAAGAGGGGAGTCTCCACGTAGTAATGAGGCTTCGGCTGTATTTAACTTTTTGTCTCAGAGTACCTCCCTGCTTTTGAGTGGCTAATGGTCCCTTGTGGCATGTTTGGAGAGGGCACTCCTTTTAATAATCCTGGAAGGTGATTAGAAGAATTTACATTATTGTGGACTTGCTATCACTTCCCCTTTTCCTCAACTAAATCAACAGAAACTGTTTAATTTCCTTGTTGGATACTCCTCTAGAAGCCTAGTTACAATTCTTTCTTACCAATTACAGGTCAGGAGTGTTGTCAGGTTATATTTTAGTGTTTTAGTATTGGCTCCACTTGAATGATACAAATAAGTAATAGGTACCAAGTCTGTGTAAGAAACCGAGTCGGCCTGTCCTTAGCAAGTCAATCCAGTCCAAGTCCAGTCCAAGTCCAGTCCATCTAATGTTTCATACTTCAAGCACTTTGAGGGTAGCTTCTCCTGACGTTTGGATTAAATACTGGTTTGAAGCAACAAATTAAGGATGATTGACAAAATAAAGACATGGTTTCTGTGATTTGTGTTTCTGAAAATAGTGTGAGACATCTTGTTTTTGTTTTTCTCCTTGTAGGTCTTCCATGGCAGGGGCTGGGATTCCTGAGCTGGAGCTGCACCCTCTGGGGGAAGAGGTCTCCCAGGACTCTTCAATTTCTAAGCAGTCTCTCCTTGACCCTCCTTCTCAGACAACAACAGCCTCTGGACTGGCTGGAGAACCAGATATCACCCGCCAGGAGAAGCCAAAGACGGTTGGAAGTGAAGATTGTAAGGAAAATTCAGCAATGCCTTCTAGCAGAGAAATCAGAGACAGCTGCCTAAAAGTCAGCGAAGAGCCTGGAGAGAAGGACCAAGACTCATCTGGGAACTTTGTTCTCTCTGGGGCTTCAAATCATAATCTTGCTAAGACACTCACAGGGTCATATCAGCACAACACGGCCGTGAATGCAATCTGTGAGAACCCTCAGGACAGTAGAACATTGCAGAGCATAAATCAAGGATCCCTTCCAGTGCAGAGGAGTCACTCTGACACTTTATCCAAAGTTAAAGAGGTAGCACCCCATCCAGCAGCAGACAGTGAGGCTTGTGGAGTTACCTGCCACTTAGGGAATCATTTTAATCACGAGGCCCATGTTTGCTCTGTTTTATCATGCAGGCAGCCCTCGCAGCAGTGCAACATTATCACCACTTTCTCCAGCAGCGGGCAAGGAGGTGCACCACAGCCTCAGAGCAGGCGTGTCTGTGCCGAGACACCAGCTCAAGTTGAAGGTATCAAAGACAAGGGCCAGTCTTATGCTAAATGTGACAACGCTCTTTGTTGTGGCTCTTATGTCAGTAATGTCAATTTTGAGGACACATTTGCTGCGTATTGCCACCCACAACCAATCCCAGCTCCCTCCCAGCTGCTGCCACGCCTGGTGGGAGCAGAGGCCAGCTGTGACATCCAGCGAGCAGTGGAACCTCCTTCAGCCATAAACCACCTCACCCTGCCTCGCCTCATTTCCTCTGTTAGTGAGACGGGCCTGAATGCCAAACATCTGCTACGCTGCTGCAGCCTCAACTGCTCCTGGGTGAGCAATCTACCTCCTGGTGCTGGGCCACAATCCCAAAAACACTTTGGTTTAGAGGAGTGCTGCAGCAGCCAGGCTGGTGCTTTCAGAACCACAACCAGGGAGATGGGGACAATGACGGCCCACAAAGAGCTGAGGGATGTTGGGGTACAAGCAGGACCAACTACCACACCTCATGTGTTTCCTGAGGTCTGTCTGGCAGAGGAGAGCAGGGACGAAATCTGCCACAGCCAAAGTCTGAACACTGACAGCAATGGAGACAAGAAAGCAAGTGGAGCTCCCAAGTCTCCAGTGAAGGAGGTGAAGTGGGATGCCGAAGGGATGACATGGGAGGTGTATGGGGCCTCTGTTGACCCAGAGGAGTTGGGTATTGCAATCCAGAGACACCTGGAGCTGCAGATCAGGGAAACAGCTAATCGTGCTGCCAAGCTGTCACGCCAGAACACCAACACCTCTCGGCAGAGCGGTAACAACAGCTGTCAGAGAAAGAAGAGCAGGTTGATGGGCTCTTTCCGGACCCCGGCCTGTTGTGCCCGCACCACTACAGCTGTAGACTAACTGACCTGCTTTCTGGTCCTGACAAACCTGAACACTGTGTTTTGCAGCCATTATGGCCAAAGTCTCAGCCTCAAATGTCACTTATCCAATCAGAAGGTCCACAAAAGATACATTTGTGTAAACTGTAAGAATGGCCTGCAATTAAGAATCAATAGAACCTTCATATGAAATCATTTTCCCAGAGAAAAGAGATGGGAATGAACTGGGAGAAGGACTAAATGATGATCTCACAATCAATTATAATCATCATCATTTGCTGTCTGTTGTTCAGTATTTTGACTATTGGAAATGTGATTTCTGCAGCTGTGCACTGCCAGTGTTTACTGAGGCCTCTACATCTGTTCATGTTCTCACATTGAAGAGAAGTTTCAACGCCTGTACAGTATAAGGATGGGGTGTCCAAACTATGGCCTGAGGGCCAACTGTGGCCTGCAGTCCACTTTTATTTACAAAATTAATGGAAATTTTGCCCACAGAAGATGACACCTGAGCTCGACTGATAAATAAAGGCAAGCTGATTATAGCCTGTTCAGCCCAAGACTGCTCCTTCCCAACAGACTGAGGAACTCATTTGTCCCTCAGGCCATCAGACTGTACAACTCCTCACTCAGGGGGAGGAGGAGTAACAGGAAGACAGGGGACGGGAAGGAGCAGTAGCCAGCTAGAAGCCATATTTTTTATTTTTTATTTCAATTATATTTATTTTATTTTATTTTATTTATATTTATGTATATATAAATTTTGTTTTCATTTTTATATCTGCTATTGGAATTTCATAATTTCCCTGAGGGAGTTTCGCAAAGGGATTAATAAAGTTTTATCTAATGTAATCTAATCTAATCTAATCTAATCTATAGCATTTAGGATGAGGATTAATGGACTCTATGCACAATCTTTATCACATGCTTTTGGTTGCTCTGAGGGTCACCCTCCTGGCTTCCTGTCAATGTCTGTTTCAATTTCTGAAAGTGCCTGCAAGATTTACTGAAATGAAAAATCTATGTACACTACATCAATGATGCCCATTCCCCTGCTCCAAAGAACAAACAGGAGAGGGGTTTCAAGCTCTACATGATGACATTATGGACTGCAGATGATGAAATCCCTACATTTATTTCAGTAGTAAGTTGAGAATTATTCTTTGGGAATTGTTTCATTACTTGCTCACACAGTTGTTCACAAAGTGGGTAACTTCACCATGTCTTTGTTTGTGAATGACTGAGCATTTCAGGGATGTTTCTTTTATTCCCAATCATGACACTCACCTGTTTCTAAACATCCTGTTCACCTGTGGAACGTTCCAGACTGGTATTTTCGAGCATTTCTTAACTTTCCAAGTCTTTTGTTGTCCCTGTCCCAGCTTTTTTGGAACAAGTTTATCAGTTTGAACATTAAATATATTGTATTTGTAGAGCATTCAAATTAATATTTGGAAAATGATTTTAAAATCATTTTAATCTGTTTTTATTTACATTTTACACAACATCTCATCTTCATTGGAATCATAGGTGCAAATCCTGGGGGGGACGCAGGGGACGTGTCCCCCCCTTCCACAAAGTTGTCCCCAAATATCCGGTTCAAATAAGATTTTTCTTATTAAAAATCTTATTTGTAAGTGTCTTAATACACAGAATGGTTGATAAGTTGTTTATCACTCCACTTGTTCAACAAGCACAACATGAAAAGCAAAATTTCAACTCCTGTGTTTGAAGTCTGCCGGCATGTTTTAAATTAACACGTTTTAATTAGCACACAGCTAATAGGTGTTTATTTTAAGCTAAAACGAAATTTGCACTGTATGTAGCACATCGTTTCATCTAGTTTGTAATGAATCTGGGAATTGTCCATACAGTGTAGTTCACACCTTCCAACCAATACAACTCTTGGAATTGCTGGTTGAGCATAAACAAACCTGTAGACAGGTAGGATATGGACTAACAAGGAGCGATGACTTACAGTTATTGTTTAATATAACTATGCAAGACATTTGAGAAAGTATCAAAACAACACAGCAAAAAAATAGCATTTATTTTAATGTCCCCCCCAAGAATTACTCTCTGAAATTTTACTGTTTATTGTCCCGCCCAACATTGAAAAGGGATTTTCGCCACTGATTGGAATTAGGGTTTGTATTAAAAATCCATGACATTAGCTGAATCCCTAGGATCCTTATGTGTGGCATAATGCCCTGACAGTCATTTCACCTGTACCCTGATCTTTGTTAGACATTGTTAGAAGGGCTGAGTTAGTGGGATTAGTACACCAAAAGGAAGTTTGTGCTCGAAACAAAGCAAAGGAACTGGCAACTAAAGACTGTTCAGTTGGAATGTTGCTAACAACAGCTAGCTAACTATGTGATAATTACCCTTGCAATTATTGAGATGACTTGAAATGTAGAGTTTGAAACCCCTCTCCCGTTTGCTTTACAGAGGGGAATGGACATTAACAATGTGGAATAGACCACTGAAATTCAGCTTCAGTAAATTTTGGAGGCGACTTAAGAAACTTGCCACCCTAAAGTGAATGTAAACAAAGTCTGACATAAACAGGGAACCAGGAAGCCGACCCTCAGAGCAACCAGAAGTACGCCATCAAGCCTGTGCACAGTCTATTAATCTTTGCTCCCCTATCTTCTCCATCTCAAGGTTTGATTTACAAAAATATCTTTCCAGTCACCTTAAGGCCTCTACCATGCCCCTATGAAGTTGGTCATCATCATGCAGTTTGCTCTTTTCTTGAGTGTTAATGTGGAAATGAGCCAATAACAATTTCTCCCTGCTGACCCCTGAGAGTCATTCTTATCCTAACCAAGGGGCCATCCAGTGGTAGCCCAGGTTAACCAGGGCCTCTGGAAATCTGACTGGCCACCCCAGAATCTTTACAATAAGTGACTGTTTGCCAGGTCAAGCCTTTAATGAAAAGCTCTGATGGAGGCTGTTAATTTCTTGATGAACTTTCAGTCATTAATGCTACCTTTACCAACACTGGATTGAATTCACTATTTATAATACACTGCAGGTACGTATATCAATGTGGCCCAGTTATCCTCACTTTTGTTCTTTTTAATGTGGCCCTCTGTGAAAAAAAAAAAAAAAAAAAAAAAGGTTTGGACACCCCTAGTATAAATAAATCTGATATGATAGCACACACAAAAATGCTACTGTTGTAAAGTTTCCTGTGGATGTAAGGCAAGATGAAAATAATGTAATTCAATAAAAGGAAACATACGTGGCCCTTCTACAACTTCAAGATATAATATGTGAGATTTTCAGAGAATTTAAAACTCTTTTTTAAATAATTATATAAATGACCAACTCTACTGTTAATACATTTTTGGTTGAGCACTTACATTAACTCAAATATATCCTAAGGTTTTTAAAGACTGCCATGTCTGTCATGACAATTGTGACGACTACGGCCCTGTTTACACGACAATGAAAACAGACGAAAAACGGAGAGCTTTCGTTGTGCTTTCGCCTCCTGTTTACACAAGAACGGTGCCTGGAGTGCCTGAATCCACAAACTTTTGAAACCAGGGTCCAGAGTGAAAAGTCTTGAACACGTTTTTGTTTCTGTCTCCATGTAGGCGGTGTTTTCTCTGGAAACGCTGACGTCACCACATGCGCAGTACTCTTTCAGATAAAGGTTACCTACTTGTTGTTCCTACATACCAGGAACAACAACAACAACAACTTCGGCCATCTACAGAGCAACGTGTGCTGCCTACTGTGCTCGGTTTGTTATCCAGACAAAAATATCAAGACAGGTTTGTAGTCCAGACAAGAAACTCCTGCATCTTCTTGTGACCACTCACCATTGTTGTTTATGAAAAGTTTGTCTTAACCAGAAAGCATACGCGTTTTGTGACACCACTGTGTCATTACAAACCTACATCACCATCTACTGGCCTGGCATGCACGCTACAGCGTTTTCAGTAGTTCTCACATCTCCGTGTGAATGCGGAGGCTTTTGAAAACGCAAAGGAGAAACTTTCCGTTTCTGGTGACAACGTTGTCGTGTAAACGGGAGCTGAGCCGCCATGACACACATGGCTTGTCTATTGTAATGTCAAATCAAAGGCTGTTTCAACAAGTGGGACCTGTTATGTATTCTTCCATGTTGTCTCTGTAGCTCAATTATGTTTTATGCTGCTTACTTTGATGGATGGTAATCATTTTTTGACTGCTGTCCATTCTGATGCCAAAACTCCCTCCACAACATGTGTCTCATCCCCCAGCCCTGTAATGGGTATCAAACCAGAGATCTCCAAATCAGGTAGAGACACGCCATTGTCGCCGCTCATCCTCACTGATTAATGTTTTTAAAAAGAGGTCTTATTTTGCCTAAAATTAGGTTCATATATTCATATTTGATGACTGTTTTGGTCTTTTTACAATCACTAATGTTAAAAAATGTCTAGTTTCTACATACAGTGTTCCCTGATAGTGCTGTATCCTCACTCTGTCTGAGATGCTCTGTTAGAGCTCCTGCTTATTTAAGGCTCCCTTCTCCATGCGGGCCCAGTCGACTGTGATTACTTTACAGGATTACTCTGTGGTAATTGGTCAGTTCAGCACTGCTCAGTGCCACAACAACCATGAACCAATGGGCTAAAACTGGCAATGAAACAATGGTAGGACATGACCCTGGTAAGCCTAATGTGGAGAACAAGATGTTTTAGGCAGCTTCTGGCTACGCAAAGTGAGGGAGAGGTCTTAATGCAGCAGACTTTGTGTTTCATTCACAGAGGTGCTCCATCATGTGAAGGAGACACACTAAAGGGCATATAAGACTAAAAAAATAGCATGGTATGACCTCTTTAACCTCTGTTCAACAAAGACTGCACTCCAAAAGGTGCACCCAGGAAATAGTGAACTAATGTTTTTGTCCTGTGGATGAATTTCACTTGGGATAAAAAAAACAAGCTCCTGACAAGATGAATTTCTGGTTCAATTAGCGAGCAGCCTCCGAATTCTTCGCCAGCATCTTATCAACCAGGAAGTTCATTTTAAGAGCTTTTTTCTCCCCTCATATTTATTCATGTTTGCTGTTTAGTAAACAAGCCTCGTGGAGTGCAGACTTATTGAAGAGAGTTCTTAATTAATTTTAAAGTAAAGAAAGTGGCAAAGGCAGGAGGAGATGATGGCAGGTCTATCTCATTTTTTTCTGCAACCTTTACTCTCTACTGATTACGAGAGCCCCCCTGGTGGCAGATCTGTACTCACTGTGCATTTAGACTTAACCTTAATTTTATCAGTAGACGGCTCCTGATTATTGTATCTTTAACACTCATTGATTTGGCATCCTATTCCCACCTGAGAGAGGAAGAGTAGAAGGTATCTATAGACTTCCTTCTCTCTGTTGCTCCTAGTGTTTTGAGTGACATGCACAGTCAAATGTCAATGGACGTTTTGCTGGGAAAACCACTGAGAACCATGAGATTAACCTCCAGGCTGCATACAATCAGTTTTAAGAGCTTTGTCTTCACTTCTCTGTCGTCTGCTGTCTCAAGTGAAAAAAATATTTCAACTTTGACCTTTATTGCTACCAGAACTGAGAATTGCTAAGATTTTATTGATACCATTGCCATTCTTGATTCTGCTTATCAGTTTGGTTCTTTATCGATTTCCTAATCAACTTCCATGAGCTGTGTGAAAGTAACCTCATACAGGTTTCCAGCGGCAAAATGTCACTCTGCGCTCTCTGTGACAGAACCAGCGTGATGCTAACTTCCACGATGGCCCCAGCTTCTTCTGAAAAACTTGGACAAGTCTTTGCTCTCCCCCCTTAATCCACTAATTTAGCTAATTTCTGTTTCTGGCCTTGACAAAAATGAACTGTAGCTCAGCTAATAGCAAGTGATGCTACATATAGCATTCATTTATAGACTGAACTATCCTTAAAGGGATTTATTTTGATTTTCCAACTTTCACATTTAAACGTGACATGAGTAACATCTAAAAAACAACTCAGAAAATGAACATTTACAAAGATGTAATTTTTTTTAACCGTTCAATAAATGGAATGGAATTGATGCTAATGCTAACAATGCAAAGGCTGTTAGGATGAATATACACTGATATAGAATACATTGCATAGTGGGGAACAGTAAAGGTAGACCGGTCCGATGCATATTAGTTTTTGAAGGAGTAGTAGAAAGTCCCAGTATTAATTTTATACTGCAGTTTTTCAACTATTCACATACTGCTTATTGCATTTTGGCAGTAGCAGAACATACTGCTTGTGTATTAGGCAGGTTCAAATACAATCTGTTATTTGCTGGTCTTGACAGAAGTACAAACTTTATTCTTCTTTCCTTGTTTCTATCAAGAAATAACTCTCAGGTTGTCTCTGTATCACTTTGTGAATGAAAGTTAGATTAAAGCTGAGGCAAAAATTTAAGTATTATTTCTGTAGACAAATAAAAAATAAACTGTAGCTGAATGTTGAGTTATATACAGTGAATTATGTGTTAATACCAGAATCTCTGATTACAGATAAATATTATCAATAATATTTATACTGAGACAAAAAAATGTCCTAATCATTTCTTACAGATGATATTAGCTTATATACGTGGGTAAGCCTGCAGAATAGGAGTGTGATTTGAAGCAACAGTGACAGGTTGGTTAAGAGCTTTGGTGGTGAGGCCCACAGTGATATCCTAGTGGCACACCTGCCTGAAACCCATCAATCTCTACTTAAATGTGGATAAAGTAAAGGCGTTTTTACCAACAACTGAAGGGTTAGGGTAAGAGATGGATCACATTATTGTCAGAGGGGTTATTCCATACCCTCTGAGCTCCTAAGTAACATAATACTGTACAGACTTTATGGGTTATGGTAAATAGCGCATTTAGAAAAAGATTCGCAAATCGGATAATATCTTGGCCCTGGATATTAGTGAATGTCTATGTTGTTGTATTTGTCACCAATAACTTATTTTTGTTTGTTTGATTGTTTGCTTCCCTGGATTTGTTTTGTTTCAAACATACAAGCATCATCAGAGCATTTGAATGACTGAATCCTTTTTTTATTGACTTAATTATGTCGGGATATTTCTGGAAATAAAGCAAACAACTTACATTTTCATCAAACAAATGCTCAGTGAAACAACATTGGCACTCTTTAGGTCACCATCACTAATGAAAAAACAACTGCCCATGAACACATTTTTGTTCAATGCTATGACAAAAGAACAGACATGTATGATACAAAGAGTGAATGGATAACTTGAACTGGTTATGTTGAGTGCCCCCCAAAAGTCTCCTGATGCATTTATGGTCTTATTTTAAACCTTTTTCAGAATTTGTTTAAGAAGTGTGGCTGTGGTCATGTTGTCTGGTCTATATCTTTATTCTGAAGGTTGAGTAAAGTGATAGCTTGCTGTTGACGCAAAAATAATACAGAAGCTGAAATTTTACTTCAACCAAAAAATAAAATAAAAAACCTGAACATAAGCTGAAGCCATCCATTTATTCATAAACTTTTGAATAAAGACACTGTTACAAAGTTTGTGGTTTAATATTTTAAGAACCAAATTTCATTTAAAAAAATGCATTGATTGCAATTATTCAGTGTTGCAATATTCCTGAAGATAAAAAGGCTAAATGTGCCAAAATCCAGAGTATTGAGTGGCTGAAGTAAGAGATTATGAATTTTAAACAGTTAAGAGTATTACAGTTAATGATCAACAAGTTCAGAAGAGTGAGCTGTATTTTCAACCTCTCATTATGGCATAATCTTTATTTTGAGTCTGTGCCCATGAAATATGAGAGATCATTGTCATTCATGTAAACTTCATTTCAAATCTGTTGTGGGTTGTTTATTTGAAAAGTGGAAAAATATAATCAATACAGTTTGTTATTAAGTACAGTAATAATATAACCTCTTTAAAGAAATCCATTAAAAGTAAACAATTACATTTTCAAGCAACTTGTCCGGTGCTGTCTATGGATTACTATAAAATGATTTTTATGCCTTGTTTGCGCCTCACTAGTCGAGTCACTGTTTGCCCAAAATTTAAAGGGGGCATACATGCACTTTGGTATCTGAGGCCCTGTTTCCATGACAACATTTCTGACTGAAATCTGTAAACTTTGTTGCATTATGGTGCTCATTCATAAACTGACATGCCAGATGGACTGTTCAATATATTTCGATTGTCCATCTGGGAAAGAGCACATAGGAAGTGTTGAATGGGCAGAACCTTTTAAAAGCAAATCCAGCAGGTGATTGGACAATCGTTCCGACAATCACATTCATTATGGGACGGTCAGACAGTGTGGGAGGCGGGCGTGGCATGAAGAACAGAACGTGAGTCACTTCATACTCTCTGCAAAACATGTTGGAACTAAATTGCCCTTAGGTATGAGTGTAAGCGTGTCTCTCTATGTGGCCCTGCGACCTGCTGGCAAGCTGCTCTGGATGTATCCTGACTCTCACCCTGTCAGCTGGGATGGCTCCAGCTGCCCCTCCACAACCCCAAAATGGATAAGCGGTATAGATGATGATGGATTGATGCTCAGCCATACTTTGTTGTTCTGATGCTTCCACCAGTCCCAAAAGGTAAAATTAGCTATTATGAAATCATTAGCTCAGGCAATTTTCCAAGATCAACATCAGCTTTTGTTTCCAGTCCTGCAGTTCTGCTCTTGCTAGCTCCAGTTTGCTTCTGCCTTTGGCTGAGTGATCTCTCTGCTGCTACTCTACTCTGTTTTTCTCTTTCCTCACCATTAAGCCCTGTGGCTTAGAGACTTTTCTAAGCTGCTGTCACACTGGAGCTGTGTATTTTGTATGAGCTGAAGTGTATATCCAGAGGACTTTGACAGTTTGTAACCCTATGACCAGGTTGAACTGTTATTACCTGAATATCACTGCACTGACCATACTCCAAGTAAAGATTGATATCCACAATTACTCGCTCTTGAGTGTGTTACATCTGGGTCCAAAAACAAGACCAAAATAAACTTCTCTGGTGATTAATTAATGGGCTGTTGTGTTACAACCAAAGTATGGCACAAACAAACACTATTAAGGTATGCTTGCCTTTTGGCTGGTATTTGTCTCTCTGATGAAATTCCTGTGAAATTAAAATGTTGAATACACAATATCTGAATCTCAATCAGCTTTTCTGGTGAGGTCTGCTTTTATGAGGTATGACTGTCAAATAATGAGATTGCACTTATGAGGATGAAACTGCATGGTTCACAGTCAGGAGTGTAATATTTTAAAGGATGAGTATTTACACACAGCTGCTGTAAGTTTCCAATAAAGGATGTCAGGAAATGATTGGCTTACCAGTTGTTTAAAGTTTATCTTGAAATTTGGGGATTTGGGATTGAACTATTGCATGTGTTGGAATGGCACAAAGGATTTCTTGGATCCGGAGAGGATGTCCAAGACAGTGAACGTCCTAGACGCCCATTCACATCAAAAACTTCTAAGAACATTAAACACATTGAACAAAGAATTTGAAATGAGGATGAGAATGCAAATGGTAGAAGAAATCATTGAAAAAATTTGAATGAACCATGTCTAAATCTTTACTAACATCTATGACTCTGGGCCCAAGAAAGTTGTCCTCTTTATAGGAGGCCTTCTTTCCATCCGCACATCAGAGCAGAAAGAGAAACACAGGAGACAAAATGGCAATAACTGCAGACTATGCTGGAAATTTGGCCGCAGCTCTCTGGCATTTAGAAATGAAGGAATTTGTGGTGTGGTGATGTGTCGTGAGGGACTGAGATGTGTACAAGCAAAACTGGAAGGAAGAACAGATCGAGAAACCAGACTGTCCAAGGAGGAACAAAGAAGCAGAGGGTTCAGGATGAGGTTAAAAAGACTTTAGCATGAGCTGTATAGGTGATCTGGTTTGAGAATCAAGGCAGGAGTGGGAAAGACAATTGGTCAACAGGCTGGTCGTGTAATGCTTTTGTCAGGACGAGGGGAAGTTTTTAACCTTTCTGAAAATGAGGATCAGTCGTGCTGTAGAATAAACTTGGAATCAAAGGAAACTGAAATTGTTGTAAATGCATTTGGAGAGTTTCTGGATAAAAAGGAGGGGAAGCTCAAGTCCTCAAAAGTTCATATTAAAATGTTCAGCTGTATACTAAATTTAGGCAATTACAGCAAGGGATTACATCTATTTTTTCGTCATTATTTTCCAAACCCTATTTCCAATGAAGTTGGGACATTGTGTAAATAAAAATAAAAACAGAACATAATGGTTTGCAAATCCTTCTCAACTTATATTCAGTTGAATACTCTACAAAGATGAGATATTTAAAGTTCAAACTGATAAACTTAATTGTTTTTTCTCTTTTCAAATATTCACTCATTTTGAATGTGATGCCTGCAACCCATTTCAAAAAAGCTGGGACAGGGGCATGTTTACTGCTGCTTCATCACCTTTCCTTTTAACAACACTCAACAAGTGTTTCGGCACTGAGGACACTAATTGTTGAATCTTTGTAGGTGGAATTCTTCCCCATTCTTGCTTAATGTACGACTTAAGTTGGGTAGTATTTTGCACTTTATAATGGGCCACAAATTTTTTTTTATTGGAGACAGATCTGGACTCTCTTTTGTGCACTTTCTTTTTCTTTATTGGAGACAGATCTGGACTCTCTTTTGTGCACTTATCTTCTCTCTATGAAGATAATCTGTTATAATGTGCAAAACGTGTCTTGGCATTGTATTGCTGAAGTAAGCAGGTACGTCCCTGAAAAAGCAGTTGTTTGGATGGCAGCATGTGTTGCTCCAAAACCTGCAAGTATATTTCAGCATTAGTGGTGCCTTCACAGACGTGCAAGTTACCTATGCCATGGGCAGTAACACACTCCCATACTATTACAGATGATGTTGAACAATATCTCTATATATCTACTATATCTATAACTACTATATCTGATAACAACCTGGATGGTCCTTTTCTGCTCCAGCCTAGAGGACACGATGTCCATGATTTCCAAAAACAACCTGAAATGTGAACTCATCAGACCACAGCATACTTTTATATTTGTGTCAGTCCATCTCAGATGAGCTCGGACAGGAAAAGCTGATGGTGATTCTGTGTGTTGTTGATATATGGCTATGTGTTTAGATGGTAGAGTTTTAACTTCCACTTGTAGATGTAGTGTTGAACTGTGATAACTAAGGTATGTCAGAGGTATTTCCTTTTGTCTGTTACAGACTGATGTGGGTTTTAAATGCAGTGGTGTGGAGGATTGAAAGTTCACAGGCAGTCAGTGTTGATTTTCGGCCTTGCTGCTTACATGCAGAGATTTCTCCAGATTCTCTGAATCTTCTGATGATATTGTGCTTTGTGCTCACACAGTTGTTCACAAAGTAGTGAACTTCAACATATCCTTGCTTTTGAACAATGAGCCTTTTGGGGGTGCTCCTCTTACACCCAATCATAACACTCAGATGTTTACATTTAACATTAACCTGGAATATTCCTGACAGGTGTGTTTTTTTCTGCACTCTTTTGCTTTCCCAGCATTTTGTTGCACCTGTCCCGGCTTTTTTGGAACGTGTTGCAGGAATCAAATTCAAAATAAGTGATTATTTGCAAAAATAAAAAAAATTAAAATTAAAAAATTAAAAATGAAATGTATCAGTTTTAATATTGATCGTCTTATCTTTGTAGTGTATTAAACTGAATAAAGTCAAATTAAATCACTGTAATCTGTTCTTATTTGTTTTACACAGCGTCCCAGCTTCAATGGAAATGGGGTTTATGATAATAAAGTAAGTTTGGGATCAGAGACTGCAGTCATCGCTTATCTCCAGCAGTTGGCGGTAATGCGGCTCAGTGGATCCCAAGAAGAAGAAGAAGAAGAAGAGGAAGAAGAAGAAGAGGGAGGAAGAGGAGGAGGAGGAGGAAGCAGAAGTTTGGGCGGAGCTACACTGAGCACAAATCAAAATGGCGGCGACCAGGCAAAACGTGGAAGAAATTAGAAATCGAGTGATACTTGGAGAATTTGGCGTGAGAAATGTAAGTCTGGATTTTTAAAGTAATTCAGTGATATATAAGTCTTTAATGTTTGTGTTTCTGTAACGCTGGACCCCCCCGGACATGACTGTCACCTGTTATAGAGCTGAACCGCTGCTGCATGTTGAATCTGTTGGGCTGTGACCACCCGAGGAAAAATCAGACTGACTGTGTTCATTTTGTTCTTCAGCTATAACTATAACACCCCCATGTTGCCCAGAAAACGAGCTGTGTTTGGAGCATCGTCATGTTTGTGTTAGGAGCTGCTGTGTTGACCTCTGACACCTGTCACAGAGCTGTTACAACATTGTGAAGCTTTAAGAAGGACTGGACTTTAAGAAAAAAGCATCATATAGATATTTTCTACCTGACGAGGGACACCTATTTAGACTAGTAAAAATACAAGAAAGTCTGATCCATGAGCTGTTCAGAAACAAGTCCCTGCATACCTTCAGCAACACATGAACAACAAACAAAATCATTGTATTGGTTGCATTTGGGACAGGATTATTCCAAATGCAAGCTTAACATAAAAGGCCTTAATTTATGGTCAATATAATGTGGCATTAGTAGCTCTAACAGAGGCTGGGAACAACCTTAGTACTGCACACTCAGGCCTGGCATCTAAACTTAAAAGTAATCAGTGTTTGGTAGATTATCTTTGTCGTAAAGATGCTACTTGGCAATTACATTTTTGTTTACTTTTTTGGATCATTCATGGAAAAAATGTTCAATCTAAAACTTGTATCTTCTGAATTTAATAATACCTTATATCATCATAGCACTGTGGTCCTGAACCTTCTCTCTTTTTTTCATTTTACATTTGCTTGTGCCACAGTTCTTTTCTTTCTGTCTTGTGATAATCATGTAATTGACTCTATAATTGTAAATGAGGCTTGCCACTCAATAGAGTATAACTAAAGATTGAATGTAAGAGTGAATTAATAACTTGCACCTGTTTGTTTCTCTTTTAAAAGGCGCCATGTTTGTTAGGAATGTGCATTTGTGGGTTGAGCAGCAGAGCTCAGTTTTTGGGTTGCACTCGTGAAAAAATTGCCAGATCTTCTCTGCCGATGCTGAACAGCTAATTCTGCTGCTGCTATTGAGACTTGTTTTGAACTGACTAATTTGCACCTGATTGTCTGCACCGGTGAGCATGGACTACAGTGGTCAGTTGGTGTCTGCTCCAATAATCTGTACGCCATGTTTGACCAATTTGGAAAGGGCGGGTGCAGGAGTACAACTGAAAGGTGGTGTTCTGTAAAAAAAAAAAAAACAAGTCACAGCTTCATTTAGAGTGAGCCCTTGTATCATCTCCAAACGGAAGTTCAAGTTCCATTTAACTCAGGATATAAGACACCACAATGTGGGCTTTCCAAGAAAACCGTTTCGTCTCCCTGTCAGCACTTGGAAACCGTCGGCAGACCTCTATAGATTTGCAGTTAATGTTTGCAGGACAATATGGCAGACAGCTCTCTGCTCAGACAATCCAAAGCAGACTGCATGCCTGCCATGACTGCCCTTTACCGGAGGAATGTTATATTTAATAATGAGTCCATATGCTGCCTACCACAGTTAAATCATCGGGTCGAAGTGTGGAGAAGGTGTGTACAGCACTGTGCTGATGCTGCAACGACACAGCAACATCTTTTGGTGGCAGCAGTGTGATGGTGTGAGGCAGCAGCTCCCTCATTGGAAAAACGAGTCTTGTCATCATTGGAGGCTGTCTCAGTGCAGAGAAAATCAAAATGAGATTCCCATATCTCCTCAGTCTGAGACCAAACTCTATCTTCCAAGATGACAATGTTCGCCCTCACAGAGCAGGTTTATCAGAGACTTCCTGCAGTGACCAACACAACCACACTGGACAAACTGAGACTAACACTGGTCAAAGAACAGGATGCCATCCCACAGCAGTGTGTGACCAGCATGAGGAGGAGGTGCCAGGCTGTTGTGGCTGTGTTTGGCTGTGTTTGGTTCTTCTTTTCTACTTAGGCTCCTGTTTGTTAAATATATTGTTAAATTGCCAATATGTCTTGTTTCTTCAGACTTCATTCATCTGATTTAAGGGTCAATAGCAGAATGAGCTGTTTGGCATTTGTTGAGAGGATTTAGCACATTTTTCATGGACGCAACCCAGAAACCTAAACTCTGCTGCTCCATCCCACAAACACAAATATAAACTTTCCAGCGGTATAAGATTTATTGCCAAGCACTATTGTTACAACAAAGAAATAATCCACCAAACACAAATTTCCTTTCATTTTGTGCAAGGTTTATTTTTTTCTAAATTAATGTAATCCTAAACCACACCAACAGTCTAGAAACCTCTTTGGTTCACCTTTTGTCTCGAATGAAAATGAACTGATTTATGGAGAATGTGGATCAGTTGACCAGCCCTTACAGAAATGGTCTCTAGTATGTCATTACTTATTTTTGCAGTCTATTGTTATCTTAAGTTGTTGTGAATGATTGTCATTGGATTAATGGATTAGTGTTTAAATCTCTATGTACACATTGGAGGATATAAAGTACTCATGAGTGGAATTGGGACTGTCATAATAATAAATGCAATAATACCGAGAGGGAGCAGCATGTCAGATTACAACAACATATTGCAAGAGTAGAAGATTCATTGCTTCAACATGACTTATTTGACAGATAATCTAAGCTATTTTGTGCAAGGTTTTTTTCCCAAACTTAATGGTGAGATTCTATTTAGTGATCAATGAAACTAACATTTCTAACCTTCGACCTCTAACACTGCAACTCTGTCGATGTTTCCACAGAAATAAGCAAAAATGGAATTATATAAATGAACTTTTTTCAAAGTATAAACTTAGTTGTTGTTTTTTTTTTTCAAAAACACAATTAACAAAGCTACTGTACATGCATTCCCACATGGTAATCTTGTCGTAAAGGATTTATTCAGTTGTCAAAGTTCTAAATCAGCAAAAAATGGTGTAACTTTATAGAAAAAATATTTAATCTTAATGCAAAATTTGTGTCGAAACATTTGAAGGGGGGTAGATATGATACCAGTACATTAAAATAACTCAAAAAGGTTCAAGTGTTTATTTTATTTTTTTCTTTGTCATTTTCAGGTCCATACAACTGATTTCCCTGGAAACTACCCAGGCCATGATGACACCTGGAATATGCAGAATTTCCAAAAGGTATCTTTTTATATTATTCATACAAAAGCAGATGTTTCTAAGATACATATTGACATTGCTGTTTTTGCTTTGCATGTTCATGAAACATGTCTGTCTTTTATTTTTCCACAAGTAAAGATGGTGTTAACATCTTACCCCTCAGGGATGGGCAACTTTGGTCGCCAAAAGGGCCATATTAGAATTATCCATATTGCCAGAGGCCACACATTTTTGCAGTTACAGAACATAATGTATATACATCAATCAGGCATGACATTATGACCACCTGCCACCCTGACTGGTCAGCGACTATGCAGCCCCATACACCCCAAACTGTGATGCTCTGTTTTCTGACACCACTATCAGAACCAGCATTAACTTCAGCAATTTGAGCAACAGACGCTCGTCTGTCTGATCGGACAACACGTGCATCAGTGAGACTTGGTCGCACATGACCCTGTCACTGGTTCACCACTGTTCCTTCTTGGACCACTGTTAATAGATACTGACGACTGCAGACCAGAGGCACCCCACAACAGCTGCAGTTTTGAAGATGTGCCGACCCAGTACTCTAGCCATCACAATTTGGCCCTTCTCAAAATCGCTCAAATCCTTATTCTTACCCATTTTCACTTTTAACGCTGAGGACAAAATGTTCACTTGCTGCCTAATTTATCCCACCTACTAACAGGTGCCACGATGAAGAGATAATCAGTGTTTTCACTTCACCTGTCCGCTCTATATTGAAAAATATTTACAAACAAAACAAAAAAGTGTATTTGTCCTTTATCTTCTCGAAAACAATATTGCATATTTCATTTTGCACCTGTACAAGGTTCTGTGGAACGGGGAATCAAGCTGTTAATTTAAATATTGCGTTTTACTGAACTGCAAACAAAAGTCATAAAGAAGATTGTCTGGACTAGAATTATTATTATTATTATGCCGGTTTAAACACTCTTCTAGGAAATGCTTTAAGAAAAGAAAGTAAAAACTCAAGGTTCATATCTTAAAATGACCAAAATAGTGGAGCTAAAACCATTTTTTTGTGTTTGACTGAAAAAAAAATTGTATCTTTAATTCTACAGAACTTTGGTCTTTGTAGTATTCCTTATTCCAAGTGTTTTGACATATAATCTCCTTTTTGAGTAAGGCTTTGTTTTCTTTTACCAGAACTTCAGAATTGACATTGTGCATATGGACGAGAGCAGTATGGAGTTTGATATGGTTGGAATAGACGCAGCCATTGCCAATGCCTTCAGAAGGATCTTACTCGCAGAGGTATGGCTCCATTTAAGCTTTTTTGTTTTTTATATTTTCATCACTGTCTGATTTATCTAACTACATACTGTTGATCAAACGTGCTTTCTGCTGTTTCTATGCTCACTATATTTGGAAAAAAAACTAATGTATGACACAAATTGTAAAGAAAATGTAGTTTTTGTTGCTCTGTGTCATACTTTTTACCTTGTTGTCTTTTTAAGGTACCCACCATGGCGATTGAGAAGGTGTTTATCTATAACAACACATCCATTGTCCAAGATGAAGTTCTGGCCCACAGATTAGGTCTCATCCCCATCAAAGCGGACCCTCGCCTGTTTGAATATAGAAATGCTGGTAAAAGATCAACCTGTATTAAAAAGTTTAATAACATTAAACCACAGCACTCTTACTTTACTGTAGTGTCATCTGATGTGCTGCTGAAAGTTTGTTTTTATTATATTTATTTAAGTCTTATCATATCTTGCTAAATGTGATTAAACTCGACTCCTATCTTTTAAAGGAAGGACTGCATTGAAGTTATGGGATTATGATTCTGGGAGTCCCTAATGCATTTAGACCATGCATGGCAAATGATTTAATTTTGCTTAAAAGGGTTGGTTTTATTTTTGAAGTTGGATTGCTCGAGGTCCATGACACTAGTAAATATGACTGCCAATAAAGTGACAGCATAAAGCAGGCATCACGAAATGGCGGACCTCGGTCTGGATCCGGACCGAGTGATGGTTCTGTCCGGACCTGTGACCAATCTCTGATAATTTCACAAGAACAGATTTTTTGAGCATTTTTTCCAACAGTCGTGGATATACAGCGGACACTGCTAATCCAGTTAACATTAGAACCTCTACTGTGGTCTGATCACAAGCCGGTCATGCCAGGAGTGTTCCTAAATATATGTTTTGTATGTTTTCTGAGGCTTATAAGGTTGTTTAGTGAAGCACTAAAGAAGAACGAGACATGATTCATTTAGCGGAGGTGATTTACCCGCCGCTGTTGTGTTTGCAGCACGAGCTGCAGCAGCCACAAGCACCAGCAAACAGGAGGCAGAGACATATAAACTGCCTGTGCAGAAAAATAAGACCCTTGTCACCTGCAAGGTTTGCGTCCGACCTGTGCTGATCCTGTTCTTTTTCTGATCGTTTACTAATCGAGTTGATCATTGTTCATGTTATTTTCAAGTGTAGGTCTTCGTGACCTCTTTTATTTAAGAAAAAAGAGGAAAAACTATTTTGTCAGTGCTCTGTATGCACTTGTTTTTTCCTAAAAAGAGCCACCTTTTATTTATTGTTTTCTGAAGATGTTGGCTTTTTTACTTGATGTGTAGGCCTTCAATTCTTGGCTGGGACCTCTTTAATTTAAGAGAAAAAAGGGTTATTTGGCTCTGTTTGGACTTTTTTATTTATTTTATTTTAGGTTTTTCTTTTTTTAAATCTGAAATTAAAGGCCTTAAATTAATCTGCCTAGGACTATTTTTATTTATGACAAAAGAGCTAGCTGTGCACTCAATGAAACATATACTGCATTAAAAATTGACAATAAATATTGGTGAAACCATGAAAATGTGGACATTGGGGAAGGCTATAAGACACAAACTGGACTTCGGTTCGGACCTTTTATTGGAGGAAATTTTATTAACTGGTGACTTTTAATTGAATACCTCTGGCATAAAGCCTCATAATTACCCCGCTTTTAGGGTCAAACTACACAAAATACTACATCAGCTTGACTAGACGCTGCAGTAAGATTCTTTTAAGCGTTTCACTTTGTCTCGACAAAGCCCCTGTGTGGTTTTGTGAGAAGTCAAAGCTAGAAGAGTGACTCACACATTGAAGTTAAAGAAGTTCAATTGTGCATAATTTATTACAGGTGAAGAATCGACAGAGGAGGAAGGTTCAGAAATTGACACCATTCAACTGCAGCTGAAGATTAAATGTACCAGGAACCCGAGAGCCACCAAAGACTCCTCTGATCCACGGGAGCTGTATCTGAACCACATGGGTACGTTTCAGGCAAATCCTTAAGAAAGAAACTTGCAGGGTCTGATTGTGATATTTAAGATGACTCGAAAAGAGACGGGACTATACAATACACTGATTTTTAAATAAAGAAAAACCCTGTCTCTGATTCAACAGCAGTATAACTGTAACATTCTTTCCTCTTATAGTATATTCCAGGGACATAAAGTGGGTCCCTATAGGGAACCAGGCTGATGTGTTTGCTGATGCCACGATCGGACCGGTACATGAGGACATCCTGATTGCTCAGTTACGACCAGGACAGGAGCTGGACATCATTATGCACTGTGTCAAGGGAATAGGTAAGGTAAAGATGTTTATTTAGGCCATACAAAAGGTCTATTCTCTCACACAATCATTCGGGTGTCAGGTTTCTGCAGCCAGCCTCAAGTGGACACAATGGGTACTACAGGTTTTGGCACTTCCCCATGGGCCTCCATTTTCAGCCCCACAGGTTGACTCCTATCTCCTGGTTGAGTCACTGTGCAACCAAACATGATATGCTAAAGGTTTTCTTTTTTTTTAAAGAAAGATAAGGAGAAGCACCATCTCAAACATAAACTTGTTCTGATTATTAAATCCTGCTCTGTGCACAGGTAAGGACCATGCAAAGTTCTCTCCTGTTGCCACGGCGAGTTACCGCCTCCTCCCTGAGATAACTCTGCTGGAACCAGTGGAGGGAGAAAAGGCAGAGCGTTTGAAGCGCTGTTTCTCCCAAGGAGTAATAGACCTGGAGGATGTTCATGGTAAGAATGAAATCATCTCAAATCAAATGCAGATTAGAAAAACAAATACAGAATAAATAGTTACATAGATACACATCACACCTGCTTCAAGCCCAATGACTGTATTTTTAAAGCAGGAAGCACATTTCCAGCATCAGGACTGTTTTTTTTTTTGAATAACAAAAGAGAAGCTTATTACAAAGCTCTCTGTTAATCAGTGTTATCTACGGATTAGAGACTTGATAAAGCACAGACATAACAGGATATTCCTTTGATAACGAAACAATTTTTCACTACTTCCTGCTATTACATAAAAGATTGAAAACCACATTAAATGTAATCATTTGTCATCTTTTTTTTCTATTTTTCCTAAAGGTGAAAAAGTTGCCAAAGTCGTGAACAGCCGTCTGGACACGTGCAGCAGAGAAGTCCTCAGACACGATGACCTGAAGAACCTGGTGAAGCTCGGAAGAGTGCGAGACCACTTCATCTGTATGTTAATAAATCTTGTTCATGTGTTAGGGAGCACTCCTTTTAGGGTGACCCTTCTGCATTTTTGTTCTTGTAGGCTTTTGTAAACCCCAGTTTCAATGAAGTTAGGACATTCGTAAAATGTAAATAACACAGTGATTTGCAAATCCTTTTCTATCTTTATACCATTAAATACTCAACAAAGACAAGATATTTAATAAACTAATAAACTGTCTTGTTTTTTTTGTGAATATTCACTCATTTTGAATTTACTGCCTGCAACACATTCAAAGAAAAGCTGGGACAGGGGCAAAAAAAAAAAAGATTGGGAAAGTTGATGAAGGCTTAAAAAACACTTTGTTTTGATTTTCCACAGTGAACAGGTTAATTGGAAACGGGTGACTGTCATGATTGGGTGTAAAGCAAAAGCCACGTATCAACAGCACCCATGAACCAGTTTCTCTGGGCCCAGCTCATGTGAGATGGCCTGTAGCCTGAAATGCAGCCCAGATCTGTCTCCCACTGAACATGTGTGGCGCGCTATGAAGCGCAAAATAGGACCCCAAACTGTTGAGCAACTGAAGTCGTACATCAAGAGAGAATGGGACAGATTTCCACCTACAAAGCTTAAAATAATAAATATTGGTGTCCTCAGTTTCCAAAAGCTTTTTGAGTGTTGTTAAAGGAAAGGTGATGTAACACGGTGGTAAACATGCCCCTGTCCCAGCTTTTTTGGGTCGTGCTGCATGCATCACATTCAAAATGAGTGAATATTTGCAAAAACAAACAAAAAGAAAACATTGAAGTTAATCAGTACGAACATTAAATATATTGTCTTTGTAGTGTATTCAGTTGAAGATAGGTCAATTATTCTGTTTTTATTTAAGTTTTACTCAATGTCCCAGTAGGGGTTTGTAGTTGTCTTAGTTATTTTGTCTGTAAACTTGGCTCATCCTGATACTACACTCATTTGTGTTTTACTCCTGTTCAGTCAGAAAGCTGAGAGGACAGCAGTTGGATTATTTTACACAGTTCCTTGAATCGTTCTACAACATTTGGCTGTGATGTTCTGACAGATGCACCGTCTTTCTTGTTTTTGTCTTCACAGTTACTGTGGAGTCCACAGGCATCCTGCCTCCAGAGGTTCTGGTTACAGAGGCTATCAAAGTTCTCATGGCAAAGTGTCGGAGATTTCTCAATGAACTCGACTCCACTGAAATGGAGTAAATGAATGACTGTGCATCCTTAAACCAACCACTGACGACCCCACAGTGATTATCAGCCTGTCAAGACTTGAATTCATGAAACCATGTGCTCAGCGGAATTTCTCTGTTAAACTTGGCAGGAGCATGTTACTTATTAAAAAAAAAAAAATATCAGACTGTATTGTGGTTGTTGGACTTGCTTGTAAATATGTATAAACTCTGTAGAATTTTGTATGCCACTGATGAGCTGTTAAAGCCAACCTTTTCTTCAATAAATATAAATATGACCATGAACATACTGTGTAGGCTTTGTTAAGGCAGGTCTTAAGATAAGATAAATTAAATCAACATTATGCTTCATGAATGATTGTGGTGATTTTACTTCAGAGCATTTAAGGAAACCAAGTGCACTTATATGCACCCACGCATATAAGTGCGTGGGTGCCCACAGTCATGGCTGGACTCCTGAAAAGCCCCATAAACTGGCCTGGATTGGTTGTAGCATTTCTCTGTTTACGGGACCCAAAATACAAAAGAACACAATAATTGTGCTTTAGTACTATTATGTTTTTGGAGTTCTGCTTACAGAGCAGTGTACCGTAAAAAATCACAGGAAATAAATAGAGCTAAAGAGTTTAAAAATAGTTGAAAATGTAAGCATAGTAAAGAGAAGTGGATGATATACAGTTATGTTCATAATAATAGCAGTGTGTTTAAAACGGTAAGTAAACCTCAAAGTTCTTCAAATAAATTTTATTTTAATGCACACAAATGCATTGGGGACACGGCACATGCTATTTCAAATCAAGGAAATTGGAAAAGTAATTGAATTTGATAATATTTTACGGAAAGTCAAGAAATATAATGTTCAAAAAATAGCAGTGTTGACATCTTTATTTACAAGCTCAAAAAATGTAGTGTATAAACCAAGAATTGCTTGATGATTCAACTTTCCTGAGAATCATAAACTAATATTTAGTTGCATAACCATGGTTTCTGATAACTGCTTCACATCTGTGGTGCATGGAGCCTACCAACTTCTGGCACCGGTCAACAGGTATTGAAGCCCAGGACAATTGTACTACGTTCTACAATTGCTCTGCATTTCTTGGTTTTGCCTCATGAACAGCATTTTTTATGTCTTCCATGGGATCCACTCCATTACTTGAATTTTGTTTGTCTGGAACCATGATTGTGCTCGCTTGCTGGTGTGTTTGGGGTCATTGTCTTGTTGAAACACCCATTTCAAGGGCATTTCCTCCTCAGCATACAGCAACATGACTTCTTCCAGTATTCTGATGTACTCAAACTGATCCATGATCCCTGGTATGCCATAAATAGGACCAACACCATAGTACAGGAAACATCCCCATATCATGATGCTTGCACCACCATGCTTCACTGTCTTCACTGTGTACTGTGGCTTGAATTCAGTGTTTTCAGGTCGTTTGACAAACTGTCTGTGGCCCTTAGGCCCAAAAAGAACAATCTTACTCTCATCAGTCCACAAAATATTGCGCCATTTCTTTTTAGGCCAGTCAGTGTGTTCGTTGGCAAATTGTAACCTCTTTTTTTTAACAATGGGACTTTGCAGGGGCTTCTTGCTGGTAGCTTGGCTTCACATAGACGTCATCTGATTGTTACAGTACTCACAGGCAACCTTAGATCTTCTTTGATCCTCCTGGAGCTGATCATTGGCTGAGCCTGTGCCATTTTGGTTATTCTCCGATCCATTCGAATAGTCGTTTTTCTTTGTCTTCCTCGCCTTTCTGGTTTTGGCTGCCACTTTAAAGCATTTGATATCATTTTAGCTGAACAGCCTATCATTTTCTGAACTTCTTTATAGGTTTTCCCCTCTTTTATTAACTTCTTAATCAAAGAACACTCTTCTTCTGAACAATGTCTTGAACGACCCATTTTACTCTGTTTTTCAAGGACAAATGTACAGCCAGCATATCCAGCGTCAGTTGCCTTGATCCTTAAATAAGGGCCACCTGTTTAACACCTATTTTTATCACACAATCATTTACCTCGCTAATTGAACTCAGCACTGCTATTTTTTTGAACACGTCCCTTTCAGTTAATGATTCAGTTTCACAGAATCAGCAGCATGCACGTCATGCCTGTTGGGTCTGTTGGTTTTCTATACCTTTACTAAACCTTCTAGAGACTTACTTGCAGTGTAGAAGTTTTGAACACAACTGTATATGACATGGTGATACTGATGCTCAAGAAGAGTAACATCGTGTTTTTAGGTGAATAAAAGGACAAAAGCTTGCTTTTGTGTTAGTCCTTGGTAGGCAATGATGAGTTCCTGTTCTGTGCACAGGTACAGTACCATTTTTATTAGTTTTCATTACCTTAATGGGGCACACGGTGCCAGTAAGCATCTTCATCAGTTAACTGACTTTTTATCTACTGTCTCATACTCCTGTCAGTTATTTTTAATTCATGTTTACTCAGTTAGGCAGACCGCTTGCCCTATGGTATAAATACATTTTCTGGCTATTTCCATAGCCCCCATAACCATGAATATTACAAAAGTAAAGGCTCATACCACAGGCAGCAATAAAAATGCAGACTTTGTTTTCTTTAATAAGTAACGCTCAGTGTTTAGGTTTTTTTTTTTTTTTTTTTTTTTTAAATGGTAAATATTGCTTTATTCAGAACAGGTCATTTCTTTGCTTAGCCTTTGTTGGCCCCTCTATGACTCTTGGCCCCAGAAAGCTTTACCCTTTATTCCCCCTTTTGGGCAGCTTGTATAAATGCAATGTCTCTTACTTTCAACAGAGTCAGAAATCTGAAAAAATGTTACAGTGACCAGGATGTGGATTTAAATGAGGTGATTAGTTTATACTAATATACAGTTAGGACAATGTAGCATCCTCTGCCCTTAGTGAATGAATGTGTGTGTGAACAGCTAAATTTTACATGAGGTGTAAGGTTAGAAGAATCTCACTTTACATTCCAGTCTACCATAGTCCTGAACCTGTCAGAACCTGCTTGAGATCAACAACGGTGGTAAATAATGAGGGATATGCATCCGAATACAGACACAAATGTATCAACTGAGTCACCAAGACCATCTCTGTAGGTGCAAAACAGAAACCCCCGGCTGATCACAGAGTGCTATGTGAAAGCTTGAATCACAGCTTTCCAATCTGGAGCTATTGCAGCCTTTAGTCCTGCAAGAGCCGACCTGGATAAAGCCATCAGAAATGCAGAACTGGCCTGCAGTCAAAAATCCAGACTCAGATCCATGATTCCAGGGACACTAGATGACTTTGGCCTTGTGTGAAGTCCATTACAGCCTTACAGACTTCCTGAACAACTTTTGATGAAGTAAATATCTGTGAAATGAGCGCTGCAACAGATCCTGCAGAAGGGAGTGAGGGCAGCTGCAAGGATCAAAGATACTCCTCTCCCAACTATAAACAACATCAACCACAGTTGTTGCCTGGGCGTTGGTGGCTTAGTCTGCTAATACGCTCTAAAACAAATGGAAGGGTGTGAGCCCAGCTCTGGCTGTCACATGTCCATGTGTTCTTGGGCAAGACACTAAAAACTTAAGTCACTTCCACTGCTACATCAGTGGTGTGTAAATGCTTATTGCAGGGCGTGGATGTTTTTGCAAAATGCTGATGGATAACAGACAGAAACCTCAACTGTCAGTGAGTGAATATGAGAGTGAATGGGTGGATGTGACCTTCAGTATAGAAGTGCCATGAGTAGTCAGATAGACTAGAATAGCCCTATTTCAGCTGAAGGGTCATTTACCTGCCATAGGCCACCAGGATCATGGAAGACCCCACCCACCCCAACCAGAGACTGTTCCCCTTTCTGTTGGAGTCCTCAAGCTAAAACAACCAGGTTCAGCAAAAGCTTCCTCCCTGCTGCTATGAGACTTTAAACTCTGTAATCATTCCCCTGCAGCGACTGTGAAAGCAAAGCATCTGCAGCTGAACACATAAAGACCACACTCACACTTCACTCAGTAGATACACAGACTCTCTGCACAGCTTGTCAACTGTGTTTTTGAAAAATGTGTAATTTGCTGGAAAAGCTCCTAATGCCTCTGATAAATCTATGTTGTACCATAAATCACTGATGTCTTCAAATGTCTGTTTCTCATCTGTATTAGCACTGATTATTGCTTTAAAATCCCAAACTACTCTGTTTATATCTGTATTTTGCACAGCTTAACAATTTACCACCTCTGTCTTTGTGCTTCTAATACGTGTCATTGCTCGGTTTATTATTTGCATTCTGTTATATCCACACTCACACAGAATTTATTTTGCATGTTGAAAAGCTTTGTTAAGTGGACATGGGCTTTTGTAGAGCTTTCCTAATCTTCATGGCAACTCAAACCGCTTTTACATCGCAGGTCACAGCTACCCTTTCACATTCACTCACTGATGTTCTACGTTATTCATCAGTTTTAGCCAGCACGTCAATGCCCTTTCATACCCATTTATACCCCATAAATACAGCAGAAGGAGGCAACTTAAGGGCAAGTGTATTGCCCAAGGACACATCAACATGTGATGGATGGAAATGGCTCAAACCCTCTGAGAGAGCTTTATTGGCGAGGAGAAGAATCTTGAATTCTATTCTAAATTTTATGGGAAGTCAATGCAGAGAAGCTAAGACAGGAGTAATGTGATCTCTTCTTCTGGTTCTAGTGACTGATTGATTGATTTCCTGTCAGCTTCAGAAAAGATGGAAAGAGTTTTATTGATCACTTTAAAAGCACTTATGAGTCTGGCTCCCAGCCTTAGATCCTTAGCGGGGGCCTCTTGGTTGTTCCAAAGTTGAGGCTTAAAAATAAAGGTGATGGAGCTTTCTCCGTCAGGGCTCCCCAATTTCTTTTAAATAACCTCTATAAATGTGTTTTTACCAATTTGATTTTTAGCCTCCAGTCCATCTCTGCCTTTCATTTATCTCTATTGTAAGCACTGTCTTCTATTGTTGGCTTTTTTATGCCCTAAATTAAACTTAATTTTAATTTCCATCTTAATCATTTTATGCTGTATTACTTCAATGTATGCCTATTGTTTTATCTGTTTGTTTTATGTTGCACTTTTAATCTTTTCCTGGTTCTCGTTTAGGCTCCTTTATTGATTGGTTGGTGTATCTCCTTTTATGGTTTTATTTTTTGTTCTGAACTCTGAACCTGCTTTCTTGCCTTTTCATTTATGTTTAATCTTTGTTCCTCATGGTCTTATTTTATGTTATTCTTGCATTGATATATTCTTATGATATATGAACAGATTCTTATTGTGCTTGGGTTAATTAAGCTGCCCTGGTGATTTTGTAAGGGTTCTTTGCTTTAAATTGTGCTTCTTGTTGATTCTGTGCTCATATTGTGCGTAAGTTACTGTGCTTGTTTCCATTTGTTCCTGTCTGTTTGTAAAGCACTTTGAAAGCCTATGTTTTTAGTAGTAAGAGCAGAATTAGAGGTATTGTTATTATCCATTGATCCATTATCTATACATTATTATTATTATTATTATTATTTTTGTTATTATCATTAATATTATTATCACTTATCACTTATTTTTTTCTGGTTTTGTTTTCCACGACCATTTGATATTGTTATTATTTTTAAAAATATTTTTTGTTATTATTATCATTCCTATTATTCCTTTTATTATTATTAGTTGTTCTTTTATTATGATTACTTTTAGCATTGTTATTATTATTATTATTATTATTATTATTATTATTATTTTCATTTTATTTATCTTTTTGTTTTTGTTTAAATTTTCCGTGACCATTAGATACTGGTTTATTTTTGTTTAAATTCTTATTATTATTATCATTATTATTTTTATTTTTATCACGTTCACATTATTAATTTTTCTTATTTTTAGTAGTAGTTGTACTTTTATTATTAATATTATTATTGTCATTATTTATTTATTTTTTAATGTTATTGTCACTACTGTTTCTTGAACTGGCCAGGACTGCCTTTCTTCCTCTTGTTCCTCTAAACTGTGTTTGTTTTCCATGACTCTGGACACGTATGTTTTGTTCCTCATCCAAACGAGAAACACTGAGCCCTGATGAAGCCCCTCTCAGCTCTCACAATGTGAAAAACAGCGTGCTCGCTTCCCCTTCAAACGTCACTTCCGCCTCCTCCTTAGCAAAGCAAGATGGCGGCCGTGGTAGAAAGAGTTGATGGATGTGTTGGGTCCTTGGACTCAGACGCGGTGTCGCCGAGACAGTCCACCCCTCCGCCGGACCAGCCCCATCAGAACAACCCGCTGTTAGGACTCCCCATCGTGGCCATTGAAACTATCCTCAATTTTCTGTCTTACGATGAAATCAGCCTTCTGCGCTCGGTAAGGAGAACAAAAACAAGCCAACTAAGAGGGAAACAAAGCTGATTCTCGCAGGGAGCAATGCTTATCTCTGAATATTATTCATGCCTTCATGTATGATCTGTAGTCTTTGTGTAAAACCGGAGTCCTGTGCAGCCATGATCCCGCACTCTCAGCTGCTGTTACCTAATTAGCACCGAGCTAAAGAGACTGATGGACACGACACGTCCTGAACGCAGCTACAGATGAATGTTAGGATGGGATGTTGTGAGCACACACTGACACTGAGGGGATGTTCATGTCCTGTAGAAGGTACCAACATGGCCTGGCTGCTTAATTTGGACAGGCATTAGCTGGTTAGCAGGTCATCGGGCAGTAGATTGCTTGTTGGTGCAGTATTCCTTATCAGTCCTGATATATCTCTCCGGACCTGGGTGGTATGGCGTCGAAGTCCAGACAAGTCTACTAAGAATACCAAGTGGATTTTGCTGCAGTAACAGTGTCCCTCATTACTCGTACTGCCGTGCAAACCTGACACTCTCAGCCCTCTGCAATAATACATGAATGATCAATTAGAAATGGACCACATGAAACTGGCAAGCAAGCCCAATGACAAACTGCCTCAGCAGTCTGACAGGACAGGTCACATTGATCCCCTGATCTCTGTAAATTTCTGGGCCTGTGTCTTGTATGGGTTCTGATACGTGTGTCTTACTTTTGCCACAATAAAAGACTGGAATAAATAAGGAAAGCTACCATTTTGTTCCAGAAAATATACTAGTTTGACAACATTTCAGTTGATTATACCATTTGGTATTGAATTTTATGTCACATGAGCTCATGAGCCACCTTTACAATGCAGTATTACTAGGGATATGAATTGAATTACTATTCCAGTCGGGAATCATTAACAACTCTCTCAAGGAATCAATATCATTGGGTTTTTTGCTTGTCAATCCCTTCCACTTTGTTCTGCATGTCTGTGCAAATCAAGGACTTCACACCCCCATCACAGGGCCGTTGGCAGAAATTGTAACATGGAAATCTAAAGTACAATCAAAGTAGACAGGGAACAGAAGTGGTGAATATTGTGGCTTAATTTTCGATAAAAAGCTGTTAACTGCTTAATGTTGAGCAAGTGGAAACGCCAACAACTGGCATGAATATCAGGAGTGCCATGTGTTTGACATTGTTGCCAAAGGAAACCACTGTAGGCCGACTATTGTAGACACAGAAAATATACTGACGGGGAAATCATTAAAGAATTTGATCAATAAGCAGAATTGTCACTGGAATTGGTATCAGTAAAAGCTTATCAATTCCCATCCCTAGATACATCTAGAAGATGGTGCATTAGTGGAGTGAGCAGCACTGCTGAACGTGTGGGACGCCTTAAAATGTGCCAAAATCCCCTCCAATTAACAGGCCGAATTAATTGGTGTCAACCTGAGTACCATTTCCAAATTTAGGAGCAAATCTCATGAGATCTGTGGAGTCAAAGACAGGCTGCAAAGTGGGCGTCCCAGGAGGACAGCACCCAAGGAGGACCAGTTCTTCACCCTTACTTCACTGAGGAACCGAAGGCTTTCTTTTAGGGGATGAGGGGGTTTTGGCACATTTTTTTGGGCGCTACCCACATATTAAGCGGTGTTGCTCGTTCCTTGAATGCACGATCATAACAGGTTGTATCTTGTTATTAAGGTGACTAATCAGGCTTTCCAGCAATATGGTAAACAATATATAATATGCAATACTAATTGGCATAATTGAAGGGGAGAAATAATTAAGGGTGCCTAGGTGCTGCAGCAGTGCAGTAAGAAAATCGCTTGTTCGATGAGGGTCTTTCTGTTTGGCGTTGCATGACACTGGCTGGTAGCAGTATGGGTGATAGGGACTGATCTGACTTTTAAAGACTGAAAACTTCAAAAATGCAGAAAAAACCCAAAGGATTAAATTAAGAATATGTGAATTAGGCCAAAACATGTATCATTTTAACTGTTTTATTTTAGGGTGGTGTGATGGCACAGTGCATTAGTTTACATGCCTCACAGCAAGAAGGTTGCTGGATCGACTCCCCTTGTCGATCAGAGTCTCACTGTGTGGTGTTTGCATGGTCTTCCCGTGCCAGCGTGGTTCTCTGGGCACCCCGGTTTCCTCCCATAGACCAAACACATGCTCGTTGGGCTAACTGGTGACTCTAAACTGGTATGAATGTGAATATGAATGCTTATCTATTTCAGTATGTGTGGCCCTGTGATTGGCTGGCAGCTGGTTCAGAGTGTACTCGTCCTCTCGCTCAATGTTAGCCGGGATAGGCTTTCATTGTATTTAATTTCCTACTTTCTATTTAATTTAATTTATTTTATTTCTTTGTTTCTACGTGAAGCACTTTTTGCTAATAAACTTTGTATGAAAAGTGCTATACAGATAAAGTTTGATTGATTGATTGATTGATTAATCTAGACATTTATTCAACCATCACTCCCTCAAGTGGTCTTAAATGAGAAGCCATTTCTGTCATCTTTTCTTAGGTATTCTGTTGTTGACCAAAGCATTCAAATACATGAAACCAAGACTGTTAACTGAAGTTTCCTCACTGTCCTCTTCAGGTGTGTAAGCGCATGGACATGATTTGCCAGCGTGTCCTGAATCAGGGCTTCCTGAAGGTGGAGCGCTACCACAGTCTGTGCCAGAGGCAAGTCAAAGCCCAGCTGCCCAGGTCAGTACCACAACATCAGAGCTCTACCAAAACAGCGACTACTGCTGCTAGGAGTTGGCTGAACAATATTCATATGCATGCACACAGTTTAAGTTTTCATATGTATTTCTTTATAGGTATTTTAATGACTGAATATCATTTTGTGTTGTAGTGCTGGCCACATGGTCAATCAGTCAGTCTTTATTTGTATACTGCCAGTTCATAACAAGTGTTATCTCAAGACACTTTACAATAGAGCAGGCTGAAGACAAACTTTTCATTTTATGGATACACATATATGCATATATACAAATAGACATAAGTATAATATATAATATCTATTTTTATATACACATACATACATCCAGAGGCTTATCATCAAGATGGTGGTCACTGATGGTATTGCAGTAAGCAAAAGAAAATGGCAGAAGTTAAACTTAAAAAAACAAGAAGCCTGATATATTTAATGTGAAATATTAACTATCGTTATAAGAAAAGGAACTTGATGTGCCAGAGAAAATCATTTTTGAAGACTTGGACTGATGCCCTGAAACACGTCTGATGCTGAGTTAAACATGTCTGCACGCGTCGTCGTTTTGTCTTAGAATTTGGATGTTGGAGAAGACGTAACATCCCAGTTTAACAGGTTCCAGCTGCACGTAAACTTTGAATAACTGAAGATCCTCAAGTTCTCTCAAGAGCTCTCAAGTAAGAAATCCAACTAAATGGAACATTCCCAGTGGTGAAACTCATTTGCAACCCGGACCCTCAATCTTTCATGTCAAATAGACCTCCCCATGCCTAGTTGCTGTACTGGCGTCCCTGCATGTGTTTAACCACATCTTTCCCTGCAGCTCTACTCAGTGGTCATAAGCATTTTTGATGTAGAGCCTTAAAGGATGTTTTAGATTGCTTAATTAAGGTCCCAAACGGAAACATATAATACCTGCTTCTGAGCCTCACACGAGGCAGACGGTTTAGAAATGTAACTGCTACAGGCTGTTGAGCGTGTTTGTGGGATGGACCATTGCCTCAAGTTGTGTCAGTGTTGTTCTTCACCTGTCTCCTATTTTTACCTTATTTCACTCTCAATAAAAGGCAAACCAGCTGAGACAGACATCACATGCAGCAATGGTTGCAGACTGGTTTCAGACACATGCTGGCTGTGCAGAGTCTCTTTTATCTGAACAGAGGAAGTGCTGAAAAGGCTGCTCAGCTATTACTGCAGACCAAATTTATTTTCAGCCCACTTACAACTAGAAGTGCTCAGAGAGCACAAACCTCTACCAAAGCTTTCATTAGCTGAGTTATCAAACATGTCAGACTGCCCTATCTTGCAATGTTAACAAATCCTTAAAAAATGTCTGGATCCTGATCCAGATCTGAATGACAGCCAAATCTAATCACGTCTTCCTTGTTCCATGACCAACATTCCCAGAAATTCTCATCAAACTTTCAGAGTTATCTTGCACACGAACAAAAAAAACAGACAAATAGCAGCAAAAGCATTACCTCCCTGGCAGAAGTAATCAGCCATGTTCTCATATTTCAGTGGAGCTGTAGCAGTGCACACAATAAATCTGAGTTCTGGATCAAGTGTAGTCAGAAATGCTAATAGACTTAGCAGCAAAGTGTAAATATAGACATCAAATGTCATGGACAAGTCAAGTAGTAAGCCAGCTGATAATGTATGGGTCAGTTTTGATTATAAGCTTGTGTGAAATGTTATAATTAGCAAACATGATCTGATGAAAGGCTTTAGCTTCTCTTTACATTGGTAGAGCATGGGCACACATCTATGCTCTGAAATGTACTCTGACATTATTATGCATTGTTAAAAGATGACTGGAAACATTTTAATTTAAAAGTTGTTGAGTAAATAACAATTCTGTTTGTGTTTTGCTGATTGCTTCCAGGCGAGAATCAGAGAGGAGAAACCACTCACTGGCCCGTCACGCTGACATCCTGGCAGCTGTGGAGACGCGCCTCTCTCTGCTCAACATGACCTTCATGAAATATGTCGACTCCAACCTCTGCTGCTTCATCCCTGGAAAGGTCAGCTCAGCTACCTCTGGTCCATACGAGCCACGTAACAATTACCTGACAGACTCAGAGGAAATGAAAAGGCCTTTTCTCCATCAAAGCCAATATTAAGCACAGCTTTATTTAGTCCCATATTGTTGTGTCAAAAGTACACATACAGCTTTATGACTTCAGAGCTTTTAAAAACAAAATGAAAAGAAAGTATTAGAGCCTGGAAGGAGATGTGGTTGAAGTTTCACAGAAAGAAAGAATCAGTCAGGTTTTGTATAAGCTGGGAAGTCATGATAAGAGTTTCTTGAAATCTGTTTGACAAAAAACAAATCAAATGAACACAAAAACCCTCTCAGGGACATTCATGCACAGTCCGCCTACTTTTAGGTGCTGGTCAGCTGCAGGAATGCGCAAATAAAAGGAGAAAAATCCACAGCACACTGAAAAACAACCTTTTCTATGAGTTTAGGACTAAGAAAAGTCATTTCATTGTGCTGCCACTACAGCCTTTGTGTCCCCTGATTCATTTTTTTAAGATTATTTTTTGGGCATTTTGTGCCTTTATTGATAAGAGAGAGAGTAGGACCTGCAGAAGCATATATATGGGATGTGCCTGGTTGCCAAACCAGCACCCCTCCTGATTCATTTTTATTGTTGTTAATGTAATGTGTTTATTTATTTTAAATTGCATATTTAAAAAAAGTCAATCATTCAGAAACTAATTTGGACTCTTATATCACTAAGATCTACACATAATACATTTGTAATGTTACAAATAATGGCACAGTGGTGCAGCAGGTAGTGAAGGCTTCAGAGCAAGAAGGTTGCTGGTTCGATCCCCGTGTAGGTTAAGGGCCTTTCTGTGGAGTTAGCATGTTCTCTCCAGACACTCGGGCTTCCTCACACGAGCCAAAGACGTGCTTCTTATGTTAATTGGAGACTCCAAATTGCCCTCAGATGTGAGTGTGAACATGGAGGGTTTTCCATCTCTCAGGGTGTTCCCCTCCTCTTGCTCAATGTCAGCTGGGACATGCTCCAGCCCCAGGTGACCCGAAAGAGCTAAGTGGTGTAGATTATGGGTGGATGGATGAATTAAATTGTTTTCTTGTATTTTCATTTATTTTTCTATCATTTCATTGCTTTTTGTGTTTTGTTTTTAACCTTACTCCATTTCTGTTTTTATCCCCTGTCTGATGTTCCTCTGTAAAGCACTTAGGGCATGTAAAGGGCTGTATAAATAAAGTTTAGTTGAGTTAACCATATTTAAATCAACAAATAGTTATTTTAACCACAAATACTGGGTTACTTTTTAGGTTTGTTTGCTTGAAAAGGCTTCAACTCTCAAAATGACCTCATTTGGTATTATTCATGTTCATCTTTGGCTCCAAAATAAGTCTTTCATCATGTATCAGGGATAATGCACCAAAGGAACATAACAAATCACACGGCTGGAATACATTATGCATTTAGTTGATCAACTTATAGTGACAAATATCTGCAAAAGGTAAACACAACCAGAGGTTAAGGGTGAATCCCAATTCTACCCCTTACCCCTTGGTTTTGCGCGTTCATGTCTAGTGAAGTGGTGTCCCAATTCTCCGAAGGGCTAAGACCAAGGGGTATATAGCCCTCGAAACGAAGACAGACCGGGACCTCACTTGAAACGAAGGGTAGAATTTCCCATAATTTCCCATAATACACTGTGCCCGCCGACACGAGGCAGAGCGGAGACTGAAGGAAGCGCTTAATTATAAGTAATTATTAATTCATCAAGTAAATATTCATCATTTTTTGAACTGGTGGTCGTATTTTAAAATTTCTCGTTATAATGAGCTAGCCTTCGCAGCCGTAGCTACAGCTATTGTCGCATCTGCCTACGTCACAGCTAGCGAGTGGCTCTGGGTGATGACGTAGCGGGAATCGAGTGGCGTCTCATTTCTCAGCAGTGTGTTTTCACCCCTTCCCCTTGGCCCTCAAAACAGAGGGCTAAGGGGAAAGGGTAGGGGAAGGGGTAAGATGAAGGGGAAGGGCTAAGGGGTAGAATTGGGATTCACCCTAAGTCTTCATGTTGATTTTGAGATGGACATTAATTGTTGATTTTAAAAAAGATACACAAGCTCTTTGGCTGCTCGTACATTTCTGTCAGTAGGAGCAAGAATCCAAATTTTAATGTTGCACCCCCCAACTTTCTATCTCAGTTGAATGTCTCTTGGTCGTGTGAGTTAGTTTTTAGTTTTATGACTTTTCTCTGCGAGGTATCTCAGGCCCCTCAAACAGAGAGCCCATAGAGATGCTACAGAACAGATGATGCTCCCTAATGTCCGTTGTGTTATGTGCTATGTCCTGATCAGCTTCTGTTTTGTGCTTTCAGGTTATAGATGAGATTTATCGTGTGCTACGCTATGTGAACTCAACACGGGCCCCCCAGCGAGCGCATGAGGTCCTACAAGAGCTGAGGGACATTTCCTCCATGGCCATGGAGTATTTTGATGAGAAGATAGTTCCCATCCTGAAGAAGAAGCTACCCGGAGCTGACCTGTCTGGTCGCCTCATTGGCTCAGCACCAGGTAATGCTCATGTAGTTAAAATAGGGTCCACTCTGTTTCATACAAAGAGCTGTTTAACAATGACAACATGCAACACATACAACAGGGGGGATTTGTTCTGTTGGCTAATGTGGAAGTTAGCATCACGCCGGTTCTCTGGACTAAAATGTCCACAGGGTTTTTGACTGTGTTCTTGGATCATTGCTTGTAAGAACATCAGTAGAGGACAAGAAATATAACATTTTGTTCTTTGTGATGATGGTGAACTAACATGTCAAAATAGTGTTAAAGTAGTCCTTAAACAGTTTATTAGCAACCATCCTTTAAAAACACAATAGCGCTTTAAAATTTAAAGGCAGGACAATGTCTGAAACGTTCTATTATTTATCATATTTATTAATATTTTTAAATTAAATTAATACAATCTTGTATGCATGTGTACATCATGACTGTAATTTGACATTGGTCATATCTACACAGTGTTTCCTTTACCATTATTAGGGGTTGGTGGCCTTCAAATCCAATGTGACACACCACCACTCCAGAAAAAGGCTCAAATTACTTTCAAACAGAAGTTAAAGAGTTGATTCTGGTTTTTGAAGTTTAGTTGCTCGGCCCATGGCATTGGTAAATATTGCCAATAAATGAACTTGCAAGCTTTTTTCCCTAGGGGGAGATATCCTGGGGCTGACGGTAGCCGGTACATAGCAGTACATGTTGCCACTGAAAGCCTCATAAGTAAACCACTTACAGGTTAAAACTTCTCAAAAAGCAATGTTGGCTCAACAATATGATACAGTAAGATTCTTTAGAGTGTTAAACTTTTCCTCGACAAAGCCTCTGTGTTTAGAACTTTATGATGCAACGTAGAGGTTATGTATCAGTTAGTCAGGTAATCAGAGGACACAACAAACACAAACTTCACTAAAACTGAACTTAAAATGAGCAGTTTTGACGATAGTAATGACGACATGCTGTTAATAGCGGATATGAGAGGACATCTTCATGAACTGTAGTCCATAGAGTGAGAACTTTTGTGGATGGAGTCACAGGTATAAAGAGGGATGGAGAACGGAGGAGCAGGACAGAATACAGGTTACCTGGTGGTGCAGATGCATGAACTGTGAGCCCAAGTCCCCATATTGCTGTCACGAGTGGGACAAAGTAACATGACTTCTCTTGAACCTTTCATCTGAGCTCTTTAATTCAGTTAACCTGTTAACAAGTAGTCGGTAAAATGGGCACTGCAAACACATGGATTTGACACTGCCGAGGGCTGAGTCCTGATGTCTGTATTTAAAACAACAAGCCAGATCTAGCGATTTATGTTTTTTGCTCCAGTGACAGCTTCCAGACCCCGCTGCAGCACTATGACCTGATCTAATGAGGGGGGTTGCTGGTGGAAAGATACGTAACCCTTCGTTACATCACAAATTAGTTCTCAGCACAGGGTCTTTAAACACTGCAAAGAATCTTACTGCAGTGTATTTTTCAAGCCAACAAAGTTTTTTGAGGAGTTTTAACCTTTAAGTGGATTAATTACAAGGCTTTCAGTGGCACCAGGGACTGCTATTTACTGTCCCCCCAGGGACCAAGCTTCTAGTTCCTTTACCGGCACTCATATTTACTAGTGGATGGGACTCAAGGACCCCCACTTCAAAAAACCCAAACTAACCCTTTAAATAATTCAAGTTTACATGTTTGATTTCAGCAGAACATCAGCATAAATACATTTATTTTATCTCTTAAATACTGGTAAGACTTCCAACTTCTCATTGGGCTAGACACTTCTATGCAGTAATCCTTCCCCACCCACAACCTGTCACCCCCAACAGAGACAGACCTGGGAGAAACACCGCCATATTGTTGTTACAGAGTGGGCAGGAATGGGTCCAAAAACCTGGAAGTGAGATAGTATTTAGCACTTCCTCTTTCCCAAGGCCAAAAGTCTAAGGGAGTTAGAATAGCTTTTACCTGAAATCAGGGTCACAATGAAGACATGGATACAAGATTTTAATGCTTAACTATGAGATAAGACAACAGTCATAATCCAGATAATGCTTCTGAATTAAAAGGAACTCATTGTGTCAAAACCTCAAAGTTATTTCATAAAACTTTGCCTCTCTTATGCCATGGCTAAATTCATGCCAAAAACATGCAGCAGCTGAAGACCTCTAACCGTCTGTTCTCATTCGCAGTGGCAGGTCCATCTACCTCCCTGACCACCATGTCACTGCTGGCCAAGAACACGCCGTCACGCTCTGAGATGACCAAAGTGCAGCAGCAGGTGAAGGTGAACGGGGCCTCAATGACAGTACTGCGGAGAGAGATGCAGGAAATTCGTGTCAAACAGCTGGAGCAGCAGAAGCAGCTTCAGGACCAGGAGCAGAAGCTGCTGGAACAGACCCAGGTGATCGGGGAGCAGAATGCTCGCCTTGCTGAGCTGGAACACAAGCTCCGTGAACTGATGGACAGTAGTGCTGCTGCTATGGGCGGACCCAGGCCAAGCACAGCTGTACCCTCCACATCCAGCACCACTGCCGTGTCTTCCACTGTTGCCAGCACATCTGGTACTGTGTTACCAAGTGGCGGCATGGCTGCAGCTTCTCTTCCCGGAGAGCCTGAGAGAGAGGGGGCATCATCACTCAAACGCACCAGAAAGAGCTCAGATCTTCCACGACAGTCGAAACGGCTGCGCAGCAGGAAATAAGAGACTCAGTGTTGTTTTGTTGATTTTTTTTTTCTAAGTCCAATACCCCAACCCCCCCACACCCCATAAACACAACACACAAACACACACTTGTGAAATGACTCGCTGCTGTCCACAGCTAAAACACTGAGCCCAGAACGTCACCAGGACTTTGCACAGCATTAACTGTTCAAACAGTTGATGGTCACTTACTTTTAAAAGACTATTCAGTCTGGTGTTAATGTTAACCTGTTAACAAGTCCCATGGATAGATCAAAACCACCTTTGTGTTTCAGTCTCTCAGTTCTTTTCAGACTGTTTCCTTCATCGAGTCTGACACCCTAAACCAGGGACTGGTACCAAAGTCCTGCATTTATGTGGTACTGGTACCAACACATTTGATGCTTACCAAGTCAAAGAACAGATCAAGGCACTTCATTCAGGTACCATTTACTAAAATTCAGAGGCAAAGACACTTAACTTTCTCTGCCTTCTTGCTCAGAGAACTGTATAATCCTACCCCACAGCTACAGAAATGGACAGAACGGGCAATAGACTCATTATCATGTGGGCTAAACAAGAGTACAAAATAATAATGCTATTTTTCTTTAAGGCTCAATTCAGACACCAGCTAGGCACCGGCACTGGTTTATAGGTATTGATTTAGCACCAGTATCAGAAAAACACATATATTCAAATAGTTTAGACGAGAAGCTTTGGTGGTTTCCTCGAACGCACTGGTTTTAGTCAAACATTACTCTTAGAAAGAGACAGTGAATATTTCCAGCTATGCTAAGCTTCACATGGATGCACATTCGGTGCCACAGTAACCATCTCTTCAATCAAGGGTTTTTTTCCTTTTAAGGGGGGCCATTTCCAAAAGACTGGGCAGTCTCTCTCTTAATATATAGTACAGTATAGGTTTTAGGAACATGGTCACTTACTATGTGATTTTCAGTGTTTTTAAGGCAACAGTTGCGCTAACATTATGAGTGAGTTAATCAAACATTTGGATTACTCACAATACTTGGCATAACATGGGTTTATTTCTGCACATGGGATTTGTTGAACAGATCAAACTTTGGTTAATCACCAGACTTCAACGTCTATGGCTTCTTAGCCATCTAATCCAATCAGACTGTAGGTAGGTGGTATCCAATTTGCAGTTTAGAAAACTATTTATTGAAGGTTACATTAAACTAGCTTTAAAGCATTTTAATGTCCATACTTTTCAAAGAGGCAAATAATGCGATTTGTCAAAACTGAAAAAATCTGATTCTTGAGAAGTTTGGCTAACAGAAGATGCATTGAATGTGTTGTCAGTAAGTGTTTGTTTCTTAAATAAAATCTACACAAATATTTTATTTGGAAAACATGCACATCTAAAATACTACCAGAGTGAAAAACAGGGTTAAATTCTAAACAGGGAGACGGCTGATTCATTTGTAGTCAAAATTATCTCAATTAATTGAAGTTGCATATTATGGTTTAATTGTGGTCTCTTTATTGTTGCATGGTTACGAGTCCTCACTTTGCAAGCAATTTATTTTAATTTAAGTGCAATAAAGATCATCAAAAAAAATAATTTATAGTTCTGACCAGTGGCCTGGGACGGTTGAAATGCTGCTCAGGTCTGTTAGTTTAAAATAATCTGTTTTTAATTCACATTATGATGAAGAAGGAGAGGGTCTTCAATGAGGGAAAGCAGAGGTGTTCTGGAAACATTCTTTCAAGAGGAACGTGTTGATTCTTGCCTTCCTGCCTGGAAGAGAGCAGAGCATCAGGTAGATGTTGATTGCTTCAGGGTTTTCTTTACAGTTTCTCATGACTGTTGACTGATATTGTCCTAAATTCATGAACCCCGCTGATTATATGACTGTTGTGTGTGTAAAATCATTTCTTCAGGTTTCATAGAGAACAGCCTGATTTTAGCTGTGGTGTGAGTGAGAGCACCAGATGTTCATACTTTTCTTTACATTCACAGAATGCCAAGCTCATCGTATAATGATATAGCAACAGCTCAAAACTGCTGGCTAAAAATTTGTTGATTCATATCGCACAAAGTCTTTAAAGTGTGTTTTTATTTGGAGAGCACTTTGTTAACTCATTTTACCACAGAAATATAGCTATATCTGACATTGTTAGCCAAGTTGGCAGCGAGTGAGTTAAAAACTGCCCTATTGGGGAATGTTAACAAATCCTTTTATAAAAAGATCTGCATACAATTCAGATCACCACTAAAATTAAATCACTTCTTCCTTGGGCCAACATTCCCTGAAAACTTAATCAACTTCTGTTTGTAACTTTTGAGTTTTCCTTTGAACAAACTATTAAGCCCAGGCAAAAACATAACTGCGGAGGTAATAACTTGTCTTTATTCTCAAACTTAAAACCTGTAAGGTAGTCGTAATAACTAAAATATTATACCATATCTGTTACGCTAGTCAGTCAGCATGTCTGGGAATAGAACTTCTGCACAATCATGCCTCATTTAATTCAACCAAGACCAAATGAAAGCCAATAAAATAAAAAACATGGAAACTCAAGATCCAGCTCTTCCAGACCTCTGTCTCCATCGAAAGAGAAAACAAGAGTTTCCACTCAGTTTAAACAGTTTTAAATAATTGTACTGAATGATTTCATGGATTTTTTTCCGACACTTTCCCCAAATCTTCCAGCCTGCTCTTAAAATGAGGCTAAAAACTCTTCAAAAAAATCTTGATTGAACCTTGATTTGAGTTTTTCATCTTTTTCCACCATCAATTGGTGGTTTCACACAACAGTCCTCCCAAAGGTCAGCGCTTTTTTGGAGCTTTCAAAGTCACATCTAACAGCCTTCAGTGCAGATTTTATCAGACCAGTCATTGTTTTCAAAGCTTAGGAGATTATGGAGACAAATATTGATTAGTGTATTAAGTGCTGACTTGATCAAGTCCATTGTTACTCCAACATTTCCCTGAGTAAATGTTTGTTACAAATAGCAGAAACAGAAAACACATGTTCAGGTTTTCCTTTAATAGATTCAGATAGTCTGGTCAAATAACACCCTTTACATTTTGGTCTCTTGTGCCATGAAGCCTGTTGGATTTTCTTTTCTTGTTTAGAGGGAGGGGTCTGACCTCTGCCTCCATCTCAAAACAAGGAGAGTACGCAGAACTAAGCCTACTTAATTCAGCTGAATTACACCCATGAGAGGTGAGGAGATACATTGTGCCCCTCTTTTTTTTGCTGTACATGAACTCTGAAAGTGAAGTTTAAAACCAAGTCTGGTGGAGTGTACACACATCAGAGATGCAGCAAAGTGAGAAGTTTGTGCCCAGAGAGCGGCTCCGAGTCAGATGTTTGTGCAGCTGTTGTTTAAAAAGCAGCGTCCTGGCTCCCCTGTGCAGCGTTACTCTTCTGTCAAACCTGTCTCTTGCCTTGTAAGGCTACGTTAGCTGTGAGCCCATATTGTGGCTGCCCTTTTCTTTGTTTGACGCTTTTTGTTGTTTTGATGAACTGAAACACTTATGGCATGAACTTTTGGAAATGCAGTTCACATCTTGGTGAACACCAGCGTGTACTATAACGACACTGGTCAAATAAACACAAGAAGATGTAATCTAGTGGCTTAATTTGAGACTGCGTCTCAGTTTAGAAAACTGTACTGTAAACTCCATGTACTTTTAAGTGTAGATTGTGAATTATTTCATGTATGTATACCAAGAAAACTATCTTTTGATTAGGCCAACATTGGACTAACTGTACGGTTTTGATGCACACATTACTGTTACAAATGTAAAAATCAAACTTATTAAAGTTTGACTTAACTTACCCACATCTTTTTTTCTTTACCCCAAAGATATCGCAACATAACCAGGGCATCTCAGACCTAAACAGGGCCGTCCACAGAAGTAGCTGGGCCCCTGAAAAGTCTTGTAAATGGGCCCCCAATGTAGTCTGATAATATCAATGCACAAATGATGGACTTGTACTGTTGATGCTTGACTCCTGAATCTGGCTCCAATCAGTTTCTGTGCTTACTAGAAAAATAAGATTTAAGAAGTAAGATAATACTGCAAGAAGTCCACCACCAACCTTTATATTACAAAATTAAAGCCTTTTACCAATTTACTAATCAGGGGCCTCCATTATGAAACATGCAGCCATTTAAAAAAAGAAATGATTGGTTTTAGTTATGGTGAGTAATTACATAAAAAATGCTAAAAACTGTGGATATATGAACCTTTCCCTAACTTGAGGCTGCACCATATCATTGCCTGTCCTTTGGGGCCCCTTCGAAACTCTGAGCCCCTGACATCTTTCCCCTTTACCCCCCTTATGGGCAGCATTTCCTTTAAAATTTTTTCAACTTCTAAAATCAATGGACTCAGTTTTTTCAACAACATATGCCTAATTTAAAAAATTGAATTGCATGCATTAAAGACTTACAGAGCACCTTCTGTATAGCATAATTTCACGAGTAAGTGCATGACACAACAGCCACATGTAAACTCAACTGTTATTTCTTCACACAGTCACAGAAACAGTTTACCTCTTCTGCAGGCAGAGTTAGGGTGAGGTGAATTGCATGTTTTGTGAAAACTCTTGGTGGAAAATCAGTCATGATACACATACATTAGCGGTGTTGCATGTGGATGTAACAGAACTTGTTTCCATTGTAAAATCACACTTGCTTGGTTCCTGGACTTCCTGCTGAAAAAAAAAACAGGAAATGTTTGTTTTCATGTTCCTCAGCTCTGTAGCCATACATAATGTTAAGCTGTAGAGCAGGGGTGTCGAAGCTTTTGCACTGAGGGCCAGAGTAGGAAAAAAGGAGGATGGCTGGACTATCTTTGATAAATCCCAACGTTAAGTCAGTAAAATCTTTCTAATGTCAAAACAGCCAATTCACGGCTTATCATTTGTGGCTTGACAAGACGAAGTGCCAATCATTGAAGAAATTTGAGTAAGTCAATCAGATTTCAGAGGGCCTGTTTTTGCCCGCCCATAGCAGGATCTACTCCTGATTAAGAGGTGATTTCTATCCTGATCCCGGTCATATTTCATTTTATGTTCAGAATTAGCCATGGACCAATAATGCACAGACCCTGGGGTGTAGCTTGGACACCCTGCTGTAGAGTAACAGCACTGATGGACTTATTAAAAAAAAAAAAAGTCATTTTTGCTTCTGAAATGCACTGTGAAGAAGTGTAAACCAGTGGTCATCAACTGGCGCCCCTGGGGCCACACCAGGCCCTTCTCAGCTTCCCATCTGGCCCCCAAAATGTGATCATGGCCTCGTAGAGACAAGCGACCATTCACGCTCACACGCCTACCTAAAAGCAATTTAGAGTCACCAATCAACCTACTGAGCATGTTTTCGGTGTGTGGGAGGAAGCTGGACTGCCTGGAGAACCCACGCATGCATGGGGAGAACATACTCAGTCAACACAGAAACTCCCAGACATGTGTTGTGTGGCACATGCACTACCTGCTGCCACTGTGCTGCCTGAGATGTAATAGCTTTAGTTTTAAATGTTTGTGTTAAAAATGTTTTCCCAGAAATACAAGAGACACAATTTGGCAAAAGCATGCTACAAAAAAAAATTAAAACTCATTTTGAATATTACATGTGGCAGGTGAGTCAGAGGCTATTACAAGCGAAAATAAACTCTTTTAGGGCTGCTCGGGAGGTATTTGGATTTGAAATTATATTTAAGAAACACTTTACAACAGGGGTGGGCAACTTTGGTTGCCAAGAGGGCCAGGTTAATTTTACCCTCTGTAACAGGGGGCCACATTGTTAAAATTGGAACAATAAACTTGTGGCTTCCTGATTACTCACTAGTTGTTTATGTTTATTTTACTTATAGTTTAGTTTTTATGCGAACAATCATTTCGTAATGCACAAAAGGGAATTTTAAAGAAATAATTACAGCTGACTACAGCTCTGTTTTCTCAGAAACATTGCTATTCTAATGTTTTCATGTTACATTTTTTTTCCAAGTTTCCTTCACTAAAATGCATTTTTTTTATATTTCAAATTGATTAGTGGGCCATATTGAGAGAGTAGGAGGGTTGCATGTGGCCCCGGGCCACCAGTTGCCCATCCCTGCCTTACAACAAGAGTCTTTACCGTTTGCCTTGAGACATCTTAATTTGAAGAAAATCTGTGTAAGACTTTTGATATATATATATATTTTTTTGCTTTGTTTGAGAAACTGCAGCGCTGGCTGGGGCCCCATCTGATATCTTTCCGTGAGGCCTAAAATTTCTGGTCGCACCCCTGCCCTCAACGCATAAAGGGGCTAAATGTAATAGAGCTGTTTGTAAATTGAATGAAGCTTGGGACAAATGAACCTATCATGACTTTCCTGACTGAAATGGAGACACAGACGTGGGGTTTCAGCTCTGTTAAGTAACAGCCAGCCATGTTACATAGATGTGGGCCTGCCGCTGGGAGGAGCTGAGGTCTGTGGGCAGGATCGGCGGATGTTCGGGCAGGTCAGTCGGGCGGGGGCATTCAGCAGTAAGAGAAGAGTGGGCCTGGAGAGTCATACTGGAAGTGAACTCGACAAACTAAGTTCATTTTACTGCAGGTAGTTTGTCTGAAGCGGGACCTGAAAGATGGGAAACCGAGTCGCCCGAGAAGATTACGAATGGGTGTACACGGACCAGCCGCATGCCGACAGGAGAAAGGAGATCCTGGGTGAGCTAGCTTCTCTTTTAGCAGGCTTTGGGGTTTCACTATGTTAACTGACATTTCCCTGTTGGTGGAGAACCTTAATGTCCGCTTCAGTGCTGTTGTTTGTACAAGTCTTGTCGTTGGTGATGTCAGTCCTCTCCTGAGTGGCCTTGCGGTCTGGCGTCAGTTACGATAAGCTAACGGTCTCATGTCCGCTCGTGCAGCTACGTGTAAGTCCCGCTGGGTCATGGGGCTGAGCTTGAACGTTGGGTTTCACTGTTTGGGGATTTTCAGCAGCCACAAGCACATAAACAAGAAACCTGAGTATTATTACATTTATGTAAAGGATCACTTCACGTCAGTCCGTTTGAAGCATCGCGTTAACATAAGCCCGGTGCTGGTCCTTCGCCACTCCCTGAAATGTCACAAGTTAGTGCTGAGTCTAAAATGAAGCTGCTGTAACGGAGAAACCACGAAGTTTAGGAGATTAGTGTGGGACAACTTCACATCCACGGCCACATAATTGTTATTCTGACTTTGAAAGGGCTAATCCACTGAAATAAAGTGATAATAGTCCTAAGGCCATTAGAAATGCTGTAAAAAACTTTACTGCCAATACTTACAGCTGACATATCTACAGTAAAATTGTCATATTACACAACTGTATCATATTTCTTCACCTTATTATTACTGCATGGGTACATGTGAAAATAAAGACTTTCTTTTTCTCATGAGGGAAGGGTAGTTTTCTTGTCTTACATCTGTTCCTTGCACAAAAGTCTGTCACACTGTAAGCAACAAGTCATTTTTTGTAAAGTGAAGACTTGATGCTCTTGATGAAAAATATTGGTATTGGCAGTAATGTATTCGGAAATATTGGCTATCGGCAGAAATCCAATGCAGTTCACCCCTATTAAATTCCTTTAACAAAAGCCTCCTGGCCAAGGAAGTTGTTTTAATAATCTCCTGACGATAATGTTTCGTTTGGTTTCTCTTTTGCTCAAAAAAATTTGAACAGTGCTTTATAAAAGACTTTTACAGAAACTGTTATGAGATATTATATCTACTCAGTCCTTAGAGATGAAATTCAAACCACTTTTTAAAGACTGTAGTGGATTTTTTTTCCATTTGTCATGTTGTAATGCATTTTGTCCTTGGTGTCGTAGTTGCAAATCAGATTTTGATAGGCTGTGGCAGATGTATTTTATCTGTATGATTGCATTTTTGGTCTAATAATTTGGTGGGTGGCATTAAGTTAGGAGGTGGCCCCTGGTCTGCCAGTCTACCACCCCTGATCTACACAAAGCTGCTGTTTTTTTAATTGCTTCAAAAGTTTTAAACAATTATAAAGTCAGTGTTTTCAAATGTAAATGTGATGTTATTTTCCTCATCCAAACTTAAGTTAGTACAATGCCTGTAGAGTTAAGTTAAATATAAACGCAACACTTTTGTTTTTGCTCCTAATTTTCATGAGCAGAATTCAAAGATCTAAAACCTTTTCTATGTACACAAAAGGCCTATTTCTCAAAGATTGTTCACAAATGTGTCTAACTCGGTGAGCACTTGCCTTTTGCCAAGATACTCCATCCACCTCACGGGTGTGGCATACCAAGATGCTGATCAGACTGCAGGATTATTGCACAGGTAACCTCAGGCTGGCTGCAAGAAAAGGAGGTGATTAATGATCTTGGCAAAGGAAAGTGCTCACCAACACAGATTTAGACAAATTTGTGAACAATATTTGAGAGAAATAGGCCTTTTGTGTACATAGAAAGAGTTTTAATGGTGCCTGGCACTTCATTAGAGAACCACTGGTCTACATTATTGATGTTGTAGCATCTACAAAGGAATAAATAGAAAAGGGTGCTTTTTCAGCTGAACTGTGTCTGACCATACTTTTTGGTTGTTACATGAAAAACATTCTTGGAGTTAAAATACCCCATAACAAATACAAGGTAGTTTGCCTGTGTCACAGAGGATTTACTTTTGTAAAATACTTGAAAAAGCAACTCGAGTGTTATTTGGCCCCAAATGGAGAATACAAAATGGCCGATTACTGGAGCCCTGTTAAAGATCATTTGCCCAGAAAAGTCCTGGTGTGGTACAGACTGAGGGATCCAGATTGGTAATAGAGACTAGTCATCACAAAAAGAGCTGGCTCTCAGAGGAGGACAGAATGTGCCCTAACTGTGACAGGTATAGACAGAGCTCCACTTCCTCACATCCTGCCCTGCATATCAGGCTGTGAGGGAGGAATACTATCCTTAAATAATGAACACACACACACAGATTTACTGGGCTAAATGCAGAACTGTGAGATTATTTGCCAAATTAATCAGAGTAAATCAGAGTGTGGGAGGACCTGAGGACCACAGCACACATTTGTACTTATAAACACAGATACAAAACTGCAGATGCACACACAAACACATTTATTCACACACACATTTACATAAAAAACAAAACAAAGCTTGAACATATATTTCTTTTGGTACTTTTCTTTTTTATTGTCTTTTTTTCATATATATTTCTAATCCTTTCTATCATTTTTAATTTTAACCATAGCTATCATAATACCACTAATTTATGTTATTATCCAAAACTATTTTCTTGTTTTTGAAATAAAATAATTTCTACTCTTTAGCATCGATGCCTCACAAGGTTCATGTCAACAAAGCTCTTTAGATTAAATAGAATAGGATCAGACTAACTTTTGATAATTCTGGAGGATGTGCCTTTTTCTATAGAGGTTTTTGTGTCTCTTAAGTCTTTTGTTCTTTAGAAATAATACATACTTAGGCTAACAGGCAAACACAAAGAACTGCTATTGTGGCAAGAGTGAAACCAGATCCAAAGATACTCATTCACTGCAAAGCTGTCCCCGAGGTTAAATTATTTACCGTCGTGCTGTTTTGAGTGTATCTTTGTCAGGGGTACTCTCAGGCCCTGCCGCTCTCCAGATCAGTCATGTTTCAGTGGATGTAGAACAATTACGACCAGGACTGCATTAATCAGAGTTTTACAAAAGTATGACAATACTTACATTGCACATGTATTACACTGAAATATGAAAATATAAATTTAAGACATGCTAAGCAGTTCCTTGCACAGATAAAACAATAAACATGGCACTCGTTAATCACGGCTTAATAATTAACCTGAAATGTTGTGAACCTGCACAGATCAGGCACGGCGCTATGACCACCTGCCTCCCTGACTGCTCTGCAGCTATGCAGCCCCATACACACCAAACTGTGATGCTCTGTGTATTCTGACACCTCTCCATCAGAACCAACATCAACTTCCAGCCTTCACTCCTCACATATATCAGTGTGCCCTGGCCGTCCATGACCCTGTCACTGGTTCACCACTGTTCCTTTCTTGAACCATTTTTAGGTTAGATACTGACCACTGCAGACCCGGACCTACAGTTTAGGAGATGATCTGACCCAGTCATCATTTCCAGTCCTTGTCATACTCACTCTAATCCTTATGCTTGCCCAAGTTTCCTACTTCTAACACCAACTTTTACAACAAAATGTTCCCTTGCTTCCTAAAATATCCCACCTCCTAACAGGTGCCGTGATAAAGAGATCATCAGTGGTCATAATATAATGTCACTGTTTATTATATGGGCATCCAAACTACTAGACCAAAATATCAAAGTTGTAATTTTAAGTTTTGTTTCCCTCTTTCTACAAATATGCAGGGCCAGACATAAGCCTTGATATTTGGGCATATTCACACCATCTTGCAAAAAAAAACATTTTCAAATTAAAACCTTCTGAATAAAAAAGTTCAGTTGCCAAAAGACCTCTTCAGCAGGTCTCCTGAAAAGCCCTCCCTTTACTTTTCTACGGCATACTATCAGCGACTGTGATAACAAAGGTTCGATAAGAGGATTTACTGCATAATTACACCCTTGAGTCTACATTCCATCACCCGACAGAACAACCACAGATTAAATCAAACCATATCAGCTGTTGGCAAACAGTCGAACACGAGTGAATTCCAGACTTTCAAAACTCTTCACCAGCTTCTCTCTTAGAAACAGCTGTCTCTGTAAAAGTGTAAGAGTTACGTTGCACATTCATTTACATTCACAACGATGTTTTCTTTAATTCAAGAGTCTTGCTTAAACATGTTCTCATAACTTGAGATTTTAATTAGAAATGGGATGGTTTTATGCTCTGATGATTAATCTCTAGACCAGACTAGATCTACAAGGTAAGATGTTTAATTATAGGTTATTCACTTTTGTCCAAACGTTATAGTGTAACATGGTTTCAGTTTCATTTTCTGCTACTACTATTGTGTTGACTGGTTGTGTAATAGCGTGTTCAGTGTTATTTGGCTCTACATTAATAATGTAATTTTTCCCTCATAATGATGGATGTGAAAATTTTTAGAAACCCAGTAATAGATGTATTTAGACATGTGATTATCCAAAAAATCTTATTTGTTGGTAAAATGTTAAGGCTTGTGTTGCAACGTAAGAATACATCAAGGTCTATGGTAAAAAAAAGTGTCATGTAAGGAGCAGATGGACCAAATCGATTCAATTTTAACACCGGCTACAGGACAAAAAGAGAAGTTGACTAGAGAGCAGTTGGAGGGACACGTCACTGCTTCAGCTCTGTGGCTGTCACTTGTGTTCCTTGGCCCTGTTTTTCAGTTTTCTAATAGAAAAGAATATTTAGATATAAAATGTCAAAAATACAACAACATTTAAGATACTGATACATCAATGTATTGCAGTATTTTGTGGTGCATCTCTGTATCAGTACTTGATAGCACAATACTTATAGCATGTTAGTCAACAGTATAACAACATTTGGGACATTTGTTTAGCATTGTAGGCCAGCAGCTAGGCTTGCAAAGGGGTGGAAATTTTTCTTTCATGACACTTTCCAGATACTTTCCATGGGAAGTTAAGGTGGGTTATTTTGGAAATACTCCAAGTTTGAAACTTTTCATGGGAATTACAGGACTAAATGAGAATTAAAGGATAAGTTTGTTTTTTTTGACACCTGGACCTTATTTTTAGGATTAAATACGCTCGTAGACTCACCAAGACAATTTTGGCAGAGCTTGGAGCCGTTTTCGAGCAATTTAGATCCATTCGACGGCGTTTTTCTCTCATGCCATAGTAGCAGACAGGGCCAGAAATCGAAGCCCCTAAATTAGACATTATCTGCTGCGAAACTCACTCCTCCTCTGTTGCCATTGCCGTGCAATGTCCACAACAACACCACCAGTTAGCCCCCATTCGTGGACGTGCAGTGGTTGCTTGTTCTCTGGCCAGCTGTTCTGCTCTTTCCCTCTGCATCCTCCTTTCAAATAGCTCCTCGTCGGTATATTCTGGCTCAAAACGATACGGGTATCCAATATACTCAAAGTCGTCGTCAGACACTTCTACATTGGATAAATATTCCGCCATGTTGCACAAAAATAGCCGTGTAGCCGTGTAGCCTAGCAACAACAGCGGCTCTACTCAGCTGCGCTCTTGCGGTGCATGTCTGTGACGTCACCAAAAGTTACCCATCCTTGTAAAGCCCCGGATGACCATAACAACGAAGTTGAGCTGACATGGTGATAACACTGGCCATTCATTTATAAAATGTAGCTGAAATGAGTGAGTTTCCCAGCAGATAATGTCTAATTTAGGGGCTTCGATTTCTGGCCCTGTCTGCTACTATGGCATGAGAGAAAAACGCCGTCAGATGGATCTAAATTGCTCGAAAACGGCTCCGAGCTCCGCCAAAATTGTCTGGGTGAGTCTACGAGCGTATTTAATCCTAAAAATAAGGTCCAGGAGTCAAAAAACCGAACTTATCCTTTAACTGGAAATTGGAGGCCATTTAAACAAACGGTGTCATATTCAAACACAGAAATAAACTTTTTGTGTCATAGGCAGATATTTGTGTAAAATAATGCTATTAGAAACACGATAACAGATTTACTTGTAAGTAGAACCTAAACAAGTTTCTAAATAATTTTATTGAACCATCAGTTTCAGCTTCACTTTATGTCCATGGGCTCAAATGTGTGTCCTCAACAGTCCAGGGTTCTAGAATCATCCGTGCAAGCTGCCAGTAAATGTTCTTTCTGTTTTAAAAAGCTTAAGGTTTGTGTAACCTATTTTTTTCTCTTGTTTTTTTATTGATTCAAAAAATGATCCAATCTGTGATTTAAATCAAGTTGCAAACCGAACCATGAATTTTGTGATCCGTTGCATTACTACTATAATACAATGAAAGCTAAGCTCTCACTCAAAGTAAATGCTATGTGGCACACTGGCCTCTGTAGCACCCTTCTTGTCATAGTTAGACGTAATAATAATAATAATAATAATAATAATAATAATAATAATAAACTTTATTTGTATAGCACTTTTAAAAACAGAGGTTTACAAAGTGCTTTGACAAAGGCAGGAACATAAAGACAGCAAAGCACAAGAGCTTAGACACAAAGGAAAAAAACACCGAAAAAGGTCAATTAAAATCAAAGAACGTTTAAGACATACACAAAGGCAAAATGAGATTGAGAGAGTTCCACAAAGCATGAAGGAAAACTTAAACCCCAAAAAGTAGGCACAACAATCCAGGCCCAGTCACTGGAATTGGACACAGAGGAGGCCCTGACCCCATGGGGCCATAGACACACCACACCACACCAGGATACAGCAACACACAAGAGGCTGAATGACTCTCTAAGTGTGACTGCGCCCTGATGGTGCTATCTAAGATGCACGGGGGCCATGTCCAGTGACTCCAGCCCCATGATCTTAAGGCCCTCTCCATATGTCATAAGAACCCAGACAATATAAGAACCCTGCTACATAAAATGAGACCATGAGGACTGTATTGAAAGCTAAAAACAAAACAAATATAAAAAGACAACAATAAAAGAATAGAATAGAGATAATAAAAAAGAGATAGAACAATAAAACAATAATCTTAAGTGAAGCAAAAATAAGACAATCTGAATGAAAAGTAAATGAAGACACCAATCTGTTAACATAACATAGAAGTCAATGAAAGACAAAGGAGCTAAAATGATAAGAGCAATACTAACAAATAAAATGCTAAAACACAAATAAAAGGCTTAAAAAGACTAAAACAGAGCAAGAAAGAAGATGAAAGACTATAAAAGACGACATCACATAAAAGCAATTCTGTAAAAGTGAGTTTTTAAAACTCTGCACGCCTTATCTCCTCTGGCCGGTCGTTACAAAGTCGAGGAGCTCTGATGGAGAAAGCTTGGTCACCTTTAGTTTTGAGCCTCGACTTTGGAACGACCAGGAGGTCTTCGCCAGAGTATCTGAGGCAGCGGGCTGGCTGATATGGGACTACTAGCTCTGAGATATAGCTGGGGGCCAGGCCCATGAGTGCTTTATAATTAATCAATAAAATCTTAAAATCAATTCTAAAACTGACAGGAAGCCAGTGAAGGGAGGCTAAAACTGGAGTGATGTGATGCTGTCTACTAAAACCAGTTAAAAGCCTAGCTGCTGCATTCTGAACTAGTTGGAGGCAAGAAAGGGATTTTTTTATTTAAACCGGGGAGGAGAGAGTTACAGTAGTCCAGTCTTGAGAAAATGAAGGCATGCATTATTTTTTCGAGGTCTGGTGGGGAGAGTATATTTTTTATTTTTGAAATGGAACGCAAGTGAAAGAAACAGGACTGGATGATTTTATTGATATGGGTGGAGAAGGTGAGGTCTGAATCAAAAATGACTCCTAAATTTCTGGCTGATGGTTTGATGTTTAGTGAGAGTGGGCCAAGACTAGACTGTATGAGGGGGGAGTTTTTTATGTTAAAGAGGATTATTTCAGATTTTGAGTTGTTCAGTTGCAGGAAATTTTCTGCCATCCAACAGTTGCTGTCATTAAGACAGACCATGACAGCAGCTATGCTTTGTGGGTCCTCAGGTCTCAGAGGAAGGTATATCTGTGTGTCGTCTGCGTAGCAGTGAAAGGAGACTTGGTGGCGCTGAATTATTTGGCCAAGGGGCAGCATGTAAATAGAAAATAAAATTGGACCTAAAACTGAACCTTGCGGTACACCACAGGCAGTGGCAGAAGTAGAGAAGCTGTGATTGCCTGTGGTGACCGCAAAGGTTCGCTCTAAAAGATAGGATTGGAACCAGCTAAGTGCGGTGTCCCTAATACCCACACAGTTTTTAAGAAGATCAATTAAAATGGCATGATCAACTGTATCAAAAGCTGCACTGAAATCTAAAAGAATTAAAACTGAGCCCTCCCCTCTGTCTGCTGCTTTAAGAAGGTCATTGGTCACTCTGAGGAGGGCCATCTCAGTGCTGTGACCTGCTCCAAAACCAGACTGAAATTTCTCAAAGAGGTTGTTTTCAGACATAAAATGTAAAAGCTGTGTAGAAACCACCTTCTCTAAAAGTTTGAATAAAAATGGGAGTTTTGAAATCGGTCTAAAATTGTTAAAATCAGAGGGGTCAAGGTTTGGTTTCTTTAAAAGGGGTTGGACCAAAGGGGTTGTTTAAAAGCAGAGGAAAATACACCCTCTGACAGGGAACTATTAATAATAGATAAAATGCTGGGCCCAACTGTGTTAAAAACCTCTTTGAGAAATCTGGTGGGGATAAAATCAAGACTGCACATAGCTGGTTTCTTGTGGGATAAAATGTCAGATAAAAAGGGTAAGGACACTGGCTCAAAACTGCTAAAATAAAGAACTTCCCTACTATCAAGTACTAGGTGATCTCGAGGAGAGATTTGATGCCTGATGTCCATAACCTTGTTAATAAAATGAACTAAAAACGTCTCACAGGTGCCTTGAGAAGCATCAGTAAAATAAGAGGGAGAGGGGTGAGTAAGGGAATCTAAAGCCATAAATTAAACTCTGGTAATGATCATAGTTGATAAGAAAAAATGATTTTTGTTTTTCAACAAAAAAAATGTCAGCATGTCACATCTCAGGTCATATGAATGACATTATGCATCCATATTGTGCATGTTCATATTACAGTTGCGATGGTAAAACCATATATTGATTTGGCCTTTATTGCAAAGTAAGCAGAATGTCTATAAAATCAGTTTTTATTGTTAAATTAGATAACTTGATGATCAAATAAAAAGTCTTGTTATACTAAAGTATGTATTTTTCTTTTACAGCCAAATACCCAGAAATTAAGTCACTGATGGGGCCAGACCCGAGGCTGAAATGGATTGTTTGCATGATGGTGGCCATTCAGTTTTTAGCTTTCTACCTAGTCAAAGACTTGGACTGGAAGTGGGTTTTGTTTTGGACTTACACCTTTGGCAGCTGTATCAACCACTCAATGACGCTTGCTATACATGAAATCTCCCACAACACAGCCTTTGGAAACAACAAAGCCCTGTGGAATCGCTACTTTGCCATGTTTGCCAACCTGCCCATAGGCCTACCCTATTCTGCCTCCTTCAAACGCTATCACCTGGACCACCACAGATACCTGGGTGGAGACGGGGTCGATGTAGACATCCCGACTGAGTTTGAAGGTTGGTTCTTCTGCACACGCTTCCGAAAATTCATCTGGATTATCCTGCAGCCACTGTTCTACGCCATCCGACCTCTTTGCATTAACCCCAAGCCCATCACACAGCTTGAGGTGACCAATGTGGCCATCCAGCTCACCTTCGACGTCCTGCTCTACTGGCTGTGGGGGGCCAAGCCTGTGGTCTACATGCTGGCTGGCTCGATGCTGGGGATGGGATTGCACCCCATCTCAGGTCACTTCATAGCCGAGCACTACATGTTCCTCAAGGGCCACGAGACCTACTCCTACTATGGCTCCCTAAACCTGCTCACCTTCAATGTGGGTTACCACAATGAACACCATGACTTCCCCAGTATCCCAGGACGGAGGCTGCCCATGGTACGTGCAAATAATGGTTATCTCTAAGTAGCTCACACACAAGGAGATAGCTGGATTTCTGTTAGGATGAAATGATCCATTATCAATCAGTGGTGGGAGGGTAATTAAGTTAAGTTATAATGATAATACATTTTATTCGGGGGCGCCTTTCAAGTCACCCAAGGTCACCTTACAGGAGTAAAAGCATAAAAGCATAAAAGCATCAACCTAGTTGAAGATAATGTTTCTTACAATGTTTGTTTTTACTGTCCTGTGGTGCGTGCCTATCACAGTAATGCAAAGATAAGAAAAAACATAAAACTGTTACTACGCTACGTTAAGTTTGGACTGTAAAGTAATCTTCAGTGTGTTGAGCTGTTAAACAGTTATAACTTTGTTACTGAAAGCCTGTTGTTCCCAGTGAGACTATGTTGATCAGAGTTTTTCTTGGTTTTGACACTATTTTGACTAATAACTGGTTGAGACTGTAGAGTGTGGTTCTCATTGGAGGAAGCTGAATGGCTTTGCAGCCATGCAGATTGACATCCACAATTCTACCAATGGAAATGTTACTCTCTTTTTTGTGGTTACGCAAATGAGGCAGATACTACCTTTTTTTTTTTCTCAAAATATGTTTATTGATTTCTCATTTTAAATTACAAACATACAAAACACGCATCATAACAACATCCCCAAATACTGCCGCCTCCCCCACCCCCCACCCCCCAACAAGGTCCTCGGCAGAAAGAAAATACTTAACTCCTCGGAAAAAAAAAAAAAATAATAATAATAATAATAATAACAATAATAATAATAAATTCAAAATGAAAATAAAATAAGAAGAAAAAATTAATAAATAAATAAAAAATAGAATTAACAATAAATATGCGGTCTTTGTTGCTAGGAATCGCTGTGCAGAGTGTCCATAAAAATGCAAAAAAGATGTCCATATGTCATTAAACTCTTCAACTTTTCTTTTTAGAATATAAGTTAATTTCTCTAAAGCTAGGTGTGAAGACATCTCTTTCAGCCAGAGAGCGGGATCAGGACTCTGAACATCTTTCCATTTTAAAGCTACTACTCTCTTGGCTTGTAACAAACAAAAATCAATGAGCTTTCTTTTCTTTGCATTTGCCACAAAGTCTTTGGGATATATATGCAACAGACATAGTTTAGGTTCAACAGGGATTATGCATTCTGTTAATCTTGAGATCAGACAAAGAGTCTCCTTCCAAAATTTCTGAAGTTTCTGACATTCCCATATGCAATGATACAAAGTGCCTCTTTCTGTATTGCACTTTTAACAGTTGTCTGGAATATTGGGATTGAAGTGGTTTATTTTAACAGGAGTAATGTAGGTTCTAAAGAACCATTTGTATTGTAATAATCTGCCTCTTGTGTTAACACTCCAGGTTTGGGCTAAAAGACAGGCCTTCTCCCATTCCTCTGTGGGTATATCAACCTGTAGATCATTCCTCCAAGAGGATAAATAAGAATGGGAATTTTCCCTCGAACCATCTAAAAGCATGTTATATAGTTTTGAAACTTGACCCCTGCCCTGTAAGTGATTAACTGTAAATTGCTCAATCGGAGATAATGACGGTTCCACATACGTTTTACTTTGAGCATATATAAAACTTCTGATTTACAAATATTTAAAGAAATGCTTCCTGGGAAGGTTATACTTATCCACTAACTGTTGAAATGACATTAGGATGTGATCAATAAATAAATCTTTCATTTTACTTATCCCCAAATCCATCCATTGTTTGAAACCTGCATCTTGTCTCCCAGGTTTGAAGCTATCATTTCCCTAGATAGGAGTGAAGCATGACAGTTTAATGTTTTCATTCAAAAAGGTGTGAGCTTCGTGCCAAATAGATATGGTATTTTTTAGAAAAGGGTTATGTGTTCGCTTCAAGAGTGTTTTCCTTTGTGCTGAATACATATATAAACAAAGTGGTAGTTCTGTTGAGCTATTCTCCATCTCCACCCAGATTAGAACATGGCAGCCCGAAGTTGAGCAGCCCAGTAGTAAAGTTTCATGTTGGGCAGTCTAAGCCCTCCCCTGTCAAATGGCAGGTAAAGGAGGGAGAGACGCAATCTAGGACGCTTATTGTTCCAAATAAAGTTGGTGATAATTCTCCTCAGTTTGTTAAAAAAAAGAGGCTGAAAGAGGAAGAGGGATGGATTGAAATAAATACAGAAACTTGGGTAGTATTGACATCTTTATGATATTAATTCGTCCTATCATGGAAATTGGAAATGAGCTCCATCTTTCAAGCATGTCCTCTACCCCTTTAACCAGCGGGTTGTAATTGGAAGACAAAATGTTGTCAACCTCTGGAGTTATTTTAATTCCCAAATACGTAAACCCCTCTGTAACTTTGGCAAATTGACCTTGAATCAGTGGGTGTTCCCTCTCCTCTTTATTCAGCATCAACAAAGCACTTTTAGAGTTATTTACTTTATATCCAGAGAAAAGTCCAAATTCAATTAGTATTTGGTTTAATGCTACAAGTGAGGTGTCTAGGCTTGATAAAAACAAAACGATATCATCTGCAAAGAGAGCTAGACGATGTTCCCTTCTCCCAATTGTTATCCCTGTAATTTCAATTGATTGCCGTATGGCCATCGCTAAGGGTTCAATAGCCATCACAAATAGTAATGAAGATATGGGACAACCTTGTTGTGTGGATCTACATAATCTAAAAGGTGTTGAATATTGATTATTGGTTAAAATTTCTGCCATTGGCTCTGCATATAGTAGTCTTATCCATTTTAAATAATTTCCTCCAAATCCAAATCGTCTCAAAATGTCGAAAAGATAACCCCATTCAATCCTATCAAAAGCCTTTTCAGCGTCTAATGATAGGATTGCATGCCCTGTAGTGTTTTGTTTAGCAAATAGAATATTCAGGAGCCTGCGAGTGTTATGAAAGGCTTGTCTGTTTAGGACAAAACCATTTTGGTCATTATTAATTATACTTGGAAGAAGGGTTTCTATTCGTTTTGCCAAAGCTTTGCATAGAATTTTGGTGTCACACGACATTAGAGATATGGGACGATAAGATGTTCTTTCTGAGGGTGACTTGTTCGGCTTTAACAACAGGGAAATCGTTGCAACTCTCGGTGTTGGAGGTAGAATTCCTTTTTCATGGGATTCGTTAAACACCTCCAGAAGATGTGGGAGCAGCTTGGCTGAGAATTTCTTATATATTTCTACAGGTAGACCATCAGGTCCAGGAGCCCGCCCACTGTTCATGCCCATCAAAGCTTGTGATAACTCTTCAACGGTTAATTTAGTTTCAAGATTTAGTTTTGCCTCATCTGTTATGGTTGGAAAATTAAGTCTATCCAAAAATCTGTTTTGATCATCAAATTCATTTGGACATTCAGATTTATAGAGATTTTTATAATAATTTGCAAAAGATGTATTTATTTCGTCTGGATCAATTAACTGTTTCCCATCTTCAGATGTGATCATATTGATAGCTCTCTCTGTTTGTACCTTTTTTATCCTCCATGCCAACAACTTTCCCACCTTTTCTCCTTGGTCATAATATGACTGTTTTAACCACAGTAAATTTGAGGCTATTTTGCTCGTAGTTAATTCACTATATTGGGCTTTCAATTGAAGCATCTCTTGCTGTTTTTCTGGGATATTTTTTGTGATAGAGCAGTCTTTCTAATTCTTTTACTTTTTGTCCAATTGTGTTCAATTGTTCATGATATTTTTTGGATTTATATTTAGTGTAACTTATTATTTCCCTTCTTAAAAATGCTTTAAAAGCTTCCCATTTTATTGATGCACTAGTTTGATTAGTATTTATGGAGAAATATTCGTCTATTTTCTGGTCAAGAAAATTCACAAAGTCAGGGTATTGGAGCCACTTAGATTGAAAACGAAATCTGGGTGGAGAGGAGAATGCCTTAGGAAGTTCTATAGTCATTGAAATTGGAGCGTGATCTGAAAGTAATATGCCATCATACCAGCACTTCTTAATTTTCGACAGTAGCGTGTTTGAAATCAGTAGATAATCTGTCTAATCTATCTATCTAAGTTTTCTCGCAGTTCCTACAGTTCAAAAACTTCATGATGATGGTTCTGGGTGCAGTAGAAGATCATCCTCCGCTTGTGAAATTCTCCCCTCTGTCTCTTCAATTCTCCTGGCATGAGATTCAAAATCAACCTTGATCCCATTTATTGCTTCCATCACATCGGCAGATTGCCTTGTGATGTCCTCTTTTAAAGAACGAATCTCACTCAGGCTATCACTGTTCGTGGGCATATCTGTCCCTCCCGCAGTCCCCTTGTTCGCGACATCCATGCTGCTAGCATCATCTGTGGAGAAGTTAGCCACTGCCTTAGCCGCTTCCTTTCGCAGCCCTGTTTTACATGCTTGCTGGCCCGTTTTATTAATTTTAGGCGTCATCTTTTCCGATGAAATCTTAACAAGTCTGCGGATAGTCGTCTGTCGAGTTGTCGGTAGAGTTTCAGGTATATTCCAGAAAGTTAGTGGAGAGCCGTGTTACCTGCAACTAGTCAGTGGCATGCCATAACCCGGAAGTTAGATAGTACCTTTTTTGTTTTTTAGCTTATCTCATTGGCCATTGTTAGCAAAGACCATAGACCAGTTTGTTACAGGGATACGCCAGTTTTTTTTTTTTTTTTTTTGGTTTTGTGTCTTGCCTCAGTCTGGAGTCCATGACAAGCAGATAGACACCGTTCTTTTGACTGTGTGTGCAGTTACTAGAAAGAGATGGGCAAAGCTCGCCCACCCCTAATTAGCTTAGCTCAACCACTGGGAGTCTTTGGGTAGCATTGGCCTGCCTCTGCCTGCAGTCATCAGATAAACTCTTCAGCAACTCTAAACAGTCCTGTGTGCTTGTAATTTTTTTACCGCATTATGTTACGTTATCTATTGGACTAAGATTAGCACTTTATGTAATTTTCAAAAGAAATACATACAGACCAAACTGCAGGGCACATGCGCAAAGCACTGCAGAAGTGCCTGTAAGTAGGTCAACAAACCAAAGCACATCTGAGGTGGTTTGCGCATGTGCCCTGCAGTTTAGCAGTTTATGTAATTTTCAAAAGAAATACATACGAAACTAATCTTAGTCCAACAAATAGATAACATAACATAAAGCGGTTAAAAAATTACAACAAGCACACAGGACTGTGTAGAGCTGCTGAAGAGTTTTATCTGATGGCTGTGGGCAGAGGCAGGCTAACGCTACCCATTGACTCCCAGTGTTTGGGCTTAGCCAACTAGCGGTGGGCAAGCTCTGCCTGTTTCTTCCCTGTTACTGCATGCACAGTCAAAAGAATGGTGTCTACAAGCTTGTCATGGACTCAGGAGTGAGGCAAGACACATAAAGAAAAAAGAAGTTGGCGTATTCACTTAAAGCAGGAGTGCCCAATCTTTTTTGACCCAAGATCTACTTTTTAAGTAGGCAACCTTCCGAGGTCTACCAGTCCAGTGTCAACATCGCAAACCCACACACATCGTCTCCAGTCTGCAATAACTGACCTCACAACCCTTTTTCTTAACCACTAGACATCACATTCCTCTCACACATTTGCCAGTTTGCATAGTGCGCTGTAGTACACTCGAACACACACACACACACACACACACACACACACACACACCCACACACACACACAGACACACACCAGACAGAAAAAGAAACCAGATACAAACCCGTAGATCTCCGAGTTTGAAAAAAGGAAATCACTTCTTACCTTAGTGAGAGACCTGGCACTGGGAGGAGGAGGCTAGCTTGTCATAGTCAGGAGTGTAGCAGCTGGTTGCAAGGCGTAGGCAGGCTGCACGGTGGTCACCAGTCACTGTTGATCTGTACTTGGACTTGATGATTTTCATGTGCGAGAAAGCAGACAAATAAGTTGATCCAAAAAGAGTTGTCAGGTTCAAGGCACATCTCCTGAGATTGGGATACTTCTCCTCCGCCAGTAGTTTCCAGAACACTACATGCTCTCCAGGTTGAGCGGATGTTGATCTGGCCTTGATCTCAATGTCGTTTTGCAATGTCACAATCTCATCCTCAAGAGCGGAGCTTTTCAAGTCAAAAAGTGATTTGACTTTGGCAGCAATGTCATCAACTTCAATACTTGCACCAAATGGATAACACATAAAGCTGGCTACAGGCTCAATGGATGCAAAGTCATTAAAACGCCTCTCAGACTCTAATAAGATGCTCCGAACATGCTCCTCATAACGTGCACTGTCAAGCTGTGTCACACTTTTACCTTGAAGCTGTAGTTCTGCTTGCATGTGAGGGAAGTTGCGCAGGTTCCCAAGCTGCAGTCTGCTTGACATCAGCTGTAGCTTGCTTTTAAACGTGTTCACTGAACTAATCATGTTGACCACATCTTTGCCCATAACCTGCAAGTCTAAATTCAATACACTGAGCTCGCCAGTGAGATCGGTGAGGAAAGATAAATCTAAAAACCACTGGTGGTCCTCTAGCTTTGTATGGTAATCCACATGTTTTGAAAGCTTCAGGAAGTCCTTGATTTCAGGCAACAGCTACGTAAATCTGGCCAAAAATTTACCTCTGCTTAACCACCTAACATCCGTGTGAAGAAGCAGGTCTGTGTGCTCAGTATCATTCTCCTCCAAGTGAGCACGGAAAAGCCTTCTCTGCAGACTCCTGGCCCGAACTGAACACACAATCTTCATTGCGACATCCATCATTTCTTTCATATTTAAAATCTTTCCACACAACGCTTGCTGGTGAATTATACAATGATAATTCCGGGAAAGATTCACTTTTTTTGCACAGTGCAGTGAACCCACTGGTGTGGCCAATCATAGCAGGCGCTCCATCAGTTGTGATGGAGATCAACTTGAAGAGTGGCAATTTTGTCTTGCTAACAAATCCCATGAAAGCATTAAAAATGTCTTCACCTCTGGTGTGTCCTTTTCATGGCAAAATGGTGAGTAGCTCTTCCTTGGCGCTCATGTCCTCAAAAACCATCCTGATGAAAACACAAAATTGTGCCATATCCACCGTATCAGTCGACTCGTTGAATTGGAGGGAAAAGCACTCACACGCATCAATATCCTTCCTCAGTTGCTCCACCACATCCACAGCCATCCCCTCACATCGCCTTGTAGTAGTATTGCGGGAGAGTTGCTCTTCTTTAATGGCCTTCACAATCTCCATTTTATTTTTAAAGCCGTCAAAAAGGCTATCCGCCGCCTCGAGAAAGGCTTCCTTCACAATTTCGCTGTCTTTGAATGGCTTCTGGTGCAAGGACGTAACTGACACGATAGGAAGCAATAGTTTATGCCTTACCCTGGGTCTTCGGTTTGGTGAAGATAGACTGCCATGCTGCAAGCTGTGCTTTCAAATCCCTCATTTTTGTGGTGCGTAGAGTTGATTTTGCAGGGAAATCTTTTTTCGTAGCTCCTGTGTACCGTTTTAAAATGCTGCTCCAGATTCCAGATTTCTTTGCCAACGCCACTGTTGCATTGCAGATCAAACAAACAGGCTTTGAATGAGAATAAACAAAAAAATAATCCTCCTCCCATTCAGAGTGAAAATGGCAAGTCTTGGCTCGTTTCGCCTCAGCCATGTTAACGTTCGGGAGTAAGTGCATAACCGCTCTGGTCAAGCTGCTAGCTACTGTCAACAGCTGTCAACTTCCTGTCATGCGTCTTGCGCTACCGTAGTTAAAGGTGACCCACCTTTTTCTTTTTCTCTTTTTGTATAGATAGATTTTTATGTATTTATTTACATTTTTTGCAGACCTGTTTAAGAGACTGATAGGCAAGGATTCATGATGTAACACACACACACACACACACACACACACAAAAAAAATAAATCTTTTTTTGTGTGTGTGTGTGTTTTTTTTTCTTTTTTCTTTTTCTCTTTTTTCCCCATCCCCCTCGCGGTCGACTTCGGATCAGTCGGCAGTGCCCAACCAGTAGACCGTGGTCGACTGGTTGGGCACTCCTGCCTGAAGGCATTATGATTTCTTGTTTGTCTGTGTTTTGTTTTGTTGCTTAAAACCCAACTGAGGATACACATAGAAATCTGTCATAGAAACAATCTTATATCCACATTGTAAGCAAAGCAAAAGCAGTTTTTATTTTCAAATCCATTCCAACCACAAGTCTGACTGGTGCGGTTTAACTTAACTTGTGTTAACTTGTGTAAGCAGGCATATTGAGTAAATATTTCTTTGTTTATATTTAAAGTTGAGACATATATGATAATCTTAATCAAACCCTAGTATTGAAAAAAATCATGGGCCACAGCAGCCATGGGTCACCAGTCAACATGGTCACTCGTGAAGCAATAACAGTGGGTGTTGTCCAAAATGCTGGCAGTGTTTGTTTCATCAGAGTGTCTTTAAAGCAGCATCCCAGTCAGGGGGCAACACAGCGTTTGTGTGATCATGTAAATCAGGGTCACCACCGTGTAGAAGTTTTACTGGGAGATCTTTGATATATTTCTAGTCGATCGATGGAGAAGTAATCTTGTCCATGGTATGCATGGATCTAGTATCCAGCTGCTTTTCAAGGTAAATGAGGTCTCATCATTGTAGCCCTGAGTTTTTAGAAGGTAAGACCATTGAAAAGGTGTGATGTAGGCCCACTGTTCCAGCTTTAAAGCCTCATGAGTGTTGGTTAGTAATAGACTGCACAACTGTTTGAACCAAAACTTGATTTCTTTTCAAGGATTTTGATGGATTGAAGATTGTATCTAACTTTGTTAAAATTAAATACTTTCCAGTCAAAGTGACCTTATATTGTGGTTTCAAGGCTTTCACTGTAGACCAGCTTCTCCTGCAAGCATCATTGGTTATCTTTGGTCAGAAAAGGTTTGTGAACACTGAAGTAAACAGTCCAGTCAACAACATTTAAAACAGCTACAGTTAAGCAACGCCTGCTCCAACATCGTGTGACATCGACCCTGAGGAGAGGTCGGTGCAGGGAGGGACGTTTTGGGCCCAAAGCACTGTTTCCCCTGTCCTCAGGGAGACACCCTAATTAGAGTTTTAAAAACCCTCACCCTGGCAGGCGTTTTCCAAAATATGTTTCCACTTACCTAAAACAGTTTACGTGTGTACAGAGGGTAAAAGGCACAGAAAAACCTCAGTTCCAAAAATACCCACCTACATGTGGGCATAGCCTCAGACTCTAAAATGATCTCTGTTTTTTTATGCTGACTAAACTTTTTTTTTTAATTGTTTCCAGGTGAAGAAAATAGCAGCAGAGTATTATGATGACCTCCCACAGTACACGTCGTGGATGAAGGTCCTGTATGACTTCATCATGGACGATGCTCTCAGCCCATACTCCCGCGTCAAGAGGAAGTTAAAGGGAGACGTCAAGCAGGAATAACTTCACCAAATGCTTTTCTGTAACAAAGATGCAGTGTTCACCATGGCAGCACCCCAGCTCACCATCCTATAGACTTAACAGCTTTAGCATATTACACTTTTGGCTTGTGAAACAAAGGGTGGAGACTGTACTTTTGTAGGAGTTTGAAAGAGTGCTTTACTGACTTCCTTCAAGGGAAAAAAAGTTTGTTTTTTATTATACAGAGAGGCCAGGTCCAGTGATGCTGACATTAAAATATAAGAGTTTTTTTGTTAGTGATTACAGGCAGTACCAAGGGTTGGTTGCGCCATCACTTTGACTTAGAGCTAATAAATAGCCAGCAACAAAAAACTGTCTAGTCTCTGTTTTTGTTTTTTACTCTGAATGCTCTTTGGAACAGACAAATGAGAACACAGCAGGAGTGGCCTAGCTAAAAAACAGTTTTAGACATCTTTGTGCAACCAGCCCTAAAAATTAGCCTGCAATGTTGTTACACTGCCACTCGAAAAGTCCACAAAGGACGTACAATCTCATTTGTCTACCATAGGTCAAACTAAATGAACTTAAGTAAAATTTAACCCTCCTCCATTTTAGGCTTTGCAGTTGAGGGTCAGTATCCTGATGGTTGTTCTGCCAATGGTCTTATCACTGTGTGTGTGCATGTCTCTGTATGTGGACCATGAATGAATTCTGAAAAAAATGAAGATCCGTCCGTATGACCTGAGCATTATCCTGACTGTTATGGATTTATGGGGAGGCTTTTATGGTTTCTTTGGCCTGTGACCCATTGTCTAGACTGCTGTTTAAAAACATTTTACATACCAATATTAACATGCAGTGGTATGCTTACTCACAGCTGTGAATGGTACACTAAATAAGTGTTCGGTTTAGGTTTGGTGTATGTGAGAGTATGGTGTGTGATCCATTAGTGCCTCAACTATGTTTTATTTTTTGTCATTGAAACTCAATCATTAAATTCACTTAAATGAAAAGAGTCAGTCAGAAAAAAAAGTTTGCTCAGGGAAAGATGGAGACTGAGTGATATGGAACCAAAGGAAGGCTCAATCCCAAATGGCCCCCTACACACGACCCCTTCACTACCGAGTGTCACTCCAAGTGAAGTCACACTCGTAGCTGTGGAGGGCACTTTAATTGAAGGGGGAGGGTATAAATATGACGGGCAGGAATGGGAGGCACTTACATTTATATGTTGTTTCCTCCTCCATTTAGGTGTTGCACTTCCTGCAAAAGGCTTTGAAAGTGTGCATCGATGCGGACTTGCTATTTAAGGGCTGAACGGTCCACCCTCCGCAAGAACGCGCAAACGGAGGGGGTAGTGGGTAGGGAGAGTGTGTAGGGGGCAGTTTGGGATTGAGCCGAAATATGGCTTTTATCAAACTGGTTGATCCCATGATTCTTGTATTCAATAATGAACTTAACATTTCAAAGCCAATAAAAGCAATGAGTTATTTGATTACATGCTATGTTGATGAATATGTTATTCTATTTGTCACCTTGCCATCTTTCCTGGCAGTGTTGGTTAAAACTTTTAGAAAGCATCGATCACGTTCCATCAAAGGTGCTAAACTTAAATTTATTTAACAAAATTCAGGATGCTACTCGATGGTCTCCTCGTGAGATAAAGCTCTGTTTTAAATTCTGTTGGAGCTGTGGCATTGAAGAACAGACCAATTTTAGTAATTAAATTAATAAATAACATTGCCTTTGCAAAACACATGGACTTAAGTTTTATTTATTCCAGCTCAACAACACTTGGTCTATTTCTGTACTTCTATTCCTCAACCTGTCTTTCTCTTTCCTGTCGGTGTCAAAGTCAACTCTGTGGGTACCAAAATGAGGTCAACCAGAACTGTTATCAGCAAACCCAGTAGTGTTGGAGTAAAGATTTGCTACATCATCATCATCATCATCATGGATGTTGAGATGTGTCCAACATTCTCCATCACCTGCTGACGTGAAGTCAGGAAATCAAAGATCAATGTGGAAAGTGGAGTCTGGGTTAATATTTTGTAAGGCAAAGGTCAAAGTTGTTGTACCTCATGTTCATCCACCTCTTGTGTATGTGGTCTCTCAAGCATGCTCTGAGAAATTTTCTTTAAATTTTGCAAGTGTGTCTTCAGGCTTTATGATAAATTGAATCTAGGACGGTTGCAGTGTCGGGCCCAACCACATGTCAACGTGTCCTTGGGCAAGACACATAACCCCAAGTTGCTTCCACTTCTGTGCCAGTGGTGAGTAAATGGGCAAACTAATACGGATGGAAAACTTACACAAACATCGCACAGAAAGAAAGGAAATTAGCGTTTAGTAGATTATTGCTTTGTTGTAACAATGTCTCATGCCAATGACTCATATACTGTTGGAAAGCCCGTTTATTTCTTTTTAATTGTGCCACATTTGTTAGGAACAGACATCTGAGGGATGAGCAGCAGAGCTGATATTCCGGTTGTGCCCGTGAACGTTTGACAATTCTTCTTTACCAATGCCAAACAGCTTTTTGAATTTCCAAGTTCCTCACATTTTGTGATTCATTTAAAACTTCAACCAGTCAGTGAGTGAATGGGTAGATGTGACCGGTGGTGTAAAAGTGTTTAGTAGTCAGGAAGAGTAGAAAAGCACCGTGGAAGCTCAAGTCCATTTCCTCTTTAAAAGTAAGGGTCATTGTGACCTTAAATGTTGTTACACAATGTGTGTTTATGCCATAAGAATGATAAGACTTTAACAGACTACCACTAAACCACTTCCTTAAACAATACTGTTCTTGCAATATCCAAAATCATGTACTTTGTGGAGGCAAAGACCTGCACATTTGAAGTTCCAGTTTTTACATACATGTATTATGTCAGTCACCGTTCCTGTCTCATTTTACTTATTTAACTTGAACACAACCCCCACTAGCCAGTTGTGCAGGCATTCCTCAAACTCAAGATGGCCAAAAATACTTGATCAAGTAAATGACACTAATTTACTTTTTAAAAGTTTTAAGTAGAGTGAACGGGAAAGACATAAAAATATTGTTACATTTAAAACTAGAAAAGCACTCAGAGAGCAAAGACCTCCGTCAAGCAGCTCAGTTCCGGCAGTGGCTTTTCAAAACTCCTGTAAAAGTTACAATTCTGGATCACCAGATCCAGAATAGCGCCAGGATCTGGACCAAACTCAGCACATACATGGAAGTTGTTATCCAGTATGAACACAACAGGTTTTGGAAACATCACTTAATATTTTGATATTAAATTAATTAGTGAACGTTGTTAATGGGATTTCCATTATTAAGTTCAATATTTTTTTTGTGACGACAGATGGATCCAGATGAAATTCACCTTGGCGATAGAGACATGGACCCGGTATGATCCTGTAAAACTGGAAGCAAATCCGTTAAAAAATGTCAGAGATATGTTTTTTTTTTTTTTAAATTCAGCCCAATGTTAACCTATAGGATTTCTGGAAATTTTGGGAGTTTATTGCATTCAGACAAATATCCATATCACCACCAAAATTTCATGGCCTCTTCCTTGGACTAAACCACACCTCTGGTAAAACTTTCATGTAAATCCATCCAGCTGGCAAAAACACAACCTCCTTGCTGGAGGTAAAAATCAATGTGTAAACACAGTCCAACAACTCATGAAATACAGTATTATGTGTTAGTTTACATCCTGCATCATGTTAAAACACAAGTGTCATGCCCCTGCTGCTCACTAGTGTGGACCAAAAAACTACTTTGGTATTACCTGCTTTCTTAAAGACAACGGTTGGTCAATCCTGAAGGTACTTTGAAGATCAAGTGTAATTCATGGTTAATGTTTATCAGTGTCCCAGTCCTCGTCTTCAAAGGCACAGAGATGATGGTTAACTACATACAAAAATGGGGTTTGGCAGTAATGGTTTGTTCCTTCTGCTCTCAGAAGTCAGATAGTCTGAGTTGCAAATTAGATACATCACTGGGAACGGCCCCCTTTGGTCAGAGTTTCTACTCTGTAAGTCGAACAATGCACAGGTACCCTGACTTAAGCAGCTGCTAACTGAATTGCATTTAACTGGGATGTAAAACGTATGCCGTGTGTCGTTAAACTTCATTGCATTTAAAGCATCGACAAATGAGGTAGAGTTTAAGTTACTGTTGGTGTCAGGAATGATAAAGGGCTAAGTGCTGACCCAGCATTTGCTCCAGAACCTGACCTCAAGAGGTCATTTCCAATGACATCAAAAGATGGACAGTAAACAACTGCTGAACAAACAAATACCAAATGACAAATAAATAGAAATGGTTCACTACCACACTGAAAATAAGGACATTGACGTGGCCCTCATGGTTACCAAATGAGCCAATCCCTGATTTAAAGAATACTAGACATACCAATGAAACTATAACATAACTCCTTGTGTAGGCGGTGACTAAGAGAAACAAGTGTAGGAGGAAAAAATTAGACTTTTTAAGGGATGGCCACGAGATGGCTTGGCTGCATAATCTACCACTGAGTCTGGGGCATCTCATGTGACATACTGGCAAATGACAGCAGGAGGAAAATCAGAAAATACAGAAGAGAACAGCCAAAACAGCGCTTTAAAAAGCAGAGACTTTTGTCAGTGACAGTCATTTATTACTACCTCTCATGATAAGAAAAGAGAATATGAAGTATGAGTTTGTATGTACACTTAGTTGTAAAAAGCAATAGTTCTTTGACCAGTGATAATGTGTGAACACATATGATCAAATACCATCCCTATATAACCATAGCTTAAGTTCAGCCATGATGTCTTCAGTTCAGGTCATGTTGTTATCTACTGAGGGACTCCTTGAGCTGCTCGTACATCCGCTGGTCCTGCAAAGGGAACACACAGAAACAGTCACTGCATGTTTACGGTTATCACACAACCAAAAACTGAACAATTAGTCACCGAAGGGACAACAGAAGACTGACCAAGTGTTACAAGTAAGGCAATGAATCTGAGTGTTTGACAGTCAACAGCCACACTCATGAGTTTATCATCCTTAAATGGTTCAATCATTTTTTACACAAATGACACAACACTAAGCACAGCAGCCCACAGCTTATTGTTACAGTGTTTACAGAAAGACAAGTCTGACTGGTTTTCTGAGGGAAGAGAGGGTTAGTGATCTGATGGAGAGAAGCACAGGGCTGTCTAGCACTAATCTGTAAATAAGGAAACTCTGCTGTCCTCTTAAATAATTAAAATACCTTTAGTGCCACAGCACATTACATAAAGCCTCTAAACAATTACAAGTATTCTGATGTCAAATCTCCATCAGCAGGTTAAATAAATAAATAATCCTCCCTCTAATGAGCCATGACAACTTATGACTTATTTATGAAAGTATGCCGATCCAAGGAGTCTCTAGTAACCCTAAAAAATACTTTTATAATTGTCTTATTGAACATTTAAACAAAGCTACAGTCGGAAGGACTATACGTCTCAATAACCAAGCTTAAATGAATAGTTCAGGTTTTTTGCTCGAGGCCAGTGGCACTAGTAATAAATAATCAAGCAACTGGCCAGCTCTCCCCCTGAGGGGACGCTAGGTGATACACAGCAGTCAATAGTGCCATCAAAAGCCTCGCAATTACCTACTTTTTGGTTGAAACTACACAAAAAAACACCTTGGCTGGACGAGACATTACAGAACAATTCTTTACAGCATCTGACTTTTCCTTGACAGAGCACCCATGTTTCGAACTATTTTGTGATCCGACGTATGGGCTGAACGAAGGAGCAGAATGCTGTTTTTTTGCTGAAAATGTCAAAACTACAAACAACAAAAAAGTTTGAGCATGAACATTTTCCACCTTTTATATTATCAACAAAAAGTACAATTTGATGACTATGTAAAAGGGTGAATTACAGCCCCAGACCTTTTCTGCCTCTGCATCAAAACAATAACAGCTTTGGGCGTCATTATTGTGTTTTTTTAAAAATAATTAATGAAAAAAATCTCAAGATCTACATTGAATATCGGCATTCAACAAAAAATCTTGTGGTGGGATTTTTTGGTTACATCTCCCAGCCCCAGTCACAGGTATGAAACGAAAAAATAGTTTTAAGTTTTTGTTTTTCAGACAAAGTCGACCTATTTAAAACTCTGACTGAGAAAAATCAGAAACAATCGTCTTTTAGAAAAAAAGCTGATTGTAAAACTAAGAGTTTAAACAGTTATAACAGATTTAACTACTGACTAACTGCTTTTTTCCTGTAAATGTGTGAACTCTTACCTTTTTGGACACAGAGGGCCGAACTTTCTGGAAGGCGTCGACAAAGTTCTGTTTGCTTACTCTGATTTCAGGGACAGAGCCGGAGGAGAATGTGTGACCTGAGTGTGACAGTAAACACTTTAATTCAATAACATTCCTTCAGCATGATTGACCATCCTGTTTATACCACAGTCAGTTTCAAAGAGCCCACGTTGTGCTTTTTTGAGTTTTAGTGTGTTTCATGTGTCTATACAGTACTTCTATACACAAGACAAAAAGCCAGCAGCATCTGGACCTCTCCCTCTCCCTGTTTTCAGTGCCAAAACTTCTCTCTTGCATAGACCTTATCAGTGTTATGTCATAACATTGTTTTATTGGCAGTTTAAGCTCATTTGATTGGGGAGCAAGTCCAGTGCAAATCATGGACTGTAGACAGATTGCAGTGTGTTGAAAACATACAGCTGAAAGTTAACTGTTATGAAAAAATGAATACACTTGTAACCTGGTCCTACTCATTTGTTAAACATTTCTGATATGTTCTGTATGCTATGTTCCTTGATATCTTCCATGATTTCCCTCTTGTCTACTCTCTCATTTCTTCAGTTTCTTCTGAATGCAGTTGTCTGTCTAACCCTCTGTTTCAGGCTGCTTAGCTGCTGCCTCCAAACAAAGGTTCTTTATTATCATATTTACTGTCCTGTGCTATTTCTGTCCTCTGTCTTTGCTCACGTAACAGCAAAAATATCACATTTTGTCATGCCTCCTTTCTTTTCTCAGACATTCTTGCTAATATCAGACGTTTCTTAATCCATTATTACACTTCTGATTCAGTTCTTTATAAACAGGGTAATCAGGAGTAGTCAGAGTTTGACCCTGTTGCTGACTTGCCCTGACTTTTGAAGTATACTTAGATTTCCCACAAAACAGCGTTTCTCAAATAGTGGATCACAAAGAGATACGGCACATGGTGCAAATAAAACTGCTTCAATTTTTATGATTTTGAAACCTAATTTCACATACTTTAACATGAAACTTTTTCTGCCTTTTTTTATCAATAATGTTCAAAAAACCTTCCAGTTTTTATATGCAGAATACCCCTGATAATGCTGTGGTCTTTCTATGTCTGATATGCTCTATCAAAGCTCTTGCCCTTTGAAGGCTCCCGTCCCCATGTGGCCCAGTCTGATCTGATTGGTTTACAGGTCTACTCTGCGGTAACTGGTCAGGTCAGCACTACTCAGAGCCATGTTGTCAACAACTCTTCATTTATTCTAACATCTATGCTATGAAGGAATGGTAGGATGTCACACTGGTAGGTGTATACTGGGGCCGGGGGATAAGATGTTTGTGCCCCAAAAAGAGGGAGAGATATAGAGGTGCTCCATCACGGGGATAAACATATTTAACAAACTAAAGGGCATATAAAACTTAAAAAAAAAGCATGATATGACCTCTTTAAAAAGAGTTGCAGGTTAACGCAGTGTTAAAATGGAGTCAAGCCAAAATTTCAAGCTCTACTTCAAGTTTGTCACGGCATTCCCATGTAATTGTTTTTATTACTCATAGCTACAGAGGAAGAGGTTAGAGGGAACTTACCAGAACAAGAAGCTAAGGAATTCTGGGACTTCATGTAGGCCCTGAGGGCATTAACAGAAGCCTCCCTCACCAGTGCAGTCAGGTCAGCTCCTCTGCAAGCACATGGCAAACACACAGAGATAAGATATTATTCACAGCCAGCATAACAGCAGTGACATAAACGTACAGAGAGAATGACCTGCTCAATTTAAGGTTGTTTTCACACCTCCAGCTCGGTTATTTTGCTCTGATTCAGCTGAAAAATGCTACATTAGCATATCCTCAGGATCATTTCATGCTCACACAGTAGTATTTTGAAGCAGAGCTGTGAGTCAATCTCTGCATTATGGGAAGGGAGCCAACAGGCTAAGCTACGTATCTACAAAATGAGTTGTTCCATGGATGTGGTCAAATGTCTTATGAATGATTATACAGAAGAGCACACTTTCACACGCCATGGGAAAAAAAAATGTACAAAAACTCAGTGCATGAAGTAGAGGGGTGTGAATGCTCTCTGGCGCCCACAGTAAACCACATGGGGTACCATGTAGCATTGGTAACTTCTTACACCACAACATCGTCAAAGTATCTACAGAGAGGCGGTAAAACGTAGAGAGCAGCTTTAAAAAGGATAAATTATCCTGCTTGAATGAGCTGGGATTCATTCTGGAGAGTTTTTATTATTATTTATTATTATTTAATATTATGTTTTGGAGTCCTGTGATGATCTGCTATAGAGACGGTGAGTCGTGTGTTGTGCCTGAGCACAGAAAGTGACTCTGTGGGATTCAAAACATTATTATGAAGTGGTACTCTGCCATCAGCCTAGAAGCTGTAATGCAATTATTATTACCACTATTGCTGCTTATACTACCACAGCAGAGTGATGAGTGGATTGCAGGGATGGGAACTGAAAAACAATTCCAGTTGAGAAGCGATAACAAGTCCCTCAAGGAATCAATATCATTCGTCTTTTTGCTTATAAATTCCCTTATCAGTTCCTTCCACTTTGTTTTTCACGTCTTGTCAATTGAGGACATTGCACTCTCAGAGGCAGTCAGCAGGAACAATAATAAAGACGTCAGATATGTAATCATGGCAGACAGGGGGCAGAAGTGGTCACAGTTGGGGCTTAAGTTTCAACAAAAAGAGACTTCAGTTGGTGAAACACAGGAAACTTGCAGACAAATCTGTTGAACATCAGGAGTGACGCGCTCGACATTGTTGCCACCGTAAAACTATGTAATCAAACTTCTGCCCAAACAGAAAATCCACAGAAATGAATAAGGGAATCGGTATCAATGAAATGTCATCAATTCTCATCCCTAGTGGATCGTGTCCTCACTGCAGACTAACCGCTCGAGGGGTCGACTGGAAGCAAGCTGAGACCACATTTTTGTTTGTACCAAAACAGGGGTCGATTGCTGTGCTCATATACATCCAAACAAACCAGCCAAACAGAGAACATCCACTTGTGACAGAACAACTGTCCCAAACAATGAAGGTGTGAATACGACCTGAGAGTAGGTGAGTCTTTTCAGAACAGGAAGAAATGGATTTTGTTTGTAACCTGAAGAGAGGTCATCACTCTACGTGCTGACGTGTATTTTCACTAGTTCAAATGTGTAAGATGACCAACCATTTCTTCTGTGCTGAAATGTTTATCTTCTGTTACAAAAATCTGGTCAAAATGTAGGCAGAATAGAGTTATGAATGTATTCCACCTGAGTCCAGAAAAAGCTGTTTCCAGATGAGACTTACGTGAAACAGTCGCAGCGCTCGTCGAAGGCGATTTCCTCAAGACTGACGTCCAGCTCTAGTTTAGGTTTGGTCCCTCCCTACAACATAAAAGATCAGGAATGACTCTAAGTCCAGCATCTGAAAGTTTCTTTACTACATTCAAAGATGGTCTGATATTTTATAACAAAGTCTGGAAGCAAGCAGTAAAGAATGCTAAAACAATTTCAAGTGAAACAATTAAATGGGGTTTAATGCATGATGTTTTATTTCTGCCGACAAGGAGGTTCTGTTTTTGCCAGTATTGTTTGTTTGTTTGTTTGTTTGTCTGTCTGTCTGATCTGGATCCTGATCCAGGAATTTCTGAAGGATTTGTTAGCTGATAGCACTTTTCTACGATGGAGGATTAGGGCCACATAAAAACAAAACAAAAGAAAAACAAACAAAAAAAAAGAAAAGGAAAGTCACGATAATAATCTCATAAAGTTACGAGAATAAAGTCATTAAATTCTGAGGATAAAGTCATCAAGTTACGAGAATAATCTCATAAAGTTCAGAAAATAAAGTCATAAATCTATTTAAATTTAGCTAGTAAACAAACTTTGTTCTGAGAGGTTGTACCAGAAGAGCAGCCATCCGCCAGTGCAAAGAGGATGAAATGAGAGTATCTTCTTGGTAAAGATATGCCTATACTGATCTAAAGTTTTGACATATAGCTTTCTTAATGACTTTATTTTTGTAACTTTATGAGATTATTCTCTTAACTTTTCGACTTTATTCTAGTAATTTTATGAGATTATTCTCGTAACTTTATGAGATTATTCTCGTAATTTTATGACTTTATTCTCCTAACTTTATGAAATTATTCTCTTAACTTTTCGACTTTTTTCTCGTAACTTTACTTTTTTTTTTAATGTCCTTTCTTTTTTGTTTTTTAACTTGGCCCTAATCCTCCGTCATACTTTTCCACATTTTCCCAAACAACGTGGACAAAAATTGTCTGGTGGACATTTGTGCTCTCTGAGCACTTCTATTTCAAGAGTATGATGGACTTCGTGCTGTGTAACCACATAGGATGCCAGGAAATTCTGAAAATACAGCAGCCTGGTGTTTAATTGTTTTTAACAGACGACATCACATCACCCTGATGTTAGCTTCCCTCCACCGGCTCCCTGTCAGTTTTAGAGTCCTTTTAAAGACTTTACTGATCACTTTAAAGCACTTATGAGTCTAGCTCCCAGCTAGACTTCCAAACCACTGATCCCTTATGAGCCAGCTCGCAGCCTCAGATCCTCAGCGCGGACCTCATGGTCGTTCAAAGGTTGAGGCTTAAAACTAAAGGTGTCGGAGCTTTTTCCATCAGAGCTCCTCAACTCTGGAACAATCTACCCGAGGAGTTACGGCGAGCTGAATCAGCCACCTCTTTTGAATAACTTCTAAAAACACATTTCTACAGACTTGCTTTTATGCTTTATGTGATGTTGTCTTCACCTCATTTCTGATTTACTGTCTGTTTTGGGCCTCTTATTCGTCTTTATTGCTCTTTTCATTTTAGCTACCTCATACCTTTAGCTCCTTTCTCTTTCTTTTTTTATGTAGTCTTTTTACACATTACTGCTTTACAACTCTATATTTAAATTTTAGATTATTTAATGCTGCATTGCTTCTTTTTACAGTTTGTTTTATCCTTTTGGCTTGTGCTATGCTTTCATTTTTTTTATACACTAACCTTTGAGCTCTGCTATCCGTTTATTGTTGTTTTATTGTTCTCTCTTTTTATTGCTTTTCCAGTCCTCTTGCTATTTTTGTTTCTTACCGTCTTTTCATTCTCTTGTCTTCTGCTTCAACCCTTTTCATTGCATTTTCTTTTTCTCATTGTTTTTATCCTTTGTCTGCGACTTCTTCTGACACATGAACAGGTTCTTATATAGTCTGGGTTTATTATAATGTTTGGGTATGTTTCTAAGGCTTTTATGCTTTAATCAGCTTGTTATAATTGCTGCTGGTTAGTTTCTTTGGTGCTTTTTTGTATGTTTTAGTCTGTTATGTCAAAACACTCTGTTTTTAAAACTACTATAAAAATAAAGCTATTATTTTATTAATAAATGCAGAAAGGTTAGACATACAGTGCTAAACAAATCATTAGATCACCTGTATAAAAATGAGAAAACACAAATATTTAAGAAGTCTTCAAAAACTTTTTTAAACTAAAAAATTTATTGTTATTTACTGCTACTTTGAACACTAATGAAGAATTTAAACTAAATTAACCCAATTGATTATACCCAAATTTGAGCCACTCACTAAGCTTCTCTGAGAAGTCAGAAATTAATGAAGCATAAGATTCAACCACTAAAACAAATTATTCTGTTCTGGAATTGAAGTGAATAACTTTAATATGATACTTAGTCAAGAAATAATAATGTGCTTAACTATTTTTTTCAGTTTTTTGTAAACATGTAAATCTGAAAATTCGTGGATAACAATAATAATTATATTTTTGCATTTAAAAATATCATTTCTGTTGAAGAGCTTCTACACGCTTGTGTATTAACCATCACAGAAACATAAAAAATGATGTTTGTCATTACCGTAATTACCAGTGCTGTTAATTTAGGGCAGCTGTGGCATAAACCTTACAGTAGTGGGTGGTCTAATAATTTTTTAGCACTATATTTGGTTAAAATATGTCTCCTTTGAATCATCTTTGGCTCTTAATTCTTTAGTTGGTAATAGATTTAGCTTTAAGTTTTAAGAGTGACCTGCTGTGCTGCAATTTCTTTAACCATTTTCTGATTTAACAAAAAAAAAAAAAAAACTATACAAGTCTGTATAAGTCAAAGTAAACCTTGGAGTACAATTTTGATAAATCAGCTTTTAATAAATGTTCTAGGGTTTACTCTGGTATCTTAGGTTAAAATGTACCTTTGTAATAGTTTGCAGGATAGTATGGCGGTCAGCTGGAGGAGGAAGACCAACATACAAGGTTTTATCAAGACGACCGGGTCTCAGTATGGCAGGGTCTATGATATCTGGGGGGAGACAGGACAAAGACACCAACTTTTATTTCATGTAGTACATCATTCTTGGTGATGGTTGAGAAAAAGTGACTGAGAAGGAGCTCAAATCTCACACTGAATGTAAACTGATTGTAACTTAAAGGGTTAGTTCATGTTTTTTAACGTGGAGTTAACAGACTAACAGAAGTGGGTTTGCCACCGTGGATGCCTTTGTTTCCTGAACATCAACGAGCTAGAGTATAAAATAAATAAATAAAGAAACAGTAATTTGTTTATTTATTTATTTACGTTTACTACTCTTGACCTGCTTTTAAAACACACTCCTTTCAGCTGTTCTGTTTTAATAAAACAAAGACACTAGAAGATTCCAGGTTCAGGGACTCCCCCTGCCTTTTTTGTAACCGTCTGAGGTCCGATATTTACCTGGCCTGTTTGTCGCAGCCATAATGAAGACCTGTCGTCGAGTCTCGAGGCCATCCATCTCTGTGAGCAGCTGGTTGACAACACGCACACTGGCTCCAGACTGACAAAGAAATGGAAAAAAAAAACTGTGTTAAAATTATGGCAAAGCGATATTGGGAAAAATGATATTGCAATATTTTTCCACCTGTGATATACAGTATATTGGGACATCCTTACAAACAAAAAATGTGTCTTGCAATACCATTACATAAAGGCTATGTTCTTAACTAACTAACTGTCATATCTGACAATACACCCTTATCTTGACAAAGTAATTCTCCATCAGCAGTCTCATTTTTAACTTGTAAAAGCTCACCACGTTGTGTTGCTGAGCGTCCGAGTTTGTAGCAGTTAAGACTATTTTCCGATTAGAAAATGTTCTGATGTCTCTATGTTTGTGTTTTCATTTCAGGCACGTGATACGTTTTTATGATTATCAAAATTTTATGTGCAAGAATAACAGAGATGCACTGTGAACCGATCTCTGAGTAGGCTTACTGATGGTGATACCAAAGGGACTTTCACTGTAGATAATTAAGCAAATGCTTAAACTGATTTTCAGGTTTTGCAATTGCTTAACTATCCTTACCCCACCTCACACAACAGATTACCCTGGTACTGCCTCTCATAGCAGTGGTGGGATATCCTGGCCAAATTTAAGTGTATTGCTACTTGCTGCAGGAGTTTCCTCAGCCTTGTGTGCTAATTCAGAGGCACAAACGCAGTAGAGCAATTATATTGAGAAAAAGGTAAGAATGAATGAAAGCTGCTTGTATTTAAAACTGAAATACTACACTGCACATGGGTGTATTGGTAATTGTTGCATCCCTAGTATACACACAATTTGTGAGCTTCTTGTTGAGTGTTAGTCATAATAGCTGTGTAAATGTATTTAGAAGTGGCTCATTCCTATCTCAGGATCAAAGTGCATCTCCACAGCTGGCCCTGTGACAGGACCATCAGTGACATGGTTGGTGTGTAAACTTCAAAATCTGATAGCTTGACCACAAAGCTCACGGAGCCTCTCCCGTCTCTCTCACCTCGTGGCCTGAGCGGCGTGGACACAGGGCATCGATCTCATCGAAGAAGATGACACATGGAGCAGAGTTACGTCCTCTCTGAAAGACCTGTCTGACAGCACGCTCGCTCTCTCCCACATACTGCACAAGCAAACAATGACATCTGTCTATTAGTCCAACCAGCTGATTCTAATGACAGCTCTGACTCCGCTGTGTTCAATAGGCAGAGCAGAGATGACTCACGGCTGAAAATACTTCTGCATTGTTTGGATAAGGGTGTGAGAAAAACACTGAACTGTGTCCAGGCACATTTAGGAGGTAAAACAAGCAACAGTCATAAAGATGTGGTGCTGGCAGAACACAATGTGAGCTTTAAAGAAAATAATACAAAGTCAGAGTCTTCTGGCTGCAAAATTGGCCCTTTGTTGGTTTTCTGATTGGTCTGCCAATCACCCAATCAGAAAACACCTCTCATAGCAAACATTACTAGGTTAGTTTTGTTTATACAAATATCTCCCTGAACCGGGTCTTTACAGAGTGTCATAGTCACATAAAACACAAAAAAACATACAAGATACAAACTGAATCAGAATCAAAAGTTTGATTTAACATCTCTAATTCAACGCAGCTGCTCAGTGACTCACCATGTTGAGTAGCTCTGGACCCTTGACCGAGATGAAGTTAAGGCCCGACTCATTGGCCACCGCCTGAGTGGAGACAAAAAAGGAACACAGTGAAAAACTGTGGGGCTAGATGATGTGTAAGTTAAAGCCTTAGAAGGGAAAATAAATCCTGGTATATCTTTTTTCATTTTGGACTGAGGCACACAACCTGTTTCCCCCTACTGATAGTATTTAAACCAGGATAATCGTTCAGTTAATATCAACTACCAGGCATATTAAGTTTTTTTAAAAAATCCATACATTTTTAAACCAGATGCCTAACCTACTCAATTTCAGGTAACCTAAAAACAGCATTTGGGAGACTAAACACTGCACCATCTGTACTATCTGGCCATTTTTTTTGCCTAGCAGCGCTGTGCTTCAGCTGCCCCTAAATATTTGTTCTGAGTATGGGGCAAAATACGATGTACAATACAATTCCATTAAAAAAACTGTGCTGTAGCACCCGCTTACCCCATTATCTGATTGGCCCATGAGGAATGTGATTGGCAGAACGATTGTCCAATCACCTGTTGGATAAGCTTTGAGTGGTCCTGCCCTTCACAGACACCTTCTATGGGCTGTTTACGATGGACTAGTGAGCATTGAACAGTCCATCTTGCATGCCAGGTTACCAGAGCTAATGAATTTTCCTGTAATTTATTCTTTTCACATGCTCCACAGAAATCTAATGTATAAATTTATGTGCAGATTAACTGAGTCTCAGAACTTTTTATCAATACTGCTGACAAATCCCAGCCTGGGTTGTGTTCAACATCTGTCTTCCTTATGGAGACACTGGCATAAATGTCTACTTTGCTGCTGTTTTTTTACCTAGTTGTTAAGAATGTCTCCATTTGTACTTATCAGTTTTATGGACCTCGAGTCTGTCAATAAAGTATTTATCAATCAATCTACTGCACACCAACAACACTTAATATTTCCTCTTGTTTTGGTAGTACTTTGGCAAACTGCTTTCCATGCCCTCCCCCCTGAACACTAACCTCATATTATCTCACTTTAAGAAAACAGAATCACCCCTTTAAATACAAACTGAATAAACACTGTGAATGAAGAAGCTGTTTGTAAAGAAAAGGAGTGTTAAGTTGTGAGTACATAATTGAATACTTCACTGTGCATCTTACAAAGTGGATTAAAATACAACTACATAAAGAAACCAATGTCCATATAGGGGGGGGGGGTAAGGGAACCTTGGCCAGAAGGGTTTTTCCACATCCTGGGGGACCAGCCAACAGCACACCAGATGGAGCACTCAGCCCCAGAGCTCTGAACTGCTCAGGAGACCGCACAGGAGCCTGCAACACACAAACAAACAAACCATTTTAATGTTGTGTCGTGACTCAGAACTGGCAGAGCGTAAAAGTTACCAAGTAAATGTAAGCCAATTCACCACTTTACAAGAAAAATCCCAATCTGTGTGTCTTCAAAAGAGTGTTTATGCTAGTCATTACAAAAATAGATAAAAGCTTTGTTAAAAATGTGCCAGCTCAAACAAATTCATCTGACGATACATTCAGTTAGTGAACTGATCCAGGTTATGTGTGTATGGACATGTGTCTTGGTTACCAAAGAAGAGGAAGAAGAAGTTTCCCAGTGAGTTTCACACTTAAATACCTGACAACGCAAATTTTAAAAGGAGGAGAGTGGATATTATCCTTCAAAAGCTCTGAAGGTGCTCATGAACTAGGAAGCAGAAAAAGGATTGAAACATACACTAACAGGGAAGTGAAAATAACTGCAGTTCCTCAAGTGTCCACCTGAGACTGCCCACAGGAGCAATGAGTCCAGCACTGCTGGGTGCCATGTTGTCAACAACTCTGCACTCACTCTAACATCTATGCTCTGCAACCATGAGCCAGTGGACTAATCTGGATGACAAAACAGTGGTAGGTCTCACTGGTAGGGCTATTCAGGGGGGCCTGGGGAACTAGACATTTTAGACAGACGCTGGTGACGCAAAGAGAAATATTGTGTTTTAAAAGGTCTGAAGGTGTTCATTTACTGAGAAGCTGAGAAGGACTGAAAACTAAACTTATGGAGACAAGCAAAGAACTGCAGCTCCACAACTGTCCACCTGAGGCTGGCCATAGCAACACTGGGTCACATACATACCCCATGTTAAAATACACTACTTTAAAGTACAAATAAACATGCAAGACTGGACAAAACACACAATTTAAGTTAAGTTAGTTTATTACTTTATGGGATCATTGTAATAAAGTGAGTTTTTGTCACACTCCTCCATTTTGGTTTTGAAGGGGTCATAGTTTCCTTAAATCAGGTTCATATATTTATTAGACTGATAGAGTATGTTCACAATAAATAATGTTCAAAAAACAAACTAGTGTTCATATACAGAGTACCCCTGATAGTGCTGTACTCTCTCTCTGTCTGAGACACTCCGTTAGAGCTCCCTTTCAGGCTCCCTTCCCTACGTGGTACTTGTTCAGTTCAGCACTGCTTGGTGCCATGTTGTCAACAACTCTACATTCATTCAAACATCTACATACTCTGCAGTGGGCTTGCAACAGCAAGCTAATGGGCTCAAACTGACGACAAAACAATGGTAGGACATCACACTGCTAGGTCGACTCAGGAATATCAGGGGAAACAAGAATTTTCAGGCAGCTGCTGGTGCCATAAAGAAGTGGAGGGGGAGGTCTTAATGCCACAGACTTTTTATTTTTGGTTCCTGAGGCACTCTATCATTTAGAGGAGACATATTAAACACACTTTAGGTTATATAAAATAAAAAAGCATGGTATGACCTCATTAAGAAGAGCACAAGTTATGTGTAACTAGTCGCATAGATGATATGACAGGAATCAGAACATTGTAGCTGGTAATCAAAAAGCTCAAGGCCCACCTCAGCTTCACCTATTTCTGTCACAGAGTTGACCAAAAGTTCAGACAGAGCTACAAATAAAAAAAAAACAGCTTCAGTAATCCAACGGGTTTAAGAGTCAAACAAGACCAGGACTGGCTGAGACCAAGACCTTTGAACCGCCAGCAGATCAACATTTGGGAAGCTGATTAGGATTTGTAGTTCCCTCCTCTATACTTTCCCCATACACAAGTCCAACTGAGTGAGGGCTTTCTGAGTCTCATATGTAATGCAAGAATTGATCACACAGGATGTTTGAGTCACTGCTAACCACATAAAACAGGAAGAGTTTTAAAAATGGTCAGAAAAAGAGTGAAGTGAAGCTTCACCACACTTTTATCTATTGTTTGTAAAGGCCAGATGACGTTGCTTATGCAGGAGGCCCTGATATAAAAGACTGCATATCTTAGTCAATTTTTAACAGCCTTATTTTTATTTTGCTCAAGAGAAAATTCTCCATCTACCACTGATTTATAACAATACACGAACCATAACCTCCTCCTCCTCAAGTGAGGGAACGAAATACTGCATCAACCACTGACAGAGAGAGAGAGAGAGAATGAGACAGAAAGTTAACTCCAAAAATACTTACACAGAACCATTAAGCCTTCAATACATCCTACACAAACACACAATGATGTATCTGATCAAACCTTTGTAGACATGTACTATAACTATTATTATTGTCATATTAGCAATTAACATCATTATAATCAAATATTACCAGATTTATGAACATTTATTTCATTTAATTTATTACCTCTGCCATGGAGGTAATAAATGAATATCTCTGCTGGCCTTTTTAGCTGGTTAGTTGCTAACAGGATGACTCAAAAGTAATTGATGGAATTTGATGAAATTTTCAGGGAAGGTCAGAAATAGGCAAAGGACCAATCAAATAGTTTTTGTGGTGATCTGAATCCGGATGGATTTTTTTTTAAAGGATTTGTTAACATAATGAGATACGCTAGTTTCCCACATTTTCCCACATTCACTGTTAATTCAACAAGTTCCCAATGGGAACTAGGATTTGGTGGTGATTTAAATCTGGATGTGGATCTAGATTTTTTTTTGCCTAGAATTTAACAGTTCAAGAAAGGGCAGTTTTCCACATTTTTGACAGTAAACTGCCTGACAATGTTGGACATGCCTTGGTGGAGGGTTGTGCTCTCTATTATTATCATTATTAATATTATTATTATCATTACATATTGAATTTTTCTGAAATTTATTAATTTATTATTATCATTATTATTTTTTTTTAAATGTTATTCTGTGTTATACTGTTCTTCAGTAACCTGAAACACCAGGTGGACCACTCAATATATTCCTCAGTATGGTCCATCTGGGAAAGAGCCCATTGAAAGTGTTTGGGAATGAGCAGAACCTTTCAATAGTATATCCGTCAGGTGATTGGACGATTGTTCCCTCAATCTTATTCGCTACTGCTGTGGTGTAAAATACAAAAAATAAGCCACTATGTAGAACAAACTATTGTAACAAGTTGCGTGGAAATATCCTTTCTGTTGAGAAATGCTTCCTGTGCTGTTGTTTGGCTTTCAGGTCCATACTGCTACTGAAGCTGTTAGCATCTCTGCTAATGTCTGCACAAACAGTCACTTTCTGCTGTTGTCTCACTCTTAGCTCCTGCCTCTTCCTGCTTTAAAAGACTCTGATTGGACCGTGCCGCTTCAGGACGGTCACAATTGTTGTGGACTGGAGCTTAGCAGGATGATCTGGATGATTACAGACATTAAATCAGGCTGATCCGGCTGCTGCACAAGGTAAGTTCTACAACATTCATGCCAATAAAGTTCTTTGGATTACACTGAACTGAATTCAGAGAGAGACACAAAGACAGAGAGATAGAGCTGTCATAAAGAGAGGCCTGTCTCATTGAAGTGTTAATTTTAACTGAGGCTTACATAACACTAAGCTTTCTTGGAACGAGAAATGAAAAGCTGGCAAAAATTTCCTGAACTTTGACTCTATTAAATCTTTCATGCACGTCCCTCACCCTTACATAACTGGAAGCTGCTTGAGAAGTACTTAGACAGTATGTATAAAAAATCTGTCAGATGAAAATAATCCCCAAAATCAAAGTTTGAGGGTCAACAGGAAAGTGGAAGCATTGGAGGACACATTGAATAACTATCAAGACTCAAAGAGGTCGTATGACCTTTAAAGTGTGTTTCCTCCACATGATAGCGCAGCTCTGTGAACAAAACAAAATGTCTCCAGATTTAAGATCACCCCCTCTCCCTCTTTGTGGTGCCAGCAGCTGCCTGGTGTGACTTCCTACTAATGTATCACTGGAAGTTTCAGTCCATTGGCTTGCTGTTGCTAGTCCATTGCGAAGCATAGACATTAGAATGAATGCAGAGTTGTTGCCTTAAAGGCTCTACCTCCCATACCATCCAGCCTTAAAGGGGCTGGAGCTCTAAAGGAGATTACAGCACTATCAGGAGCACTCTAGAAATAAAAACTAGACACTGTTTATTTAACAGGTGTGATTGTGAACAAACACCGGCAGTCATCAAAAAGAATCTACACCGATCATTATGACCTCTGACAGATGAAGTGAATAGCGCTGGCACATGGCACCTGTTAGTGGGTGGGATATAGCAGGCAGCAAATGAACATTTGACCTCAAAGTTAATGTGTAAAAGTAGGAAAAATGGGCAAGTGTAAGGATTTATTTGAGTTCGACAAGGACCAAATTGTGATGGCAAGACAACTGGGTCAGACATCTCCAAAGCTGCAGCTCTTGTGAGGTGTTCCCTGCTTGGAGACATACAGCTGCAGACCGGTCAGGGTGGTCATAATGTTATAGCCGATGGGTTTATGAACCTGATATAAGGCACAGTATCACCTCTTTAAAATGCAGACACATGTGTAGACATGTCAGTTGATAAAGATAAAGGGATGTTTACTCTTGGAAATAAATATGGAGGACAGGCAGGCTTAAGTGGAAAAATGTTATTCACACAGGTCAAACATGCAGCTTAAAACAGTTTCTGCACGTGCATGACAAAAGATGGAAAATGTCTGGGTGTGGAAAAAAACATTAAAAGTTTATTTTGTAATGTTGCCTTTTTCAACCATAAAATGTTTAAAAGAAATTTAACTTTAGATTTTTAGAAATTTACAAAACAGTTAAGAGTAACAATGAGTTTGGAAATATCAGCATATTGGATCCCTAAAATTAAAGCAGTTTGTGACTAAAATGAAGTTAAGAAAAAAAATTTGCAAAGTCAGAATATGAAATAAACTTACTAGAAACACGGCTAAACCTTCCTTTTCCCCATCACATATTAGGAAATACTGATCCTCTCTTAAAAGTGACACAAACTGTGATGGACTGAGGATGTCAAATCTGAGTTTAATGATTACCAGTATGGCCATGGTGAGCTCCTCTCTGATGTCCTGCAGAGCTCCAACATCGTCCCAGGTGACATCGGGCACAGTGGCGAAGCCCTCTCTCTTGGCTGAAGGCTGGATGCTGGACAGGGAGAGCTGAAAGTCTGACATGAGGATAGTTATGCCGGCCAGTTCCTCCTCTGACAGAGTCTCCGTGTTCTTCAGCAGCTGCAGCAGCTCCCACAGCTCCCCCTGCTGCAGGAAGAGAAAACATCAGGACACATCAGGTGGCAAGAAAACAGTCAAACAATTCAGGGATGTTTTCATAAATAACGTTATGAAACAACCTACTTCATCAGTGGGAATAATTACTGTATGAAAGGCTATTAATGTGTCAAATTCATTTTTATACAAACAGTTGTAGGCATTTTAAATTTATGAACCCATTATTACCTCTCAAAGGAGGTTTTGTTTTTGCTGGCATCTATCTGTCTATCTGTGAGCAAGACAAGTCATAAGGGTTCTCAATGGAATTTAATGAATGTTTTAGGGAATGTAGGTCATGGCACAAGAAAGAGGAGATAAGATTTGATCCAAACATGAACGCAGAGCCTGGAACATATAAAGCAGAGATCCCCAACCACCAGGCCACAGACTGGTACCAGGTCTCAGATCAGTTAGTGCCAATCCATAGAGAACCAAAAATAATAAACTCCATAACCCTTTTTCTGAACAACCGAGACCCGAAGGGTGTTTTATTTTGAAAGAATGAAGGATCCTCGCATATCCGCCTGTGCAGCTTGACTGCAGAGACTTGACACTTAAGCTCCGTGTCGCCGCTGGGATGAACGAAAAAACAACCTGAGATAAATTCAATGCGTGGTGCTCATGCACTCTTCCACTTGTGCTCTGGACATGGATATACATATTCACCAATCAGACATTACATTATGACCTACTACCCTGTTGGTCCCCCTTTTGCTTTATGCAACAGACTGTGATGCTCTGTGTATTCTGACACCTCTATCAGAACCAGCAGATCCAGGGTTTTTTAAAGGATGTATTAACCTTGTGTTAGGTCAGTTTTCCACATTTTCACTAATAACTCACTAAGAATGTCAGAAATGCCTTGGCTGAGCACTCCTAGTTATGATATATCATTATTATTATATAAAAGCTTAACAGAAGGCATCCTACACCATAACCAAAGCACTGAATATAAATTTACTGCTGCCAAGGAGGTTTTGTGTTGCCAGGATTTGTCTGTTTGTTGGCTTGTCTGCTTGAAAGCAAAAAAAACCCTTAATAAGTTATAAACAACTTTCATTTAATATTCTGGGAATGTTGGTCAAGCACAAGGAAGAAGTGATTAGATTTTGGTGGGGATCCAAATCCTGATGCAGATCCAGGACATTATTCAATGATTTGTTAACCTTGTGCGATAGGGCAGTTTTCCAAATTTTCACTACCAACCCAAAAACCTCTTTACAGCCTCAAATAAAATTTTCAGAGAATGTTGGTCATGGCACAATGAAGAGGTGATTACATTTTGGTGGCATTTGTCTGTTTTTTGTCTGTCTGTCTGTCTGTCTCTCTGTTGGTTCGTGTCTTGGCAGGACAACTCAAAAAGCTGTGAAAGTTGGTCACAGCACAAGGAAGTGATTGGATTTTTGTGGTCATCCAATGACTGATGTGGATCCAAGAATTTTTATTCTGGATTTGCACCAAAGAGCAGATTTTTCATATTATCCAGAATAACTCAGCTTAGAATGTCTAAAGACCTCAGTGAAGGTCTGTGCTCTCGCAACGCCTTTAGCTTTTGATGCAGTTTATGCTAAATGATTTTGCTTACTGCTTTTAAGTACTGATGTGAACCTCCTATATGCCGAAATATCTAATTTATTTACTTACATCAGTTTGTATTTTTCTAAGTTCCTTCAGCATTTATCAATAAAACTGATTTATCATCAACAACTAGGCCTGAGCCTGTACCTGTGCTGTGCTGCAGTCTGTTGTTTTTTGTTCTTCTTTGACCTCCCCGTCTGTTACAGCAGCCCCAGTCTGCACTTCTGTCGTCATCTCTTCAGTTGATCTCTGGCCACGGACCTCTGACTGCCCCCTCGCTTCCAGCAGGACCCTGTTCACAGCCGCCATGGCAGCTTCGCGGCACAAAGCCATAAGGTCTGCGCCAACGTAGCCCGGGGTGAGGCGGGCAAGCTGCTGGTAGTCAAATTCCTCTGGTAGCTTCAGCTTTCTACACAAAGTCTTCAAGATTCTAAAAGACAACAAGATGTAATAATGAAGAAAACTGTGTACAGCCTATCAGGCAGTCTTTTGGTAAATTACTGAACCACAATCTGACAGTTTTCTCAAGTTAGTTTACGCTGTGTAATGTCAGCCATTTTGATCAAATGAATAAAATACGCAGCCAAAGTCGGCAGGAGAAAAAGAAAAACTGGCGTAGTGACAGTTTTCCTCTCAGGTTTGCTATCTAAATTGTTAAAAAAGATCAGCTGTAGATTCAAAAGAGCTTCAAACATCAGCAGAGAGTCAACAGGTAACATGGACATGCAGGAATGATGCAGAAATCAGCGCCAAAACCAGTGAGTGAATCACAAAAATAAAACTTTGACAATAAAAATAACATCTACATTCTTTTGTTACTGACGGTGAATTCACTTTCTCCGTAATCCTGTATGGCTGACCTGAGACGAGCAGCTTCATCTGGAATACCCAAGCAGATCTCTCTGTCAAAGCGGCCGGCTCTGCGGAGAGCAGGGTCCAAAGAGTCGGGCCTGTTGGTTGCACCGATGACCAGGACCTGTGCTGTCACTGTCAGACTGTTCAAGTCTGTCCAGCAACAGAGAAAATGTCATTTCAGTGAAAGCATTCCTTAAAAACCATTTTCATTTTATCTCCTGATAATTTAGCTAGTTACTTCCTCTAGTTTTAAAATGGAAATCCATCATCAGCTTAGAAAGTCTTCTGAAGGTGAAACTTTGGACTGAGGAACACTTGAGGTCCCCAGTTCTGATTTATTGATGTTTGACGTTCTGCATGGGGACAGACTGGATGTGCAGCAGGTGTTTATTTGCGGGGATGTGTTCAGGATACCACAGCGCTGTGACAAACACCTCTGTTTAATATATTCTGTTTGTGTTCTCACAAAACGCTCAATGGTCAGGCACCAATAACCCCTCTAGAACACGATGCCCCCAAAATGCAGGCCTGCTCATGCACCATTAGTCTCTAAAAGTAGTATGGGAGGTAGAGCCTTCAGATATCAGGCTCCTTTTCTTTTCCTTTCCTTTTCCTTTGCCTTTCTGATAACAATACAGCTGACTCAGGATTGGACCGGCCCTGAAGCTGCAAAAGGCTTAGACTGATGGGATTTAGCACACTGAGATCCTCTCTCTCCCTCTAACTCTTCAACACACTCTCTCTCTCCATATATATATGAACCTCTTTTTTTTTTGGCAGGTTTCGGGTGTTTGTCTTGTAGGCTGCTATGGTTACTTGGTGTGGACACCCTGCTGCTGTGGACCTGCAAAGTTTCAACTACTACAATGGCTAAAACTTTACCTTTTTAGACCCTTTCATTATTACAGTTCCTAATATTAACTTCAAAATGATCAGTCTATTGAAATTCATGGTAGTTCCTGAAAATATTACATTTGTTTTACTGATTACCAACTTAAGCAACCTGCTGCTGTGGACCAGCTTGACTCAAAATGCATGCTATATCAACCAGCAACAGAAACAATATCATTTCACACAAATTCCCATTTTTGTAAACGTATTAAACCTAATTCAACTATCTATAAATCTAATTATCCACCTGCCGCCTTAATAAAAGGAACAGAAAACTGTCTGTACAGATTTTTCTCTAAGTCTTTTTTCTATTTATCTCAACCAATACACATTCAAAGTTTATTGTGGTCTATAATTTATGTCCTTGCACATTTTTTATCTTATATCTTTTGTAATTTTACCTTACACATTATTGTAATTGTGCTGTATATATTTGCATCTTAATTTTGTACATTTTCTTCATATTACTATTTTTCCATGTACACAATTGCTACACTAAAGGGTGAATAGAAATTTTTTTTCATTTTTCTGTATGTCCTGTACATATGGCAGAAATTGACTATCCCTGGTTGTTATTGCAGATATCATTATAACTACCTCTACAACCACATATGGAGGGGGGCCTTCCTTGTTTCCTTCAGGGGTATTAGATTATAGGGTCACCATAGAAAACTCGGAAGAAAAAACAGAAACCTTTTCCTGTATGTTCAGTGTATGTTCCTGCTAATAGACACAATGACTAACCAGCGCTCAGCATGTGATGCCATTAACCACAATGACCCACTCTGATTGGTCAGTGTAAATGACAGGTAACCAAAAGCTGTAATACTCATCATATCCTACCATCCATGCAGGTAAGCAGCTGAGCAACAATCCTCCTCTCCATGTCCTTAGATGCCACCTCCCTCTTTGGAGTGATGGCATCTATCTCATCTATGAACAGGATACACGGAGCAGAGCTCTGCAATGAGACAAAGATCCAAAAGACGACACATTTGAACTAATGAAAAACATCTGTGCAAGAGAACACGGACAATGTTATCTCCTAAGTACCTACAGTATGTAAACAGCTATACCGAGTATCTTCAGTGACGGATAACCTCTGCCCTCTTAATCTCCTACAGTCTCAGGGCTTTTGTTGACTTCTCCAGAGTGCGACACAGAAAAATGCTCCACTCACCACTGCCAGGTCAAACAGCTCTCTCAGCTTCTGTTCAGACTCCCCAGACACGCCAGACACGAGCTCGGGAGCGGACACCTTCAACATGGGCAGCTGCAGTTCCTAAAACACCAAATAACACACGCACAAAATGATTCAGACATTTTTTCAGCGCAGGACTTCACTGTGCACCTTCCTCAGAGTCAAAAATGATTTAGAAATTTTGAAAGTTTTAAATCACCAGATTTTTTTAGGTTAACTAAGGGACAATCAGAATGCTGCAATGTTACACAAATGTTGGTTTGTGTAATAATGTAAGAATCGTCCTGTTTTCCTCAAGAGTTAATAACGTCATTCTTAAAACATTTCTTAGATTTACTGAAACATTTTAAAATTTAGGAGGCAGCTCGGTGCTGAGGCAGGTAGTGCGCATGCCTCACAGTAAGAAGGCTGCTGGTTTGATCCCTGTGTTGGTCAGGGCCTTTCTATGTGGAGTTTGCATGTTCTCCCTGTGCATGCGTGGGTTCTCTCCAGACACTCCTGCTTCCTTCCACAGACCAAAAACATGCTGTTTGGTTAATTATTGACTCCAAATGGCCCTTAGTTATGAGTGTGAGCATGAATGGTTGTCTGTCTCCCTATGTGGATTAGATGGTGACCGGTTCAGGGTGCACCCTGCCTCTCGTCCAGTTTAAGCTGGGATCGGCTCCAGCTCTTCCCACCCTGAAAGGGACAGGTGGTAAAGATAATGAAAGGATGTATTTTAAAATTCAACAGTGAGGTGTTGTGAAATCGGTATGTAACTATAATTTCTGTTAAAAGTACACATAGTTATAGTTATACCATACACTATTGGTCAGTCCTATTAAAAAACATTAACTATTTCATAAACATAATATAACTGATAATAATTAGTACTACTAATAACAATATAAATCATAATAATTATCATATCTGAACTGAGGAGGTAAACCAAGCATATCAAAGTTGTCCATGTTTAACATGACACTTTTTTTCTTTCTGCACCTCTGCCTTCCAATGGGATTGGTGTGCTAGTTTTTTTTTTTTTTTTTTTTAATTGAAGAGTAGGCGACACATTCTTGTTTTTGCCACGTTTCTTTTTGGTACTTAAAAGTTGCATTGCATTTTTCTTTTTGGTACTTAAAAGTTGCATTGCATTTTTTTAAAAAACAAAAAACATAACAAAACGTAACACAGTTGTGCCATTACCAGCAAATTAGACATATTCCATTTCCAGCCTCAGTTAAAAAATGTACAGGGTTTATTTTGCATCATTTACAACAGGCATTGTAATTAGGGATGTCCCAGTACTGTATCGGTATTGGTAAAAGTACTGGACCAGGGCATCTTTTAATCGATCAGGAGTTGGAATCCATACATCATTTTACCTTGACTGTTTTTGTCAGTTTCTGTAAGTTTAGAAAACTTCACAACAGGGTGTAAAAGAGCGAATGATCCAGCTGTAGCAGCCCTGTGGCTAACATGGCAGTGATAAACAAATACTTTAATTTAGATAGCAATAAGAGTCCAACAGCCACTCTGCGTGTACAGCTTTCATTATGAGAGGAATTTTTTAATGACTTTTACAATAATGCTACTTGAACTTAGTTGAAAGGAATTAATAAGGGCATCTTGTTACTTAAATGTTTACCTAATTTGATTCTCAAAAAAAGAAAAAGTGTGTGCAGCTGTTTTGTCTTAGTAAATGTAAATATTGGATCAGGACTTGGACTTGGCAGATACTTATTATTTTTTAAAAAAATGGATTGGGATGGAGGGCCAAACAGCTGAACTGGACATCCAGTACAATAATCAGAGCAGACAGCCTGGTGCAGATAAGTTACAGTTCAGGGGTCTGAGAATATGTGAGGGAGGTCATGGGGACCTTGTATATTCTGACATATATGACTTCCATATCCTCCATCTTAACGTGTACAAATCTTCTTTAGCTGGAGTTAATATGTCAGCCCTTCCATCCCTTGAACCTCTTCAAGAATGTTGTCCAGTTTTCTGCAGAGGGGGGATCAGTTTTAGCCATTTTCCATTGACAGCTTTTCTTTCTGCTAGTACGAATATTTTAAGAAAGTATCCATTACCTCCTGTTACATCTCCTGGCAGGTCAGCCAAATAAAGTGCTAAAATGTGAGAGGAGGAATCTTTTGCATATCTGCCACATCACTCCTGCAGTCTCTCCAACATGCACACCCTCCAGATGTGAGGTATTTTTGCATTTTAGGAGTAATGAGGTAGTGAACATGATTTCTCAGCCAAATTGGCGCCAAGACAGGGAACAAGAAGTAGAAAACAGTTTTACCCATTGTCGTCCACTGTTGGAAGTTATCATTTAATTCATTCCTTTTCCCATCTTTTAATGTAGTTTGTCATGATACCTCTTCCCTTTGTGATATCAAGCTAAAGTTATGAGACTATGGACTTCGTACCACCCTTGCATACCTTAATAATAAACTGTTTTCCACTATTTCCCAGGTTCTTTTGATATTGTCTTGACTGTAAGAACCTAAAAAAAAAGTCTTTACCAGATTATACTTTTCTCTTCATGTGGTTTTTGTCACCTTTTAAAACTTGTTAAATAACAAAGGCAGTCAATTTATTTCCACTTTGCAGAGTAAGAGATATTGCCTTATTCAAAAATGTTGCTTTTTACATAAGAAATGAAAACTTCTCCTTCAGTGGATCCCAAAATTTTGACCCTCGCTCTGCTCAGAGCAGCACATATCTTGTTCACTATGCCAGTTTCACGCTACCTTACTCTCCAAACTCCAATGTTTTAGTTTGCTATGAATCTCAAGCTGTCATCTGTTTTATGTAATTCAGAGCATTGCCAAGTAACTAATATAAACACTTTCATGAAAAGTAATCCAAATCATCCCTTATTTCCAACTCAAAATCCAACCTACACAAAGTAAGACTGTGCAGTGTTTAATTATCATCTTTTGCAGCCCTGAGTAGATTCTGACTTCTCCTGCCTGCTGTGAGTGCATCGTATCAGTTCTTCAGTGGAGGGATCAGGGTCAGGGTACATGTGCATGTTTTAGTTTGCATGGATGGTCAGTTCATTAAAGGCTGTTTAAAAAAGATGTATCACAAACGACAGGCCAGGCCATTTCCAAATACTAACCCCAGCGACAGCCTGGGCCAGCAGGGTCTTTCCACAGCCAGGAGGTCCATGAAGGAGAAAGCCCCTCGGAGGAACCATTCCCAGCTGCTGGTACACCTCTGGATGGCGTATGTGGATCAGCAGCTTACAGATCTCCTGCAGATGGCAAAAAGCAGTCAAATGGAATTAAGACATTCATATTCATATACATTCATATACAGCAGCAAAGGTCAGAAAGGTCAAAGGTACTCACTGTTAACGTGTCTTCATTCCCTCCTACATCCTCAAACTTCAGAGCAGGATACTGCAGCTCTGGTGACTTTGCTTTTGCTGAGAACACATTTTAAAAGAAACTTACTTATTCATCATATTTACTTTGTAAAAGCTCAGGTCAAATAACATTGTTGTGCTACACGTGCTAAAAATCCAAACAGTCAAGTTACTCTGGCACGGGTAGTGTCTGGTACCTTTTTTATTTGGGTTGTGAGAATCAGCCGTTTCAGTGGAGGTCTTGTTTCTTTTTTTGTATTTTCTGTGACTTTTTGCAGACTCCAAAAGGGACACATCTGTCTGCTGGTGACACAAAACCAAGACATGAGTTAGGGACTTTCAGTGAAATTCAGGAAAAGGAGTTTAAGTGGCCACATTAAACTCCTCTTTAATGACTTGTTTTGCTTTTAAACTGAAAATGTCTCGATGGAAACCGTTGGTCATGCAAAGTGCTAAATCAATCATAAAGTAAAATGGTCCTGAGAATCCAAATCATGCTATTTTTAAGAAAATAGCAAAATTTTAACAAACAATTAAAAACCTGAATTTGTTAGGACAGAGTCTCTCTATTTTAAACAGTTTCATTGAAGAGGGTCATACCAGCCTGACCCCGGCTGTTACACGACAAACCTTACTGTGATACGCGTGATATCTTAAACCTGTATTTTACTGAGTCTTATCTTATCCTGTTAAAGAACTGTGGGGTACTGTACTGCTGTTTTTACAGACATAAATCATATGCAAAAAGTTAGTGGGAATATTTTGATCTATAAAAGAAAGTTTATTCACCACTTTAATGAGAACAAAAATATTCTGATGGATCTATAAAACATACACAGTATGTATATTAAATAATGAGACTGCACTTATGAGGACAAAACCACGTGGTTCAAGCTAAGTGTTATATACCAAAGGTTGGGTATTCACTGCTCTAAGTTACAATAGATGAGGTCTTTGGTTCACTGCTAGCTACTGATTGGAGTGCACATGCTTTTTAACCTGGCACACCAGATGGACAGGTCATTATTCACTGGTCCCATTAGAAAGAGTCCATAGAAAGTGTTTGGGAACCTTTCAAAAACATATCCAGCAGGTGATTGGACAATCGCTCCACCAATCATATTTACTACGGCGAAATCAAATAATGTGGCAGGCGGCACTACTGCTGCGGTGTAAAGGAAAGACCATAAGCCACTTTGTAAGTCAAACTAACACCACAACAAGTCGGACGTGGAGTGAAAATATCCTTCCTACAGAGAAGTTTGTAGTGTTATTTGATAAAACTGCTAATGAAGCTGTTAGCGTCTATGCTAATCTCTGTATAAGCAGTGACTTCCTCACTTCCTCACAGACATTAAATCAGGCAGATCCAACTGCACCACAAGGTTACATGTTTTTGCTAAGGTGTTGGAAAAGGATTTTGCGTTAAATGTGAACATGACAAAAGTGTGTGCCAAAACTTCTGACTCCTGATCAAAAGGAAAAACCAAAGCAAGTTTGAGGAGACACTTTGAAACAAATTAAAGGAAACCCATGTTTTTATCAGGAGTGATTACATGTGGTAAAACTTTGATCTTCTATTTCGATTCTGAGACAAAACAGTCAGTTCACTGGAAAATGGCATCGTCACCAAGGATGAAGAAAGCACGACAAAGCAAGTCCAAATTCAAGGACATGATGATCCTTTCCTTTGATATTAAGGGGATAATTTTGGAGGAGTGGGATCAGAAGAGTCAAATGTGATACAACACAATTACGAACAGTTTCAAAAAACAGAGAAAAAGTCTGAAGACAGAGAGCAAAATTGTGGAAAAATGGTTTCATTTTTCATCAAAACAACGCACCAGCTCACACTGCACTCTCGGTAAAGCAGCTTCTGTCACGAAAACAGGATTTGATCCCCCTCCCTGTTCACCTGATCTAGCTCTGAGTGACTTTTTCCTTTTCTCTTAAGATCAGTGCTCAGAGGAACACATTTTAGTCAGTGTCAGAAGTTCAGTAAAGTACAGCAGAGGTTCTGAGACAACTGTCTGAAGAAGACCTGCACTGCTGTGATCAGTGAAGACCTGAATGCAGCGTAGAGTTGATGCAGGAGGGGAGGAGATATTTATGTTGTGTATGTTCGTGTTTAATAAAACTGAATAACAGCTTTAGTCTTCTTTCCTAACAGCCATATCTTGCATGTCTAAATCTCATTAAACTGAGAAATTCCCATCTACCGAGCGTTCTGTCATTGGCACAAAACAACTTATTCCTACTCAGTAACACAAAAGAGAAGAAATGTCCTTTGAATTCATGACTCGATAAACCCTCTCCTGCCAGGTACTTACATTTGTTGCAGTATTCTCTGGCTCCTCCTCACACAGGTCAATGAGGATGTTTTCTTTCACAGGGCCTTTATTTTTATCTATGAACCAACCCCCTGAGGAAACTGTGGTCCCTGCACTGGCAGGGGGGTTGGCCACCCTTGCAGGGCTGCTGGCAGCAGGCTGGTCCCTCCTGGGGGAGCAGGCACTGGAGTCGGGCTGTCCCTTGCGGTACAAAGACGTGAGCGAAGTGTTCATGTGGTTGCTGGGCTGTGGAGGGCAAATGCAGCAAACAGGGACTGTTAAACCTCAGGTCAGTTTGGCATAACATTGTACAAAGTCATGTTTAATCTGCTTAATAGACTAGCACTTTTACACTGGTCTATTCTCCTAAAAAAGTTAGCAAAAAATAATTTCGTCCATTATTTTCCCCTTTAATAATGCCAACTGGTGTTGTATTTTATATTGATGGAAAGCCTGATTATCAACTTTACAAGGTCCAACTTGTAAGGATTGTGCATTTGTGGGATGAACAACACAGCTTCATGTGTGGGTAGGGCCACTGCAACTGGAAGCTGATGTACACAGAGTGGCAGCCTCATTTGGTGTCAGCCCTGGTACCATTTCCAAACTTAGGACCAGGTTCTGTGAGACCCAAGAAGATCAGTTCCTCACCCTTGATTCACTAAGGAACTGATTTTGGCACTTTTTTTAGGTGCTACCGCACCTTAAGCTGTGCTGTTCATGCCATGAATGCACGATTCTTACAAGTTGTACCAAGTTGTGAAGATGACGAATGAGGCTTTCAAACAATATAAAATACAATAGAGGGAATAATCAACCGATATAATGTTTCAAACTTTTTTGAATAGCAAAGAACTAAGTCATCTGCTCATTATTTCCTTATATGATGATTTATTTTGATTTCCCTCTCATAAATTGAACAGGTGGGCCTAAGAAGAGATAATATGTGATCATATCAAGAAGTTCAACACTGATTGTAGAGACACATCATGCCTTACAGTGTTTCCCAGAATCAGGTCTTCAGTGTCAGAGGACTCTGAGTTGCTGCTGCTGATTTCGTCCCTGAAAAATACAGAAAATGATATTAGTGCCACATTGAAAATGAGCAGCAGGAAGCAGAACTTTCTTGCCAAGCTTCAATCTACGACGACTGTGAGTGGCCCAAAGCTGCAAGATCCAATCAGAGTCTTTTAAAGCAACAAGAGGTGGGAGCAACGATGTGACGACAGCAGGAAGTGACTGCATGTCCAGAGATTAGCATAGATGCTAATAGCTTCAGTAGCACTTTTATCAGATCTGGACCAAATTTCTTTAAGTTAAAAACAAACAACACTGAAAGCATTTCTCAATAGAAAAGATATTTTTGCTTCACTCCCGACATGTTTTGATGGCAGTTTGTTCTACACAGTGGATTACATTTGGTATTTTACACTCCAGCAGTAGCGCCCACCTTCTACAATATCTGTTTGGCCTGTAATCAAAATGATTGATGGAACGATCGTCCAAAAATTGGGAAAAAAGGCGTTCAGGTTTGCGGCCCCACATACTTGGAATGAACTACAAAAAGACCTGAAACTAAAAGATCTGGTTTCGCTGGACACTTTTAAAATGATGTTGAGCAACTTGGTGGCGGACACATCTGGCTGAAGATGTTTTGACTGATGCACTTCATCAATTTTAGCAAAATTGGCTGTCTGAAATTGTGACTTTTCTTTCATAATGTATTGAAGTCTGGTTTTATGTGTTTGATGATGGCGTGTGTTTGTCTAAAACTGTTGAATGTGCTGCTGTCTTGGCCAGGACACTCTTGAAAAAAAGATTTTTAATCGCAATTAGGTTTTTCCTGGTTAAATAAAGGTCAATAAATAAATAAATAATCACCTGTCAGATATGCTTTGAAAGGTTCTGCCTATTTCCAAACACTTTCTATCGGCTCTTTCCCAGATGGACTCGAGAAATATATTGAACAGTCCATCTGGTGTGCCATTAAATGTGCATTAAGCGTCTTTTTTCCAAAATTAAGCCACAATTTTGCCCACTTCTGTCTCTTGTCTGCCATGATTACATTTTTATCTTCTTTGTCATCATCTCTGTGAACTGCATCAGATGAGAGTGGCATGTAGAGCAGAATAGAAGGAACTGATAAAGGAAATTGTTTAGCAAAAAGACTGGCATATCGATTCACTGAAGGAGGCGTTATCGATTTTCAACTGGAAATGGTTTCGATTCACATCTCTTGTCTCAATGATCTAAATCCAGCAGTAAAAATAAAGCAGGCCTCTTACTCAGTATCATTGTGGCTGTGTTTGGCTCTCTTTGCCAAGTGTTTGCTCTCCAGATCATTCAGTCCAGACTCCTTTGTGATTGCCTCGTACACTAGGAGGGACAAATGGAAAGAACAAATCAGTTTTCTCCACCATACATATTTCGAAAATGCTGAAAATGCACTTCAATCAATCAGTCAAACTTTATTCACACAGCACATGTCATACAAATTAAATTATTGTTCCAAGTGTTTTTCAGGAGGGCGGAGAAGTGATTGACAAAAGATTAAAAGTAACAATCACAACAATTAAGGATATTTAGCAAACAAACACTCAGCTGAGGTCCATTTACTAAGCAGTATTCAACTTTAATAGTAATGATAATAATGATAGGTAGGATGTCAAGACGGATTTGGAAACTAATGCACACCAATATAGCCAAAGCAAAAGAAACAATAAAATCAAGATGACTGATAAAAACATGAGAAGAAACAAGAGAAAGAAAAGCAATAAAACCAAGAAGCAACATACAAGAAAAAAAGCTAAAATACATTTAAAAATCTAACTTGTTGATTGTGAATATAAATCTGTACTTGTTTGATCACTGAATATTAGAATGGCCTGACACATGGCTCAAAATGATCTAGGGCTGGGAGATACACAGAGTGTTTTAGAAAAAAGATATAAGTCTAGACAGTGTTGTTCATATCAATATTGTTGCTCTAAATTAGCATTAACAAAGCTGCCATTGTGGGTTATTCTCTTGACTGTGTGTTTGACCCTCCCTGCATTTCTTCCACTCAACAAAAGAAAAAAAAAAAAAAAAACAGCCCGGCCCGTCCTCTGCTCACTTATGACGACAGTCATGTCATACTCACCAACATGGAGGGAAAGATGGTAAAATGAAAAATAGTGGCTCTATGACTGGTGTTCAGATCTCAGATGAGCATCAGAATTATGTTTTTTGCTAACGATGCCAAAACAAGTGGCAGTAAAAGCTTGAGTATGAAAAATCTTTTCCACATTTTAGATTAGCATCCTAATGCAATATAAAGACTATCTCAAGTTTTAGTAACCCTCTGATTTAAAACAATCATTTTTGTCCATATCACCCAGCCATAAAATGGTCTCGTGTGTTTTAATGATTCTTCTTTCAATATCAGAGTGTTGACTTCATCTCAAATAAAGGCTCTCTCCCCTGAAGTCACAAAAATGTTTTCTATACAATATGACTAAAATAAGGTTAAGAATTATGGTGTCCAAAGCATGGCTTGGGGGCCAACTATGGCCCACAGAAAATTCAAGAAATAGGGTGATATTTGGCCCACATTAGAACATGAGGCTAATGTTTGGGCAATTAACAAGTCAGGCAGACTACAGCATTATATATAGCAGTGGTTCCCCACCTGAACCACCCTACCCCACCAGAGTTGTACTTAAGATGTACGTAAAAAGCTGTTATAAAACACACATTCTCATGCAAAAACCATAAAAGAAAGTATCGACCATTTGCAGACGTGTGACTGACATGATGTTATTCAGTTCTGTGGACAGCAGAAGAACAGCTGTTATCAATATACTTTCTGATACTTAACAATCTCTAAAGTAACATAAAGTATCATTTATATAGAACAAAATGTCACTGAAGCTGCTTAGACCAGTGTTAATTTTGACAGCACTTTTTAATTTAATTGTAGTTATTGTCTTTTGCCTAAAATACCTTTAGTTTAGCACCGGACCTTGGGGGATCGAGCTTTCACCATCGCCGCTCCCACCCTCTGGAACTCAATCCCCCTCCATATCAGAAACTCAGGCTCTCTGTTATCATTCAAACAATCACTCAAAACTTACCTGTTCACAAATGCATATGACCCCTAACCACCCATAATTTTTGTTCTGTTTTATCCTTTGTAAAGTGTCTTTGAGTCTTTTTGAAAAGCGCTATAAAAATTTGATGCATTATTATTATTATTATTAGTTTTAGTCATAATTTAGTCATCTAAATTGTTTTAATTTTAGTCTAGTTTTAGTTGATAAAATTTCTCAACATTTTAGTCAACAAAGATCTACTGTAAATTTAGTCAACTAAAATATGAAGGGTAAAGTGTAAGGTGTTTTTTATGTTTCCTTGAATTTCTGAAGTCATGTTTTACACTTGGATAACATGAAACACCTAATAACCCTGTACTGAATGCTAGTAAAGTTTGAATGTATAAATTAACAAACAAAAATTTAACTTTTGTGTGAAACGCAGTCACCTTTTAGGCTATCTGTCAGAGCATCTTGGTTACAATACCAGAATTGACAACAAACAGTGAACCTGCTCTACATGAATACATCAATTCATAAAGGGAGGAGCTCTGATTGGATCGCTTATCCAGCCACCATGAAGCTAAGGCAGTTGTGATTGGATGTCCCTCTTAACTCATCCAACCTTTCCACACAACCAAAGTAGCTGTGATTGGATATATTCCTAACTTGTCCCTACTTTCTACATGACCAAATTAGGTCTGATAGGATTTAAGCTCTGTCAAACATTTTCGTCCAGTTTTTATTTTTTGACAAAAATGTCAGTTAATTTAGTTTTAGTTTTTGTCCATGTGCACTTGTTTTTATTCGTTACTGTCCAGTTTTCATCAGGGGAAAAAAGGTTGTTGACGAAAACTATGACAAAAATAATTAGTCGACAAAATTAACACTGGCATAGACCAGACTAAAAAAGCCACTGCACAGTCAGACAGCGTGTGAATCAGCAGTTTACAGTGAGGCTCAGACATCCACTGCCCAGTAAGACGATGTGGGGATCTTTCCAGGGATTACGACCGCTGTTCGTTTAAGCTACATGAGGAGACTTGTATGAACACTGAGTACACAAAGCAAAAACATCTGCTTGTGGAGACTTAGAGGGTTGGAATGAAAAATGTCAGAAACCTCAATGGGAACTGGAAGACATGAGAACATCCAGGTCATCTGTGGATGCAGGTGTATACATTTTGGGCTAATGTTGTCAAATTCAGTAAAATGCCAGGATGACTTGGTAAAAACACCTCAGGACGTTTCAGGATCAGAGGATACTAGTAACTGATGTATGTAAATCTGCAGTCTGAGGCACTCGTCATGCAGATCCTCCTGCTGTAATTTATACCTCTACGGAACCAAATCAGCATTTTTCAAGCTCAAAAGACAAACTAGAAGAACCAAATGAAATCTTCAAAGTAAGCGTTCGGCTAACAATGATTGATTAGTAAAAGATACAGCCATGTTTCCGATGATAAGTTCACTTAGCATTAGCATTAGCCCACAAAGTGTTTCTGTTGCATATGATAGTTTAAGCTTCGTGAACTGACTTGCAGATATATAAAACGGACCTCTAAAGCCTTGTTAGAAAGGCTTTATATTTATTTAGTGTAAACATCCTTTAAGTTACATGCTGGACGGCATCGTTTTTTAACGTCCAGCCATTATGGAACAGGGTGTGATGTAACATGCAAACGGTAAATAAACTAAGTGTGTAAATCACTGTTTCAGGCAGTACATGTGAACCAAATTTCGACAACCTCAAAGCTCACAGAGCCTTACGCCTCCCCCTTGGATCCTCTAGTTTCTCCTTGGGGGGCCCGTACCCCAGGGTAAGAAACAAAGATATACAGAAACACAAATCAAACACATTTGTTGTGTTATTTGCTCTGTCTCATGGTCTGATTTACAAAAATAAAGAGCTAACACTCAGTCAGTGTTTCCCGCCTCCGCATAATGAAGCATTTTTCTTATTCTGAGGCTGATCCATGACACACAGGGTTGATCAGGGCTCTCTGAAATCTGTTTGGCCATCCTGACCTTGAAACATTGATTGGCTATTTTCCTCATCAATTCATGAGTGGAGACATGAATATGGGTGTTTTTCACCATAATCATACTCAATAACTGATTAGATCGGGTTCACTAACTTTACTACACTTAAAGTAGGTAAATCAATGTGGCCCAATCATCTTTACCCTGTTTGTATGTGGAAAAAGTTTGGACATCCCTAAAGTGTCTCACCTTTTTCAACTTGGATCCTGAACGCCGTCTTGTTTCTTCTGCCATACTCCATTCTGAGGGTGTGATAAAACCAAACACACGGTTAACTGACAAACAAATAAAGTCCGCATTCATAAAAACATTTCAACAGAACAAATGGAGTCTAATCGGATCAGCCTGCAGGAATGTAGTAGTGTAGTGCTATACAGATGAGTCACACATGCATCTCATTGTTGTTGGAAAAACTAAATAGTTAAAATAAAGAGAGAATATTAAAATAGAATTGAATAAAAGCAGCCTTCACTTAATGGATAACTACATAATAACAAATGTCAAAGACAGGATCATGTCCTGAGTTTGAAGCAGAACATCATGGATATGATGAACTTGCCTGTACTGTCTCTGAAGTTCAAGGGCAGCAGCTGAGAGGTCCACATACTCACTGCTGCAGGACGCCAGGTACTGAAAATGATGGGACACGAATCAGGTATCACACCATGAGGTGTCACAAAAGAGGAAAAACTCTGTTTTATTTAAATTCAGTGATATTTTTCAGTGTCAAACTTTTTCTTCAATACTTTCAATTCACTTTCTACTGTGCTCAGAAGCTGCTTCAAATCCTTACCAGAGTGCTAAAGTTATGTTACTAGAAAATAAAACAAAATGTAAAATGTTGGAAACATTACAATCACCATTAATATACAGTATGTATAGTTTGGGGCCTAACACAGACCCTTGAGGAACCCCACAAGTGATCTTCAATGAGTCAGATTTAGCATTGTTTAGCTAACCCTCATATTGATATCCCTCTAATTTTCACATTAACGTATCATGATAAACAATGTCAAATGTCTTTTTTTAATTCAATGAATTTAAAAGAATTTAAAAAGCCACTAAAGACTTTTGTAACTGCACTTTAACATTCACAGTAAAGACTTATTTTATGTCTGGTGAAGCAGATTCATGACGATGAGAAACAATAACGTTGTGTGAGAGTTGGACTGTCAGTGACTGATTCAGTCTCGCTCAGGGATGCTCCTTTTTCTTTACTGACCACAACAGCTCATACGTCGCTCATACCTGCTCCAGCCTCTGCTTCAGCCGACTGTCCAGCCAACCACCACCTCTGTTCTTCATGTCTGATGAGCTCTGGGACTGCAAAGGCACAAACAACAACGTTATGACAAAAAAATAAATGGATGCACAATATTGTTGTATCTGCAAATAGTTGCTTTAAAAGGTTATTTAGGTATTGGCAGATTGTTCCAATATATACAGCTGATATTTAAGCAATGCGAATTGGTTGTAATTATCTAATACATAAGCTACAGTATTGGCAGAATGTATGAATGTACCATAATGGTTTACGTCATTATCACTGAATTTTCATTCTGTAAATCAAAAGCATCATTTATTAAAGAACTATACATATACACACATTTATAATATAAACTTTATTTTAAAAAAATCTAACTTTGATTTAACAAGTACCTTTTTTCCTAAATTATTAAAGCCTTATTTCGTCATACAAAGATAAAAGCAGATAACAAATACAATGCTTATGTTTATAAGCTGAAAAGCTAAATAACCAGTTATAATTAATAAAGAGGGATAGGATTTATTTATAGAAATTTACACTTCTTCCCACTCCTTCACAGGTATATAACCTTGATCCTTGTACTAACTTTTCTTGCATTACATTTTTCACTGTTTGTTATAATGTCTTTATTTATGTCTGTCTTTTTACTTTTGCATTTTGTTATAAGTTAGAAATAAACTCATCAATAAATCAATATTAATACCAACAAATGTTGATGTTGTGACACCGGTTGATGTCGAACTGATCGGTTTAAGGTTTTGTTATTTATGTTTTTGTTTTTTACTCAGTAAACAGATGCAGCTACAAATGTAACTAAGAACAATCAGGATAAAACATCCACAAGTAAAAATACTACTAATAATAATTAAAAAAAAAAAACTATGAAGGAAAAGCACAGAGAGAAGAAACTCAATGACTGCTGCTGTCAGACATGTTCGTGATGTCCGAGCTATCTAAAAAGCATACTTGGACTGCATTTTAGTGATTCATGTATTTATTAATGTATTTATTTTCATGTCCAGCTCAGCTGTCAGTGAAGCAGGGCTCACAGGTATCAGGGTGAAACTGCAACAATCAGATCTGATCACTAGACCACAGCCCTGTCAGAATCTATCCGAGGACCAGGGTCAGGACTCTCCAGCATCACTTACCTGATCAAAAACCAGACCACATGCTCAGGGGTCTTAAATCCTCTCGGCCAAACTCACTGTAAACACTTTCAACGAAGAGACCGCATGACTGCAAAGGAACCGTGCTGACCCGGAACGAAAATGTCCTACATCCGTTTGATGGTTTTCAAAATAAAACTACGAATACATTTTCAAAATAAGACCACTGAAGCGCCGACATTGACTGCGCGTCCTGGTACATCTGAACCGAGGGTGGAAGATTGAGCCCCCCCTTTAAGAGCACAATGTATGTTGTGCCCCCCCAAGACTACCCCATGCACCCCCCAAAAAAAGAGTTTTGTAATTGAATCAATAGCTCATCAATATTTTATAATAACTATCAATAAAAATGTAACACTCTACATTAACATTGTTAAATGTATATGTCTCATCTTTAGGTATTTCTTTATTAATCGTTTTTTTTTTTTTGGGGGGGGGGGGGTGTATCTGTCTTTTATTAATACGTTTATTAATAGTTATTAATAGTTATTAATAAGTTATTAATAAGCAAATAAGTTAATAAGTTTTATCTCAAAATTTTAAGAAAATCATATCATCTTTGCCTCGTATTAAATGATTCAATATTATTAACTTTTTTCAACATTTTTCTGCATCATTTGAAATTAAACAAGGACACAAAATTACACGCTCAAAAGTGAGTATCTTCAATTAAATTATATGTCTTTTATTCTTTAAAAAATAATTAAAAACAGCTTTTAGAAAGTTACAGAAAGTGGACATGGATTTTTTTAAGTCCAATTTACAAAACCCCCCATATTTAAAGGTCCTATTTCTTTCGAAATCAGTTTTCTTTGCTTGTTATTAATTTTATTTTCTTTATTTATTCTCATTACAATAGCCTCCCCTTCCCCATCATATCCCAGTATTTCCAAAGAGGAGGGAACAAGAGCTGCATCTGATCATTTACAGAAAAAAAAATCTGCATTTTTTTATTCAACTTAAATCAAGTCCTTGCTGAATAAACATGTAAGTTATGATCTAAACGGTCAAACACACCGGGATATGAGAGCTTTAAACTATTTGACATTTTTGTCAAGTGTTTTTTTTTTGACTATTTAAAACTAAACAAGAAGCAGATGTCTTTTAAGAAACGACAAATATAAGAGGTATAAAAATAAAACACTGTTCATGGGCAATACTTTTCTATTACATAAACTAGATGTTTAAAAAAACAATAAAGGAAGACCAAAAATGTGACTACATATTAGGCAAAGATTGTAGGAAATCATTATAAAAAAATGCAATGTATCTTTACTTTTCTTATTGGTTACAATTTTTGATGTTTGAATATACATACTGAATTCAGCAATGTAGAAACAGAAGTTGGAGAAGCACTTGGAGAGATTTGCTCTATGAATATGAAATTTTCCAACTGAAATTATGAGATTTGTTCAAACTTAAAGGATTATTTATAATTTCACAATAGAGATGATTTCATTAGGTTTAATTATGGTGATAACAAAATGCTGTGAGGGAAAAACGACTGAATAAATGAATAACTGTCTCAGACTACACAAAATGAACATTTTACATCTTTGTCTACAAACCTGGATGAATATACTGTTAGATTTTAAAGGTCCCACATCCTGGTGTGTTTAACAGTGTACATCATGTTCTTAGTGTCTCCTTAGCAAAGATTTGAATTAAGTTGAATAAAAAATTAAAATAAAATAATCTCGTTGAAGGATCAGATCTGGCTCTTTCCCCTCCCCTTTAGAAAATGCTCTGATCTGAGGGGGCAGGGAGACTGCGGAGGCTACAATACTGAGCTCTGTGCTGATTGGCTGCCCAAACAATGCCTGATGGGATTACGGCCAGCAAGATGGACTTCAAAACAGTCATGGCGTCTGCCTGTGATAAGCAGAAAACACACATGTAGGTGGAGGCTGTACAGCTCTGACATCATAAGCCCTGGAAATAAAGGAACAGAGCATTTTAAGGGGCATTTCCTGTAAAGGGGCATTTCTTCATGGAACTGTGAGTTTAGCTGAAGGTGTCATTATCTTCTGCTCCTCAAGCCCCTTCTAACAACGTTAAAAGCAAAAAACATTGAGTTTGCAAGACATGGGGCCTTTAAAGTGAAACTCTCTTTTATTAGAAATGCAAAACTGAAAGGGGCATAACAAAATTTATCTCTTGTTCATGTAATCTAGCTCTGAAATCCAAACAGCTTACCCTCTGGGGGGGTTTCCTTTTGTTTTTTTGTCACTTAGTTATGCCTCCCAATTTTAAACAGGGTATCTCAACTTAAATATTTTGATATCCTAAATAGTGTTTAATCCATTCGATTACACCTGAGGGAATTGCTTTAGCAACAGATTTAAACTCCTTAAAAAGTTTTTTGTAGTTAAAAAGATCGCTGTTCATCAAACAGATTTATGACAAATACGATGTCCCTTTCAATCCAGTTTTATATAAACTTTCACCTTTGACGATAATAATGCTGTTGTTCCGGATTATTTCCTTATGCGGTGAAAAAAACATGACTATGACTATAACCTCCACAAGAGCAGAGCCTGCTGAATTTTGATAGTTTAACTGGTAATTTAGTCACTGTATAAATACATCACAATAAAGATCCAATTCACCAGTTGTTTAAGTGTTTTTTGGGGTACAAAAATCCACAGAGGCTCTGGGAGTTCCAGCCATTTTTAAGCCATTTTATCTTCAAGGTATTATTTAAATTAAAAAACTCTGATGTTTCTAAAGCTCCTTCTGCTCTTTCTGAACTAATAAGTGCTTCTTCTTTATGAGATTGTTGTTTCTGTTTTTTTTAACTGTTCATAGACAACTCTCTTAAAATAATACTCTGTTTGTAACACAATTATTACATGAATGCAAACAAACAAACAAGCAATTAGCACTTCCTGGATCCCAGCCCTCAAAACTAAATGGGATTTAGAATACTGTTTTTGGATAAATGTCTGAAATAATGTTCATGATGAACACATGCACATGAGATTTTTAAGGTTTCATGGGAAATAATAAATTTTATCAGATGCTACCTACTTTGAAATTTTAAGCTTTGTTGTGTGTTTAAAATTATGGTTGCTAACTAACTGCTAACGAGGACTACAAAGATAGACAGGAACCTGATGGCAAACATTTCTGATTGTTTTTTTAATAATCAATAATTCATACACTATTGCCACAGCCATGAGGACCAACTTGATCAGGTCACTTGATTATGAGGAAACTGTAAAACAAGAGGTTAAAACAAGATGCTACACATTGGAAATATTTTAGTTAATTACGAGCTAATTATAAAAATTTTACTTTCCCAGATTAAGTTTAAGCTTGAAACATTGTGAAAAGTAGGTTTGTTTGTTAAGATCATCACAAAGAGCAGAACATGTAAGTTTCATAATCTTCTGTTTGTTAAAGAGCTCATTATCAGCTATAATCCAAAACACAATGAAAAATCCTACAGGCCTTAAGTGGGCTTGCTGTTGAGAGAACCAGTGTGATGCTAACTTTTGCATTGGCCTACAAAAATATGGCATCCCTGCATCACTCTATTTCCAAAACTGAAAAAATCGAAATAATATAAAAAAAGGACGTGACCTCAAAAATTCATCCCCCCTACAGTGAGAGCGTAAAGATGAAATAATCAGACTGAAGCTGTTTTCTAAACAATTTTATTGTTTGATTATTAGGCAGTAAAACCTGTCAGTTTCCCGCACACAATTATTTGGATGTTAGGTTTCTACAGCCAGCCTCAAGTGGACATTCAGGGTACTACAGGTTCTCATTTTACACCATTTTTAGGCCCTGAGGTTGCTGCCTGATGTTAAATGACGTCTGAAGAGGGACCATCCACTGCCAGCAAAAGGCGGGCCTGGTGATAAATTAATTTTCTGTTATGTTTTTCAAATTAAATTTGTCTATATCCAATGTGTTGTATAAAAATAAATAAACAACACAAAATACATATGAATTTTTATACAACATAACCTTTGATAAGTCACTGATAACGATAAAACCTCGAAGTCACGTAGCCATGTCTCTAAATATACTAAGTCAGAGGTGACAGAGCGGAACAGCAGCGGTGGAGACTTTTTGCTTTCACTTCCTTGTGAGGTGTCCTGACAGCTGTTCTTCCTCATCACAGACTGATAACTCACCGCCTTTCGGTCTTGAAGCAACCATGAGGGACGGTGTCAAAGCAGAGGACACGGCAGACTTTTGTCGCCAGGAGCTGTTAGACCTCTATGTTGACGGGTTTCTGTCACACTGTACAGAAGTTGGACCGTGTCAGGACGAGAAGCTGGTGGAGAGGGCGGCCCAGTTCCTCCTGAAAGAACCAGAACTCAGCGAGACCTTCACGGTCTTCCCGTTCAGACTGACAGTGAGTGAGGGCTGCAGAGGCTCCAGTGAAACCTGCTGGACATTTCTACAAAGTTTTATAAAAGCCACCGAGCTGCTGGAAACTCTCTGTGTTTATCTAGTCCTACAGCCTTGGAAGAAGGAAATCAAGACTCTGAAGGTGACTCTTTTCTTTATTATTATTATTATTTTTTTTCTATTTTCCACTACCCAGGGGCACAGCCAGAAATTTTGGGCCCCGTGAAAACATGCAACATTGGACCCCATTCTGAACCACAGTTTCTGAACCCAGGCATCTATCAAGCAGATAAACAAACAAATGAATATGATGAAATAAGTAGGGATGCATGACATTGGGTTTTTGCAGACTCAGTATGCTAATACTTCAAAACTTATCATTACTGATGCATATTTTTGCAAAGTGCAGGTATCTTCTTTAGTAAAACTGACCTGTTCCTCTCATTGTGGCAGCATATTTGTGTTAGAAATTGATGTGGACCAAGGAAAACAACATTTTATTCTCTGGTAGAAGACATTATTGTTGTTAAAATGTAAACTTTCATCAATAATAGGGTGAAGCATTGTGCTGCTGTCATGTATTTTGTGGGTATTACAGCCAATATATGTGATATGCATGACTTATATGCATGGCCAAAATATCGGCAGCAAATATTGGCAGAAATTTTAATATCTGCTAATACTGATATTTTACCTTTTAAGCTAACACCTGCCGATATCGATAATGTGCCAATAATATTGTGCATCACTAGATGAACTTTTAAAAATGGTGAAATGACCTGGAGGTTTATTGTCTAGCTTTTTGGTATTCAAGTATTTGTGTACCTTGTTAAGGGAGTAATTGGACAACATGTAAGATTAAGTGAAGCTCTTAAGTGGCGATAGATGCCAACTTTACTTAAAAAATAACTAACTGGCCTTTTTTTTAGAAATAGATTTTGATAGAAGTTTACATGTAAAGAATATCACAAAACTAAATTTTACTTATTGTAATTTTTTAATTTCTCAAGAATTTTCAATTTTTGTGGTTTTCATTAATATATGCTTGGAAACCCACGTCTCCCATTAGATGTTTTTTCCATTTAAAGTGTCCTATTAATTCATAACAACATATGCTTTGTAAAAACAACCTTTATGTTGTGATGACATTATGTTTGCTTCTCTGTGTATCTTTTAGACGTTTACAGGTCCATTTGTTTACTGTCTTCAGCCAGTTTTCAGCAGTTCTAACCTTCAGTCAGTCCTGGCCTCTATTGGATACCTATCCCACACTGCAAGGTAAGAAGCAAAGAGAGGTTAATCCAAGGTATGTGTGACATGGGAGACCCTTGTAGTCTATGTACTACTTCTTATTTTTAGAAACCTTAGAAATAGTATGTGGAGTCAAGACTTAAAAGAAAGATAGATATTAAGCACAATACAGATGTGTTCATGAAAGGCACAGTTGTTTTTTATTTTACATAACTCTAAATAAAATGTTTATCTCTGTTTCGGCAAATGCATTTAAGGAGTTTAATAGAAATAATTACAGCCAAGCATAGCTTTTCTAAAACAAATATAGATATTTTTAATGCTGTCATAACACATTTTCTTCAATGACATTCTTTGTTAAATGTATATTTAATTATTTCAAAATGACTGGTGAGCTGCATTAAGAGAAGAGGAGGGCCAGCGGTTGCCCATCTCTGCTCTAACTAAATCAGAATATTAGATGATGAGCCCACCTCATTGCTTTTGTTGGTCTCTTGTATGTCAGTGAGTACAGACTCAGTGAAGATGTTAACCCAGACAGATCCATGGTGGTGGGCTTTGAGCTGCTGCTGGCCAGGGTGGAATGTCACCGTTTACTGGGGCTTCATGACAGGGATCAGATGGGACGACAGGTGAGACCAATGTTTTAATTACATTAAACACCAGCTCATCAAACAAACTAAAAATAAGTAAATATAGAAATGCACATTGTTTTACCGAAGGCCACTTTGGCTGTAATGTTAGTTTGCAACACTTGTTACTGAAAAAACTTAATGAAAGATATACACAGATAAAAACAAGGAAAATATGATTTAAAGTAATAAGCACAGGAGATGTTTAAGTATTTGCTGTTTAATCAGAAGCACGACTCAGCTAACTCGACCAGTTCTACAACCTGCCTCTGAAAATGTGCCAACAGAAACATTTTTCAGCTCTCCTCTTATTTTGTTTATGATACAGCCCAGAAACAAACTTATACTGTGTACAATATCCATAGGTTTCCTCTTATCACAAAGCTATTCAGATAGTCTGTTGACAGTTGTTTTAGTTACAAATGTGATTGGTAACATTATTATTTAGCACTGATTCTCATTGTTTGAGCCTTTAGAGTTCATTCAAGAGCTGCTCATCCTTAACTGCAATAATTACCAATGTCTGCCCTCTTCATATTATAACCATAACAGTAATATAATTTTCTCTCTATGCAGATCTGTTTTAACTAATACTTCATAATTCTACTATCATAACCTTAAAGAGGGAGACATGAGTAGGACAAATTTACATCCAGGCAGCTGTAAACATATCTTGTTGCTTTGTGTGTTTATTTCTTGCTTGCCTCTCTGTTTCTGCATCTCCCTCAGTCCCATGCAGGGGTCATTTTTGCCCTCCACTCTCAACAAAAAGTCTATCCAGAGCTGTAAAACACATTTGTTTGAAAGTGTTAAGTTTTACCACTTGGTGTGATTGCTCCCTAATAAGGTGGTGCAGGGATGTCTTTTTTTGTTGTTGTAAAATCCCATATACAGTCAGCCTTGGGAACCGGAGGTGCTAAAATGCTAACTCACTATTTTGGACTCATTCCTTCACCACTATATTGATACCCATTATCACAGGTGTCTCAGGTTTCATGGTGTGACAGTTGTCATCTTCCTCTGTAGGAGTGGCTAGAGATCCTTCACAGGAGACTCTCACTGGAGGAAACCACAGACAGGATGGTGACAGTAGAGCGAAAGATGGAGGAGAAGAAAGAAGAGGAAGATGTTCAAGAGGTGCGGTAGAGTGGACGTTTTCAAGCTGTTGTACTCATATAACTGAAGTGAATGCAGTGCTGAATTTGAGACAATGCTTTGATTTTATATTTCTTTAAAACTTGAGCTTTGTGTGCGGGTTAAGTTGGTAAGGCAGGTGCTGCCTGCATAGAGACTACAGTCCTCGTCGCACAGCTTTGCAGGTTCAACTCCCAGTGTTGATGATGTGCTTAAGATAGAGAAGCAGGGCAGCGAGTCAGAGTGAGCTTAAGAACCAGCTTTTGTCAAACTACATCAGAGCTCAGGATGCAGACTGTCTGAAATACTGCTGTGGGTGCTTCCCCCATGAGCACATACATGCCTTTATCTCTGCCACGCATGCAAAAAAGAGCAGATGCATAAAAACGTTTTTTTTTTTTTTTTTTTTTTTTTTTTTCAAATCAGGAAATATATATTTTATACCACCTGTTTGTGTGGACTTACGAACAAACCTCAGCAGCTTTGACATGCCCACTTTGGGGTGCTGCTTCCAACCTTGCAGATGGCTCAGTGTCTGTAATCAGGCAGATTCATCTTGCCAAGCTCCAATCTACAACAACGTGTGCAGCCCAAATCAGCATCCTTTAGAGCAGGAAGAGGAACGAGCTACGAGTGAGATGACAGCAGGAAGTCATTGCTCATACAGAGATCACAGAGAAGCTAACAGCTTCAGTAGCAGTTTTATCAAATCTGGACCACATTCCTTTATCGAATGAAAAACAAATTACCATACAGACTTCTCAATAGTAAGCATACTTTGGCTCCACTCCAAACATGTTTTGGTTAGTGTTTGTTTTATGAAGGGACTCCCCTTCTGTTCTTTACACAAATGCAGTAGCACCTGCCTTCTACATTATCTGATAGGAGGGAACTGAATGTGATTGACAGAGTGATCGTCTAATCACCTGCTGAAAATGCTTTTGAAGGTTCTGCCCATTCCCAAACACTTTCTGTGGGCTCTTTTCCAGATGGACCAGTGAAATACATTGAATGGTCCATCAGGCATTTAAGGTTATGCTGCTTCAGCTCAGCCATTACAGCAGAGATGGACAACTTCTGTTGACAAGAGAGCCAAATTGATTTAAACCTAACTGCCAGAGGGTCAAATTGTTGTAATTTTTTGGATACTCTCAACTTAAAACTGCAGTTTCTCATGATATAACAAAAGGAACAAATGTACAACTCTGTTTCACTCAAATGCAACGTGTAATACTCAATTTAATGAACAAAACACAGAATTCAAGCCTGTTTGAGAGATCTTTTTATGTGAGATGCAGCACATCCTGTTTCACAGCTTCATTGGTTTTGTTATATTCAACACTAGATAATTACAACACATGTTATTATGCAGTGCAAGCAAAGCAAAGAAATATGTAAAAATGTGTGTTAATAACCAGTAAATACTCGGCAACTCACAAAAGAACATTTCTGAAACAGGTTTGAATTCTGTATTTAGTTCATTAAATTGAGTTTTACTACTTTCATTTGAGTATAAATTCATTAACAATTAAATAATGTCCTCTTATCAAAGTTATGCATTTGTTCCTTTTGTTTAATCATGAGATACTGCAGTTTCTAATCGAGTGGTGGGCCACAATGATAGAGCTGGTGGGCTGCACACGGCCCCCGGGTGGCCAGTTGCCCATCCCTGCATTAAGGTGAAGCCCATAGAGGGGTTATAGTCCTCAGGCTGTAGATCTGACCCTCGGCCTCTAGCCCACTCTCTCCTCCTCATGTCTCCAGTCTCTTTTTAGCTGTTGATTAATTAGCTGAAGCCCTGAATAATCGTTTTCAAAAGCCTCAGTCTGTACTGAACTCAGCATTTATTCCATCTTGCAGGTATCTCTTCATTTGAACAGCAGTCTGGGAATGAACCCTCTCCCCAAGCCTCGTCTTCGCCATATCAACAGTGAAGACCAATCCATAATGGAGATGCAGATGAACTACCCTGACCTGGCCTTTAGGGGCCGTCCTCTGCTCCCAGACAAGCCGCAGAGAGCAAACAGCTGGAGCAGTAACTTACTACATACATCCAGTTATAGTGATGCCACTGATCAAGGTGAAACTGCCGATGTCCCCAAAAGACACTCTGTGAAAAGCACCAGAAATACTTCTAGGACTAAAAACCGAGTTGGTCGTAAAGCTGATGACGTGTTTGTTACAAACAACAAATGCAGTGTGAACAGTGACAGGGACAGCGGTCAGGCTGCTGCTCCAGGAGACGGCATCAGCGGCAGCATCTGTGTCGCAGACGGTGGTCGAGATGACGATCAGCACAGTCGTTATCCAGCCATCAGCATGAGAGCTGGACCCCCAGGAGAGCAGAGTGTAGACCCGGAAGAGCCTCAGCTGGCAGCAGAAGCTTCTGCCTGGACACAACAGACAGCAGCAGGTTAGACACACGCACACATGCGCACACACAAATTTGTACATCAGCTTCACACACATCAGTGTTATTCTCTGTCTTCACAAAATGAACACACTATTAATGAAGCCCCTTTTTATTATTATCACATTATAATAAAGTTAATGATGCATTTTGATGCCTTACACTGTGTTTAAAATGTTGTCCAATCACAGTTACAAGCACTTGTGATAATATATAATGCTCTATAATAATAATCATGAGTCATTATAATAACAGTGTTTTTGATGATATGGAAACATCTTTCCAGTATGTTATATTGGCTTGTAACTAAAGGAAATTAAAAAATATTCATAATGCTTCATAACAGTAACGCTGACACACTGCAGAGAACCCCAAAAAAATGAATGAGATTAGATATGAAGTCAGCATATATGTGCGACTTATATTTTTGTAATACATAGTAGTCAATTTATAACATATTATTGACACTATTATAATCCATATCATTGATTATTAGTCACTGTAAGTTGTGATTAGATGTTCTAAGTAAAGTATTGAGGTCCCATGGGGTTTATTATGTAAGAGGTATACAGCCTCAGCTTTCATGTACCCCATGTACATTTGTCTCTGTGCACACACCAGAAGATAAATCAGTCTTTATTGGATAAGTACATGCACAGATCTATAAATGACTCATTTTTTTGTTGTTGTTTAAAAAATACAGGGGAAAAATAACTAAATGTAACAAGATCCAGTGTATAAATAGAGTGAAAGAAAGAAAACAAACAGTGAAGATACAAATGGAGGAAAGAAAAAAAATGTTATCCACATACTTTATGTGTGTGTGTATGTTTTTATATGTTTATTACAAAATTAATGTTATCCATATTTACATTGACTGTGGGATATGTGTACAAACAGATGTTAAAACTTAAGTGAATATGTATGTTGGTGCTTTATTTATCTATTTATTCATCTGTTACTGTATATCTGAAGGAACATGTTTATATGAATAGACCCAAATGGGTTTGGCGACATTTTTTTACTCTGCTGAACAATTGACATTGTTAATCGAAATAAGAAAGATTTATTTAAAAAAAGTTAATCTTATTTAAGATTTATACAGTCTTCAAAATTCAAAAGGTGAAACAGCATTTGACAGTTTAAAAAAAACATCGTAAAAGCTGACAATAAAAAGTGGAATACTGAAATCAGTCTTGCTGTAAAAACATAATAATCAGTTACTGAACAAAATCTGGATTCATCTTAACTTTTAAACACTAACAGTAAGAACTGAACATGTGTGATGTGCATAATATACAGGATGTAGCTCACGATAATGTTTGTTACTCATTATATTCGAAAGAATCAGAATGACTCATGATTACAGCATTACAGATTAACACAAGTATCATTATGCAGCATTTTAATATCTCATAAACTTCCTTATAATGTGTTGATAATTCATTCTGAAGAGGAGCTTTATAGAAAGTGTTGTATGATGTTTTTGTTCTAATTTCACAGCCTGAATATCTTCTGTTTGAGTAAAAATATAAAACTGACTTTCACAGACCCTCCTTCTCTGAGCTCCAAGGACAGGACGCAGGATGTTGTGGAGCATGAGGAGACGTCGGACCAGCCCTTTGTGCAGATGACCAGAGACATGAGGAGAAAACAGAGTGACATGAAAGGAGAGGAGAAAACAAAGAAAGAGAGGAGGAGGAAAGAGAGGAAAGCAAGCCGAGATGGACAAGCAGACGAGCAAAACCTCACAAAACCTGCAATGGAGACAGGCCCGCTGAGCTATGCTGCTAAAGGCCGCACCAGGTTCTCCAAGCCTGATCCTCTGGTGATGAAAGCCCCCTGTCCCCCCTCACTGCTGGACGTTGGGACAACAGACCCTCAGAAGACTCACGACGATGGCAAAGGGCACAGAGAAGAAACCGACAGAGCAGAACCAGGAAGAGGGGAGGAAGAGCAGCTTGCACAAAGCTTTGTCATACTGTAGTCGAGCACTGTAAGAAATAATGCCTTTTTTTTTCGCCAGTTTGAAATCTGCACAAATAATTTCTTTATTTGATCAGAAAGTTTGTATTTTAAAGATTCTGGCAGTGACAGCTTTAAAGAGGTCATTTTTGCCTTAACTCAGGTTCATAAATTCATTTATGAAGCCTGCTGATTATGTTCACAATCACTAATGTATCCCTGATAATGCTGTATGCTCTCTCGGTCTGAGATGCTCTGCAAGGGCTCCGCACCGTCCTCAGGCTTTGTCCAGGTCTTTTTGTGGGTAGATGCCTTTAAGTTCAAAGCCTTAGTTTATGGTGTTTAGTACCACAGGGAAAACACTGATGCTATAAAATATGTAGGTGTTAAAATCCATTAACTGTCTTTAGGTGTCATTACTGATGAAAATCTGAACTGGAAATCTCACATTAATTGCATAAAAGGAAAAACATCCAAAAATATTGCTCTGTTACACAGAGTGAAGGATTCATTAAATAATAAAGCATTGTACCTTTAATACAGTACAAGTCAATGATTGATCCATTTCTGACCAATTGTGTTGAAGTTTGGGGATGAGTGTGTAAAACACAAACTCATTCAATTTTGAGAGCTAATAGAGCAATCAGTCAAAGTTGATAAAGAAATCCATGAAGACCGTTATTTGAAAAGTTAAAAGTGTTATAGGTGGATTTAAGTATTCTTCAAAATATGGATTTAGCTCATAGTAAAATTTTACCTTCCAACATACAGAGGAGATCTGAGAGAAGAGTCATTTTACCTTAAAAGGGAACAAGATACTTAAAAAAACGAGATTTAGAGCTGAAGTGTTGGAACAATGCAGAACTGTGAAAGGGCTTGGTTACATCCATCATATTGAGAAAATAAAATGAAATATGAAAAAGTTTTGTTCTGTTTACGCAGAGTTGTTGGCTTCATTATTTTGTGATCCTTTTTGTTAGGGACAGTCTAAATCACATTGTTTTGTCTTATAGAGGGACATCAGGCTTCTTTGTCCTACAGCTATTTTTATTAGTTTGTGCTTTATTTTGAGCTTTGTTAATTAGTGCAAGAGAGATTATGTAAGATCATTCCTCTTTCTGCTCCTTTCATCATAAATGTGACTTTCTATTTTTGTATAAAATTTCTTTTGACTAGATAAACATTAAAAAAACATACACACATATGCAAAGCAACTAATTATCACATAAATATTTCAGTTTTTCACTTTTTCATTTCAACTTTTTGACAACTCATGCTTGATTCCTTAATGGCATATTTTTGCTCAATCCAATCTCATCCCTGAGCCCATAGCCCTGTGCCCTTATGTACTTTAATGGCATCAGGCGTAGGTGTGAGAACACAAGGCCTTGAGATCCCTCAAAAACCTGGGGAATGAGGTACACATATAATCACACCTCTAGAAAAAGATTATATGAGAAAGATCTCTACGCATGTGTTCTTGTTTCTTTTGCAAAAACTATATAAGCTCAAAATTAAAAATCAAAATCAAAAATATTGTTTTGTGAATATTTGTATGAAAAATTCAAGTTACTTTTCGAATGAGTTGAAAACAACCACAAAATAAAAATACCTTCATTCGTCATTTTTACTGAATGTTTACCTATTACATCCTTGCTTGCATTAACAATATCATCATTTAACAAAACTGTTGCTTTACAAACCTTGTTTATTTAGTAGTTTACCTCAATGATCGCGAACTTCATGTTATCAGTTTTTACAGTGAACTCTGGGTAAGTTCACTGTTAAGTCTGCAGACTTACATTAAGGCCCCCGTTACGACAACAAAAACGGCTCAAAACAGAGAGTTTTAGTTGCATTTGCTACTTCCATTTACACAAGAACGGTGTCCGGAGTGCCTGAATCCGCAAACTTTTGAAACCAGGGTCCAGAGTGTAAAGTTATTAAAACGTGTCATCTCCATCTAAACAGGAATCAGCATCGTCAGGGAAAACAGTGAGAAGCAACAACAACAGCTACCAAGCAACATGTGTGCTGCTTACTGTGCTCAGTTTGTCAACAAAACGTGGATTTATTGCAGCAATATTTTGAGTTTGCCTTTACCGAAAAAAGCGTAAGTGCGCAGATGCAAATTGTAACACCGCAGTTTCACAACAAACTTACATTGCCAACCACTGGCCCAACATACACACGATTGCGTTTTCAGTTGTTCTTCAGTTGGATCTGTGTGAACGTGCATCGTTTCCACACCGTGTGAACGCATAGCTCTTTCGAAAACGCAACAGAAAAACCTTTCAGTTTCTGGTGACAATGTTGTCATGTAAACAGGGCCTACAAGCATAATTGCTGCTGAAAAGTCCACATCAGAGCCCTCATGGACACTGAGTAAGGGGGAGGGCTGAATGTGCCCCCAGGCCTGCCAGCTGACACACCTTTGTCTAAACAGTAACCTTGCAGTGCAGATGGATCAGTCTGATTTGATATCTGTAATCGGGCAGATCCATCTTTCCAAGCACCAATCTCTAACGACTGTATTGGAACCCAATAGCAGGAAGAGATTAGCATAGACACCAACAGCTCCAGTGGCAGTTTTATCATATCTGGGCAGCATTTCTTCATCAAATGAAAACAGCACCAACAGAAATGACATTTTCCCTCCACTTCCAACATGTTTTGGCAAGAGATTGTTTCATGGAGTGGCTCAACTTCTTGTCTTTACACAACAGCAGTAGCATCCGCCTACTTCATTATCTGCTTGGCCTGTAATGAATGTGAGTGACAGAACAATCGTCCAATCACCTGTTAGATATGTTTTTGAAAGGTTCTGCCCTCCCCGAACACTTTGTGTGGGCTCTTTCCCAGATGGATTAGTGAATTATATTGAAAAATCCATCTGACGTTTCAGTTTATCTTAACAGCTCAAAACCTGTTTCGTTAAAAGCCGGAGGGAAAAAAAACTCAAAACCAAGTTGATACAATAAAATTTACTTATTAAAGTAGCAACGCATGTAACAGAACAAATCTTTCTTTATAAATAAGAATGACAGAGAAACATTACAACATGGCGTGGTCCCCTTTGGACAATCATTCAGTACATCTTTACAGATTTTCCATGCATTGCAGATGTGTAACTTTCACCGTTGTCTATGACGAAGTTAGACATGACAAATCAAGTACTCATTTAGCTTCAACTGTGACTGTATCCTGTGATCTGAGTGTGAGACATAAATTATGTAGATAAATAGATAACAGCTGATAACTCCAGTGTGGAATGATAAAGTAAATGTAAAGTTTTTCAGGTAATTTAACTGCCTCCACTAATAAATGCTTATATTATAGTTCAACTTTTATAAGATATGTTTCCATTTTTGCAGTGTAAAGATAGATGGTATTTTTAAAGTGCGTTTTATTTGCTTCAACCATTTTAATGATGGTTTGATTGGGTCTGAGGAAAGTCCGTACCAAATGAATGTTTTACCCCTTTAAAGCTGCATTCACACACTGACATTACGGCCAACTTTTGCCAATGTGCAGGGAAACATCGAGCCATGTCGTGGGAAGTCAGGCCAAGAGATGGGAGTCGTAAACCAATTTCAATTGAGAATCATTAAGAACGAGAAAAGAGAATCATTGATGTCATGAGTCTCTCTCCTTAACAATTCTCTAATCAATTCTTGCACTTATTCAGCATGCCTTGCAAATCAAAGATGTCATGCCTCATCAGAGGCTGTTAATAGAAATGATTAAAAAGAAGTCAAAAATCATGGCAGACAGGGGATAGCAGTGGTCATAATTGTGGCCTAATTCTCGTCTTGTTGACCACAATACCAGAATTACTGCAGATTTTTAGAAAGAAATGAGAAATGATTGACCTAAAAAACTTTTTTTGAGGAGTATATTTACTTCTTTGCAAAGCAAATTTGTAGAATTGACCCAACATACTTTTAGGTAACACGAAAATGATCAGAGATACCTTCTGGCCTATTGTTTTAGAATTAGGCCACGATTAATTCGTAGGCAATACCGGAAACTTGCCTGTGAATTCATCTGTAGCACAGCCTTTAATATAATGACTGTTATGTGTTTGTTTTGTTGCCAATGAAAAACTACGTTGGTCAATTTTTGCCCACACAGAAAATGAGAGGGAATCATTAAAGAATTAGATTGATGAGCAGAATCATTAATGGCATTAACGTCAATAAAATCTTACCAATTCCCATCCCTGGCCATACGGACCCAAGTTCTTCTCTCTGGGGAACGCTGAGGCCATCATCTCATTGAACATCATCTCTGCTGAGTCCCGCTGCTTTATCCTCAGGACTGGACTCCTGTCAAACAACTTGAGGCGCCCTTTTGGGGGCAGCCATCTTTCATCCTCTAGGCACGGTATCCACATACTGAGACCAGCCGCAGGTTGTGAAATGACACACCTGTCCGCTTCATACGTTCATTTAGTGATGTCACAATACCTTTGTACAATGAACAAAACCTACATTATGACAAAGTTCCCCTAAGTTGAGCACACACCATGTGTTACATCTAATTTAGCAAACATTTAAAATCCATCTACAAGTAAACAACATTAAACAAAGTAAAACCCAGAGAACAAACTGTTACCAAAATGTTGATGATTACTGAACCTTGGTCCACGTCAGCTACCTTACATTGAAATTATGACTTTTTTTAGACAGAAAATGTTTCCTTTTGAAGCACTATAGGTCAGGAGATATTAAATGTATTGTTTTGAAAGAAAAGACATTAAAAATACCAAACATTAATCTTGCAAACACTGACTGCAGCTCTGCTTGCTTCCCAAAGAGAAAAGAGAGAATTTGAGTACTGCTAAAAAATGTAAATCTAAGAACTATGGTTGGTTGTGCAAAAACTTCACTTAATCAAGATTATTACACTTCATATGTGTTTGTGTCAGAGACTGTTTGCAGTCAGTATTTTGTCACGGTTTTCTTCATACTGGTGAAGCATCTTCTCGAGGTCATCATCAGCGGGGATAACCTGCACGAACACAAGCAACAACAGACACACATTAATCAACATCTTCTCTTTAGTTTTGCTTAAAAGATCAACAAAAGCAGACATTACACATTTATCAACTACACTTGTACAAAGGACGTTTTTATTCCTGCTACACTTCAGTGGCCGCATTTAAAACAAAAGTCAAAAATAGAAATGTTCTGGTCTAATTAAATTTTTAATGTTAAATATTTTTAATTTTTCCAAACTGAATGTAGTTTGTAGCCTTTAAAAGTAACATCAGTTCTTTTTACTAATTATGATACATTACTTTTTATCTGGGGCTGCCCTGTTTTTAATGTCTGGGTTTGATCATTACGCTCGTTCTCCTGGTTGAATGTAAAACAGTTCAAAGTCTTTCCAGATAAAGATGTTTCAGTCCCAACTATTTTGGGGGCTGCATCAATACTTGAAAGCATCTCAACTACTGCAAGAAAGTAAAAACAGTTTATCCCCTCACATTTCAGTGTTTGATTATATTCTTAGGGCCGGATGTGAAGCCTTGGAGGGCCTGATGTGGCCAACTGTGTCACACACAATATCAGCGCCACATTTGTGGATGCTTGAAATAGGACGACAAACGTCTTTTCAAATTTAGTTTTTTTTCTATAACGAATTCAGAACCATAGAGAGAAAGAACTGGGATCCTCACATTAATCATTTTCACCACAACTTTTGAATTTAGTTGGGGCACATGTGGCACCCGCTCCTCATTGTAGAATCTACAATAAAGACTGAAAAAGACAACCGCTCATGTTACTCACCAAAACAGGCGCAGGAAGAGGGAAGGAGGTACGCTTAATGAGCCAGTCCTCATAGAGCTGGTGAATGGACTCGAGGTACTCCTGATGCATGAGTGAACACAAACATTAAGGATTGACGTCTATTTGGACATGAAGATACAGTCATTAACTCAAATGTCCATTTCTGATACTCTAGAATATGTTTATGCCCCTTCATGTTGACTGATAGCTTCATCTGTTCTGCAGTAAAACATCCGTCAGCTCCCTCACCAGTGGAATGACTTTCTCCTCTTCTCTGCACCTCTGTTTTAGCCTCTCGTGGCAGGTCTGAGGAGAAGTCTGCAGGTAAACTGGAGCCAGAGGACAAGATCAGGAAATGTACACAAAACAACGGTGAACTAAGTTTGTTACAAAGTTGTGGCTGCCTTTCAAGAAAACACAAAAATAATAATTTGAAAATTAAGTACAGAGGGTATTAGAGAGATATTCATCACAATTATATCCAAAAAAGATTATAGTTGTGAAATTGCCATAAAGAAGGAGTCTTGACCTGATGGCAGTACTGGAATTTGTCCTTTATGTTTATTTTTAATCATTATAATTTCATCATTTATCCATTCTTTTCTCCTTTACATGAGTGATAAAATGACCCAGAAGTTCCCCTGTGGCTTTCCTTGAGGGACTGTCTGCAGTCCCAGTCCACATGGGTTACATAACCCCTCTTTCAAGTTCTGGGGCTGCCCTGGTGTCCCCCCCATTTGGACCAGCCTGGAAAACCTCCAATGGCCTCATCAGCAAAAACTTGCTCAATAGGAAACTAGATCGCCCTGAGGTATTAGTGTCAGTGTGAATGGTAGTCTGCCTCTCTATATGGCCCTGTGATTGGCTGCTGACCAGTTCAGGCCTAACTGCCACCCCGCCTCTTGCCCAGTGTCCGCTGGTCCCCCCCGTGACCCCAAAGGGATTAGCAGTAAAGTTGATGGATGAATGAGAATTAGAGCAGCATGCCTGAGAAGAAACAAACCCAGAGAGACTGGGAATTTGAAACATTTAGCTATGATTCCTGTAAGAGTCCAACAGTACAGACTGCTCATGAAAAAACAACATAATCTATCTATCTACATGTACAACAACAGTGCTCAGCCCACAGCGGCACGGCCCAATCAGAGTCCTTTAGAGCAGGAAGAGGTGGGAGCGATGAGTAAGATGACAGCAGGAACTGACTGTACGAGATGCTAACAGCTTTCAGTGGCAGGTTTTTCAGATCGAGACCAGATTTCTTTATCAAATAAAAACTAATAACCCTGAAAGCATTTCTCAATAAAAAGGATATGGGCTCTTTTCCAGATGGGCTGGTGAAAGATATTCAACAGTCCATCTGGTGAGTCAGGTTATTAAATGCATCCTATAACAGAGATTAAACTGTAGGGTGAAGTGATATGATATGAATGCATTTCCTGCTTACATTTTGGTCTTGGCTAAAATGTAAGCAGGTAAGAACAAGTAAGTGTAAGAAGACAGAGATGATCTACAGTTCTCACTGAACCTCACCCCTCCTCTAAAAAAGGGAAATCATCCTCAATGACGCATCGTCACTGAGCACATAATGACTGTTTTCTCTGTTTCTCCAGAAGAACATAAGAAATTAACCATGTGTCTCATAATGGTGTGTGTGTAAGTGTTTAACTCTCACCAATCAGATCAACAGGGAGGGAAATGTTGGTTGTGATCCAGTCGAACCACTCACTGAGGACTACGTAGTCGACCTCTGGCATTTTCCCACTAATTAAAAAAAATGACAAAAACAGAACAAAGGTGACAAGTATTAGCATTAGTATACTGTTATGGAAGACAACATGACACTACAAACCATAAATTACAGTTTTCCTAAGTGTTTGGTCCATATTTAGTGGTGTGTGGAGAGGACTAAGTCAGTGCTGCATCACACCATGACGCTGTTGTTACATGTACACATTCATGGTACAGTGCATTCTGAAGATATTAGTACCTTCTGAAGAGATTCTCCACGAAGATGTATTTAGCGCTGAAGATGGACCTCTCCATCATTTTGATAGGAGCTGACTGAAACAAACAGGAAACTTTGAGTTTATACATCTCAGTTTACAAGGTTATATTTTGAACAGATTGCAGGGATGTACAGGGATGACAGATTTTTATAGACCAACCAGGAATTTAACATTGCACTGTTTCCTTGACTAAAAGCCTATGGAATTTTTCAGTGAGTTCTGGTATCACTGATCTGAAACCAAATTGATAAACTTCTGTTTTGTTCATCATGATGGTTCATATGAACTAATAACTTAAAAATATTAAAGTCAGCTGCATTTTTATACTAAATTAAAGATCTTTAAAATCAGCCATCAGCCTGCTCCTTCATACTTCTATATATGAGTTACTGTGTGAGGAAACACACACAAGACAAACACAAAAACAATATTAAACCTTCAGAAAGCACAGTAAGGATTATCACTTAATCCAGCTACAGAGAACCAACAAATCCACTCTTCATCAAACTATCAAACTAAAAACACTTAAATTTCAGGACCTGGTTGATTTCAAGACAATCCAAACCATGTACAAAGTCAGAAATAACCATGTGCCAAAGAGTGTTTGAAAGTTTTTCCAGCTGAGGGAGAGTACACATAATCTTTGAGGTGTAGAAATGTTCAAAACACAAACCCTGAGGATTAATACGAGGAAAAACTGCATATCAACACAAGGAGTTCATCTGTGGAACAGCTGCACGAAAGAAATGAAAACATGTACACAACATTAGGTAGGTTCAAAAATACAAGACTAAATTGATATGAAGTAAAAGAAATGTACCTTAAAACAGTGTGTCCATTAAATTAGATTGATTTGTACTGTGGTTAATATTTAGACGTTCAGCTGCTGTTAGCTGTATTAGGATGGATTGTTTTGTGGTATTTTGAACGCCTCAGGCTTGAATTATTTGAGTTAATTTCTGGAAATAAGGGACAGCTGTGCTTCTGTACTTCATCCTACACACTTTTCAAACAAAACAAAGGACTCCTTGAGGCAATTCTGTATTGATCTTCATCTGCTGTAGCTTTCTGCTTTATCTTCCAATGTATTTTTCCCTGTTTTAAGATGTCCAAATGAACCGACTTCTGAAAACAAACAAGCTATTACAGAACTTCCACATGCCAGTTGGACTTAAAAGCAACGACCACACAACTGACTTATAAGGCCATGTTTTAACCCCTTGTTCGAGAATCTCCTCTTAATCATATAACATGAACAAGTTGGTGCTACAGTGTGTTTTCTGTTGTTAATTAAAAATGATCAGAAATTATTGCATTTGTCTCTGGTCATGTTGTTGAGCTTGTTATCAGTCTGTTAGCAGCCATCCTTTTAAAAACCACAATGATGCTTTAAATATATATATAGATCATAAATATCATCCATACACATCAATTTTGATCAGATGTAATATCAGCAGAATGTATGAATATATCACAATGCTTCACCCCATTATCACTGAATGTCTACATTAAAAAAAATCAACAGCATCACACTTGGAAATGAAATATTATTTTTTTTCACACTTGTTTCTACAAATAAACTGTCAAAGTGTACAGAACAGATCAGCTAAACCACGACCAAAAAAAATATCTGTATCAGCAATAATGAGTTCAGAAGTATCACCATCATGCATCCCTAGCTTTAACCATGCTTTTAGACAGAGAGGGGTCCCGCCTCTGCCTGCTAATGTTATTATGATGGGGTTTGCTTGCTGAAAAGTTTGGGACCCTGCATAAAACCGCAGAGACTTTAAGTTTGCAGTGCACTTACTACAACAGTCAGGTGTCTGTCCAGCATGGTGAGCTGAACATACGTCTGCAGTGTGATGCCCCAGCGTTCAGGATCTTGGTACATCAGAGCCTGCAGGAATGGAGAAGATCTGTCATGGCATGCAAAGTCAAAAACAATCACAAAGTCTGTCACTTTGCACAGAATGTAGATGCATACATTTCATCCTGATGACCTGGTGGATCCCATGAGAGCATCCATTGTGATGTAAATTTATTTGTTTGTTTGTCTGGTTAAGTTTTTTCATTTGTGTTTGTGGTCACCAGAGCACTACATAAATGCAATCAGTGTATTGTTTAAAACGAAGTTGCCAATACACTGTGGTCCCTACTTGATGAAAAAGGTCAATATAAAACCAAAGTTATGGCATGATAATGACTGCAGTGTCAGGTACAGTACCAGAGGATTGTGTCCACGGAGGCTCCTCCATTTTGAGACAGGTTCTGTTTGGACCTGGAATAAACAAGAGAACAGGGAAGAATAATGTTACTGAACAGGAAAAACACTTTTGACATTGACTGTGCAAAAACAATGGATTCTTAAGGTAGCACAACAAGTCCATCCACCCATCCACCCATCATCTACTGCTTATCCAGGGCCGGGTCGCAGAGGCAGCAGGCCAAGCAGGTCAGCCCAGACTTTCCTCTCCCTGACACATTTCCCAGTTCCTCCTGGGATTCCAAGGCGTTCCCAGCCCAGATGGGAAATATAATCCCTCCAGCGAGTTTTGGATCAGCTCCAGAGTTTCCTCCCAGTTAGGTGTGCCAAGAAAACATCCACAGGAAGGCGATCAGGAGGCGTCCTAATTAGATGACCGATGCACCTTAACTGACTCCTTTTGACGTGAAGGAGCAGCAGCTCTACTTTGAGCTCCTCACCTTATCTCTAAAGTGGAGTCCAGCCACAACTCCTGATAAGGTTGGGCGATATTACCTAATCTCAGTAACACGATTAATTGAAGCTCTTACCTTGATTATGATTAATTAACGTTTATTTTATGATATGCTGGAACAAATTAGTGGTGTTACCGACGGTCGTTGAAGCAGTCTTCCTGCAGTATTTATACTTAACTTCTTTCTGCTCAATGTCCTCTGCACAGAATCCAAAATGTGCCCAAACAATGGAGATGGCATTTTTCTTGGCTACAAGGTCCTCTGATAGATTGGCGCTTGTCTCCTCCATGTTGGCAGTGCGTCCTTCACTCTTGGCCAAAGTGAACACAGACTGTATGGAGGGGGCGTGGTCATGTGACTTACACAGGGAAAATAATCAAAATAATCGACATGAGTAAAATCACTTCGATTAGATGGTGTAAATATCGGTTTCGATCATTTTTCAATTAATTGCCCAGCCTTAACTCCTGAGGAACCTCATTTCAACTGCTTGTATCCGCATCATGCTTTTAGTCATTACCTAAAGCTCATGAAGAGGTGAGGGTTGGAACAAAGATGGAGCGGTAAACTGCGAGCTTTGCCTTTGGCTCAACTCCCTCTTCACCACAACAGTTCGGTCCAGAGTCTGCAACACTGCAGATGCTGCACCAATCCGCTCTTCCTTCTCAGTCCATCTTATCCTCACTTGTGAACAAGACCTTGAAATACTTGAACTCATTCACTTGGGGCAAGCACTTATTCCCCACCTTGAGGGAGCAATTCACCTTTTTCTGGCAGAGAAACATGGCCACAGACTCAGAGGTGCACAAGAAGTAATGAAAATTTAGAAAACTAAATAATCTTGTCAGAACTTGGGAGTACCAGAGGCTCAACACAAGAGTCAACAGAAAAAAAAAACAAAAAAACAAAACTCTTTTGCACCGGCAGAGATGATTTGGTACATTTTTCAACCATCATACTCTGCTCTGCTGCACATCTCACAGATGTATATCCTTACTAATGTGGCATCACTTAGAAGGGAAATAAACAGGCTTTCCATTGATATGAGACTTACTTCCAAGAAACAAAGAAATAATCTAGCAAACATAATTTTCTTATTTTTTGAGCTACGATTAGAAACGAACTTCATTTTTCATTCCCATCCTTGTTACTGCATACTTTTATATAAGGGTTTTATAAATGGGTCAGAAAACATGCACAGCTTAGTCGTACAGGGACTTTATTACTTTATACCTCTATGTTGCTCGTTTCACTGAAGTATTGCAGACACGTAGTTTTCCCACTCGCAATGTTCCCCTCCACACAGATCTGAGAAAAAAAGATTAAGTTAGATTTCAACACTATTATTCATATAAGTAAAAAAAATGAAGAACTTTTTATGATATAAAAAGAAATGTATAATGCATTATGAAACAGAATTTGTTAGCATTGCATGAGTTATTATAGAAACTAGGGGTGCACGATAATATTGGCACAATATCGGCAGATATCAAAATTTCTGCCGATATTTACAGCTGTTATTTGGCCAAATACATCACATATATAGGCTGTAATGCAAACAAAATGCATGAAAGTAACACAATGTTTCACCCTATTATTGCTGAATGTTTACATTTTATAAACAAAAGTGTCTTCTATTAGAGAACTAAATGTTTTTCATGGACCACATCAATTTCTAACACAATTGAAATAGCACAATGAGAGGTACATGTATCAAATTGGTAACAATATTGGCAATGATAAGTTTTTTAAATATTGGCATACTGGATATGTCAAAAATCCAATATTGTGCAACCCTAATTAAAAGCACACCAAGAACCGCAGAAAGCAGAATGAGTGCTGATCTCCCTCAGATAAGTACCAGAAAGTGAGAAATGAACTGAGTTACTATAAAACTAAAAGTCAGATATGTGAATATTCACCACTGGTTTCTTGGCCTCCCCATTTCGCTCCAGCTTCCCTTGGAAGGAAGACAACATAGTGAGAAAAGACTTCACCTCCCACAATTCCCAGAGCTGGCCTCTCTCAGGTCAGCGGGCTGCAGCAACATCAAGGGGGCAAAAACATGTCAACATGTTAAAGGGAAAACTTTATTTAAACAGTGACTCGGGGGCTCAAATGTTTATAAATCAGAGGGCTTATGTCATCAATAAACTTCTCAATCGAAAACAGTTTTATCATGTTTGATATATTTTACAGATATACACCTGTCAGCCAATATCAGCCAATATTTAACTACAAAACAAGTAGATTTGAGTCAAACCCAGTGATGACAAACATGACAGCCCCAGAAGAAGAGGCCAAAATACCTAAATTGCACCATGTAGCTGGTAAGTATGATAGGGACTGATCTCACCTTCAAATACGGATGTATGATATTGTTGGTAGAATATTAATACAGACTATATCAGCCAAAAAACATAAATATCAGCATCGGATGACATTGACATGTTTGCACATTTTTAAAACTGATCAGCCATACTTATCAGCCATATACAATTCATATACCAGCTGTAATATCAGCAAAATAAACAAATGTACCATAATACCTCACCTTGTCATCACTGCCCGGGTACTTATTCATTTTTTTAAGAGTTAAATGTTCTTAATGTTTTATATCTGCTCTTGTCATTGTTCGTCTTTACTAGTCTAATGATTTGATTTGAGTGCAATTATTAAGTTAACGATTGGATTCAATATTGTGCAACACATTGAGCAGTATCCTTGATTTTCAGGCTATTTCTAGATAAAAATACAAGCAGTCAGATAAATATGAGCTCCTTAAATTAAGTAGAAATGTCTTTTGAGATCAACCGCAGCAAAACTGTCTTTTCATTGTAAATCAAAATAAATAAATGTCATGGCTTTCATCTTCCCACATTTATTTTGTCTTCCTCAGAAGCAAAACTGATGCTACAGTCCAGCAGCAGCCTACTGATGCATCCTTACTTATGTTCTCATCATGCTGCATCAATTAAAAGATTATTTTGACACCCTCAGTAAAGCCTTTGTTCTCTTGATGAAAAATGTTGGTATTGGTGTATTGGTAAAAAAATTAGGAAATATTCGCACATCTGATATCAGCAAAAATCTAGTGTTGTGCATTCCCACTGTTAAAGGCAATGACATTATTTTGTTTACCTACTGTTCGTAGTTACTGGTATGTTTACAAGACCAAATCACTTTAAAAAATGGCCCCCATGACGTATGTAAAAAAACTGTAGGGATTATCTGTTTCATATATCGGCCACACATATCGGCAGATTACACAAATGTACAATATTGATGCACCTCCTCATCACTGCATAGGTGCATTTAAAAATCAAGGGTTTTATTTTTTTCAAGAGTTAAATGCTGTTTTTCTTGTTTTACATCTGTTCCTCACAAAAATACACTGCAACACTGAAAGAAACAAGTCCATTTATGTTAAGTATAGAGCTTGTGCTCTTGACCAGAAATATCAGTATCGGCTATAATGAATAAAAAAATATCTGCATATTGGATGTCGGCAAAAATCGTTATTGGTCACCTTGATTATCATCATTACTTTTTCACGGAGGTTTTCTGACGGCGTTGATATAAAACACTTACAGCTTTAGGGTGCATTAATGTGATATAATGTTTTAATATCAGAGGTGTTTGACAGCCAATCAGTAGAGCAGCTCATATTCATCACCTGTTGCTCCGCAGACTGATGAAGGTGTTCTCATTTGGTATTTTGAGTCTCATCCTCTCCATCGTTTCTCTCTTTTAATTCCTCACCAGGAGGATTCAAGGTACGAGGGAACGACGCGAGTGAAGGAAGTAGGAAGGACAAAGTGGTGTAATGAGACAGACCCTGTGTAAGTAACGCCCCCTGCTGTCTGTGAGTGTGGTATCTGTCCGGACATGCCCCAGGACAGTCAATAAGTGATGTTATTATGAGATTATTATTGTGAGAGTCAAGACCACATGACCTTAACAGAGAGTCAATACAAACCTTGAAAATGAGCCTGTACTGTTAAAAAGACTCTCTGGACCCCTCAAACCTCACTAACCTGTGTTGTTGCTGGGCTTCATGGCACTATATGGTCTCTGCTGGATCCATCTGAAGGTCCCGACAGGAACATTTTTCCTCCTGCTGAACTCGAGGACCCGAGAGGAGGGGGAGACCACGGCCCTGATCAGAAAGGCTGCCCGACCACCCGCAGACCACATCTCCTGATAACGTGGCCTCCTTTCCTAAATAACAGGGAGCAGGAAGCAACGTAGTGCGACTTCTTCTTCTACTTCAGATCAGGGAACACGACAGGCCCACACCGCCATCTGCTGTTCAGTTATGAGAACAGGCCACTCGTGGCTGAACTCATCCATTATCTCCTGCTTATCCCTCCTGGGGTCACGGGCTACACCCTGAACCGGTCACAAGGCAATCGCAGGGCCACACAGAGAGAAAGACAACCACTCACACTCATACCTAAGGCAATTTGGAGTCACCAATCAACCTAATGAGCATGTTTTTGGTCTGTGGGAGGAAGCCAGAGTGCACGGAGAGAACCCACGCATGCAAAGGGAGAACATGCAAACACCACACAGAAAGGCCCTGACTGACACTTCTTCTTCTTGCCGTTAGACACATGCACTTCCTGCTGTGCGACTGAGCCGCCCTGGCTGAACTCAGTGCTTCTCAAATGCTGTGGCAGGGAACACTAGGCATAGCTGATACTAGACTTTTTCAAATCAATATGATACTGATACTTTTGCTGTATTTTTTTTGGATACCGATATCAAATGTCTTCTACAATGCATATATAAAGTTTATGAATTTGATATTTTCATTGACCAGAAGCACATAAAGAAAACACACAGTCTAGACTCTAGATGATTAAATCTTAAAGTGAGTTTATTTTTAAGTGTTTTAAAAGCAGGCAACATTAATTGCATCCCCAGCGTGTCTAGTCACTCCTCATAACAGATGATAGAAAAGGTGTCTGAACTTTGGTCAACAACAATAAAAAGACTTTGGTCTCCTCCATTGGAAATACAACTGCTATTTTAACTCTCACTTATGTGTCCCCGCACATACTCATAACAGAAAAATAATCAGTGATTTTTAGATAATTGCTGTTTATTAGTCTGTCCCATGCTAATCGTCCACATCAACTGAAGGCAGGGCTCAGTTTTGCCCCCTTGTTTTTGGACATCTTAATTGGAAATGGGCTAAAGCTGGTATAGCATTATTTAGTCTTTCTGACTACTCAAAGTGCTTTTACAACACAGGTCACATCCATTCACTCCCAATACTGATAGTTCTTAGTTTCAATGTAAGTTATTCATGCATATTTCCTAACACATCCTCACCCTTTCATACTCATTTTCACACTGCTGGTGCAGCAGTTGGAGCAACTTTATGTCTTGCACAAGAGAACTTTGACATGTGACAGCCAGAGCTGGGCTCAAACCCTCAACCTTCCGATGGTTGGTAGAGCAACCTACCAGACACCGACACCCACACTTCTACTGTAGAGATTAGCATGGATGCTAACAGCTCAGTAGCAGTTTTATCAGATTTGGACTGCATTTCTTTATTAAATGATAAAACAAATAACACTACAAACTTCTCAATAGTAAGAATATTTTAACTCCACTTCAGACATGTTTTGCCGAGTATGAAGTAGCTTTTGCTCTGTAAATTACACAATGGCTGTGGTGCTCCGCTACTACATTATCTGATAGGCCCGTAATGAATATGGTTGATAAAATGATCATCCAATCACTCATCGAATATGCTTTTGAAAGGTTCTGCCCATTCCCAGACAGTTTCTATGGGTACTTTCTCGGATGGACAAGTGAAACATACTGAACAGTCCATCTGGTGTGTCAGGTGAACCTTTTCATGGAGCTCAAAATTTCTGATTTCCAAACCCTTGCTTATTCTGGCGTGTCCACTTTTTGGACACTAGTTCTTATGTGTAGCATTTCAGTCAAAATCTGACCCTGTACAAAAAGATGGATTGTGATCAATATTATTGTTAATCAATAGCATGTCATAGACAGTCTCACTGGCTTTATTATTCTTTGTTATTTGTTTTCTATCTTAAGTATTATAGATTTGTGTTTTCAAAGAAGTACCAAAAAACTAGAAGGTATTCAATAAAAAAATGATTTGTCATTGACAGGGATGGATTGCACTCTGAAAACAGACAGCATATCTGCAGTATTGAAGACAAAACAGTCTGAGCAACAGTTGAAAGTTTTATTCAATATACAGTACATATTTTGTGGTACATATGCCTGCATCATGGATCATGTTACTATCACATCAATAAAAGTGCAAAATCTCAAGTCTCTGATACATTCATGTGGACTCTGATTTAATGTGAGATACAACGTGTTGGTTATTAAGACGAGACAAAATCTGAGCAATCAGAAAATATTTGGTCTTTTAATCTGCAGCAAATGACTTTTGGCCACTAGGGATACACAGATTGATCAGAACATCTGTATCTGCTGATAATTGCCAAAAGAGTTGATTATTGGTGTTGGCAGATGTGAACATTTTGCCCATATGAATCACATATTGGCTGTTTTATTTGTATAATTTATTAAAGAATTAAATGTTTTTTCTTGTTCTACATCTGTTTGGACTATCACCATGGTCACAACAGGTCAATTTAAGCTAAGAAGAGGCTTTCTGTTCTAAACTAAAATATTGGTATCAGTATTGCCAATGATGAGTTTGGAAATATTGGATAGTGGCAAAAACCCTACATCGTGCATCTGTAGCAGCTACAAAATCATACCTTAATTTATGAAACCCACCTTTTTTGTTTTTGCACACAGGAATACAAGGACCGATTCTATGCATTAGCTGTAAGATCATGAAAATGAAGATGTTTAGGACTCGTAATTTCTGCTGTTTCTTGGCGAAACTCTAAACCTCTGCCAGTTTTCTCAGTTTTTGTGCTCTCTTATGTAAATGTCTCCTCACTGAGACAAATTGCAGGGAATTAATTCGCTAGACTGACAGCAAGTTTGAATCAGCACTGATTTCGTTATTCTGTGCGGGGTCCATTTCAATTAATAGTTTTAACATTCTGATACTGATGCTGAGGTCAAAGTTCATTTACCATCAGATGAACTCTGAGTTTTAGGTGTCAGCTGTTTTGAAAATGTTCAGTCAATAGAAGTCGGTTCATCCAGACTTTAGTTTGAGCGCCATGACAGTAAGAAGCCACTAATGAGGCTCTTAACATCTACATCTTTCACTCTGAAACATTTGGCAATATTTACTCTGCTCTCAAACCAAAAATTGTCCTGCAGACACACAGACGGCTTGAACAACTTTTTAGAAAACAGTAACACTGCTTCAGCATAAAAGAACATTTCACATTAAGAAATTAGATTGTCTTGATATTACTGGCTTAAAGTTGTAAATTAGCTTTGAAAAAAAAAGAGAAACATTTATATCAAGTCACATATTTGAAAGATTCAAGTCATAAATTACAGGAAAAAAAAGTTGTAATTTTTGTCCATGATTAAAGGTTTTATTTTGAATTTATGAGGTATGACTATTTAATAATGTGGGTGCTCTGATGAGGCTAAAACCATGTGGCTCACAGTGTTATATAATTTAAAGCTTCACGCACAACTGCTGTAAGTTTACAATAAGCAACGTCTTCAGTTCACTGCTAGCTACTGATTGGAGTGCACATGTTTTTGCTGAGGCATCAGAAAAGCATTAAGTCGAAATTTTCGTTGAAACTGAACAAAACAGCAGCAGTATCTTTTCATACATTAACTGATGCATTTGGGGAACACTGCATGTCACATGCACGTGTTTGAATGGCACAACAGATATCATAAAGGCAGAGAGGATGACCCAGACAATAACGTTCTGGGCGGCCATTCACATGGTAAACTTCTGTTTTAATTATTTGAAATGATCGACAACTCGGTGTAAGAATGATCGCAATAACGGTCTGCATTGACAAAGAGACAATTCTCGAAATTTTGCATGAAATTTGAAAATGACAAAATTGTGTGCCAAAGTTGTCCAAAGCATTTCTTGAGCAAGTACTCACTCCTAAAATATTTGGATTTCCTTCAATTTGTACAAAAATGTCTCCACAAATTTTCCCTTAGATCTGGAGTCAGAAGTTTCAGACAACTTTGGTATGCACTTTCTTTAATAATCTTCTGACACCTTAGGAAAAACATATGCACTTCGAACACAGCTAGAAGTGAACTTAAGACATCAATAATTATAAACTTACAGCAGTTGTGCATGAACACACAACCTTTAATATCTGTCAGTGACAGTCACTGAACAGTCAGTAAACTTGTGAACCACATGATTTCATCCTCACAAGAGCAGACTCATTATTTAATCTGAATGTCCATTATTTATTTACAAGGCTTTTTCATAAGCTAAACTCAAATCATTTGTGTCTTTGAAACAAATATTCTTCAGGACATGTTCATATCCTGCTCGCAATTATTTAAACCAAACCTATAAATGACTGTAGGCTATATGTAGGTTGATATACGAGTAATGGCTATTTATTAAATCTACATTTTGTCCTTGACAGTCATTGCACAAGTTTAAATGCAGGTTTATTCAGTATCAAATCTTGATAGCATGCTGAAAACTTGGAGAAGAGTAGGCCTGTCAAAACTACAATGTTTTTGTTTATAAGCTCAAAGTAGCTCCAAAGGGTAGATTAGGCTACCTGTGATCACATTAACATACCATTATATATTTGTCTAAATTAAGTGAATGTTATTAATTGCTATTTAAGTGTGCTATCTCCAGCATAATGCTGGTTTTAAAAGCCCACATAAGACAATTCTTCTACTACACAGTGTTGAGATTATTAGTTAAGCCTAATTAAATTAACATTTCCTAACATAACTTCACGCGCAGCAATGAACAACTTTATATAGTGTCGTGTGTGCGAGGCTCGATATAAGGCATTAAATTTCCATAGGAGTAAATGGTGAATAAGGTGCCTCGTTTAGACTGAATGGATTAAATGAATGACGAGTGCAGAAATGAAACAGCATTTCTGGCTTGATTAAAGGGAGGAGACCGGGAGAAACTCGAGGTTCATTTAATATTGCTCATGACAAGGTTTGGTTCACAAACTTATTTACCATAGAAACTGGGTGCATCCCTGTTCCCTAAACTGCATTCCTTGCATCTCCTCCAAGGAATGAGTGACCCCTCGTTTTTTCTGTCTCCAGAAGTCGTATCACTGGCGTTACATTGGATGTACACATGGTTACTGATTGAAAAACATTAAACATACAAAACTCTGTGCTGATGCACTGCTACAACATTGATTTTGTGACATTTATTAATTTAACCTGCTTTTAATTATACTAACACTTAAGATATTGTTGGTATGAGATCATGTCAGTGGACTGTTTAGCGTCTGTTTTAGGGCCTGTTTTCTTCTTTTCTTGTTTTCCACTGATGTTTTGATGTTTCATTTAAGTCTGCTCCACAAAATGCTGTCACAGAGGAAGTTCCTCAGATTTCCCTCCTCTCGCCTCAATTTAAAAACTACTCCCAGTTCATGAAAAGTCTGCAAATTAGGGAAGTGAGAGGAACCTTCTGACTCAAGGGTTAAGTTAGCTCTTTTGGTAATCTAGACTTGAGAGTTGAGATGCTTCCTTTCTATGGTTCTGTTCTCTGAGATGAAAAATGCAGAGTTTCTCTTCATTTTAGGGTTTAGAGGCTAAGAGTTAGCACACAACATGCTTTCTGAAACAGTAGAGATGATTTTCTGTGCAACACAATTGAGAACCTGTGACCTAAGGTGTTATATCTCACTGCTGTTTGCAGCTATTTAAGTTATTTCTTATTGAAAACCATGATTGTGGAAAGAGATAAAGGAAGGTTAATCCTAATGATTGTGGCTGTATCATGCAGTCTATAAGTCAGGGATGCAAAAGAAACATTTTCATTGCAAGAGGGCCAAAGTGATGCAGTATAACGAGTTACTGTAGTCATTATTAAAAAGTAAAAGTTCATTTTTACATTCTTATATTTGAAATCAAATGCATGTAGTTCTACTTTATCCCAGACTTGGCTCCTTTTTCAATTCAAGTTATAAGGAACACTGATAATTCATATACGTTTCATCTACACTTGTATGTTTATGTATTTAGTAATAACGCAGGAAAGGTATTCTTAAAAAGCTAAGCCAATTGTAGCTCTATTTTCCTGGAAATATTGAAATTTCTAATGTGTTTTAAGGCAGACTTAGGCACATTTCTCCATGTTTATACATTTCAATACATTCTGACTTGACTGGCGGACTGCACTGAGGGAGTTGGTGGGCCACATGAGGCCCCAGAGCTGCCAGTTGCCCACCCCTGCTATAAGTTCATTTAACAGCACTTTACAGGTATGACAACAAAAGGCTGTTACTTCATAAAATACTGAGGATGCCGAGGGTCTGATGTAAAGGGTCTTACTGTCTTATACTGTAAGGTAAGAATCAAATACTACATCCTATGATTGACATTTGTTGTAAAAAAACATGAAGGAAAGTCAAAAATATACATTGTAGTTATTCGATGAACTGTGTGTGGCGAAATCGCTGAATACACCTATTTAAAAAACGTAAAACATGGGTCAGCATCCACTGTGGCAGCTGTGGTGTCCTCAGAACTGAACCAGGGAGAAAAGGCTGAGTGGTTTTAGTTTGTCTTTGCTGCTCAGCTCGTTGAGTTCAATGATGACCATGCAGCCCAAAATCTCAGCCTGCTGCTTTCTCATCAGCTCGCAGGCAGCAAACAACGTCCCTGCAACACAAAAACACACAATGTGTTCATCTGAGAAGGTTCAAGTGTTTGCAGCGACTTCACTTTATCACAGCCCAGAAATGCTCAGGCCATGTTGACTCAGCTCATCATTCATAGACAAAAACAAAACATTAATAAGGATGGGAATAGAAAACCAATTTCAATTGAGAATCAATAACAAATAGCTTGAAGAATTGATATCATGAGTCTATTTGCTTAGTAATTCCCTTATCAATCTTCCCCAAGTATCTTGCTCTCTCACAAATCGAGGATGTCACACTCTCATCACAGACAGTCATGGCAGATAGAGACAGAGGCAGTCAGTGCTGTGGCTTCATCAAACAAAGTATGACCTCTGTGATTTCAAACAACGGCAACAACATAAGGAAACATTTTTCTTTGCAGAATAGCGATCAATATCAGGAGAGCTTTGTATTTGGCATATTAAAAAAAATCCCAAAAATCTTCAGACTTGCTTTTTTCATGCAGAAAATACTCAAGAGTTGATAAGGGAATTGATAAAGAACTGATCAATAAGCAGAACAATAATGGCATTGTCATCAATAAAATCCCTTCAATTCCCATCCCTAGTCTAAAATGAGAAACTTTTAAATTAGAGAGCAACTGATTTCTGTTGTTGTAAAGAAATGTTCAAGCACAAGAGAGAAAAATGATTGAGTATGACTGTCCAAACGATGACCGCAGTGGCCAGGTCTTAGCATATTTTAACTTTTATCAATTTTATCCTGAAAACTGATGATATTCAAAATCATCTGCTGGGTCTTCCTTTGAGACAAACTGGAAGGATAAACTACTGGTAAATACAAGTGTTTGCCATTTTATAGTTTCTTGTCATTAAAAGCGATGCCTATATAAATCCAGTAATCAAGATTTTTCAAACATAGATGTAATCCAGAGGATTTCTCACCACCAGTGGCCAGGAGGTCATCAATCACAAGAACCTTCTGCCCAGGGGCCACAGCATCGTCCTGGACCTCTGCCTCAGCCTGCGGAAACAGATTACAGTTATAAATAAAACATTTTAATCTAATACAATGTAGAATAAAAGCAGAAAGGACAAAATAACAGTGTTTCCCTGATTAACACTGATAGAACAGTGTTAATGCAAAAGTAAGATCACTGAGAGAGAGAAAATAAGGTAGGACCTGACATGAGCAGCATACAGATCCCTTAAAGTATAATGCCACACAGTAGTAGACAGATCTGGAACAAGAACTGCAATATCCTGATTTTGAGATTATGTAGCTATGTCCACACATAGGCTAACCTTGCAGTGCAGATGGATCAGCCTGATTCAATGTCTGTAATGAGTCGGATCCATCTTGCAGAACTTCAATCTACAACGACTGAGCAGCCCAAAGCGGCACGGCCCAACTCAAAACACTGAACTTCTAAAGGAGAATTTATCAGACATCAGCTGAATAAACTGTCATGTTTGTGTCTCTTCAGTCTCACACGTTTTTCAGATGCTGATGATCGTGGTCTTGAGTCACCAGTTTGTCTCTTGAACTTCCTGTTAATTGTTTCTGCTGCTGTGATCAATCTGTCATCTCTCCTCTGCCTCTGCACTGGTCCTACTGGAGACGTGTGGACTGCAGCTCGCGTCTGTCATGTTTATTCTGAATGACATGCACAACTGATGTGCTGCATCGATGCAGAGAACGGGTAGTGGCCATCATGCGTATGCATCTGTGTGGTTAACAGTGAGTGTATCTCCAGCTTTAGTCTGCGTACTTCACCGTCACCAACATTACACCTCTGATACTACCTCTGGAGACAGAGGGAGAGAGAGGTCAACATGTCCCCCCATTTTGTCTCTCCTATGTACACAGTGGCTTAAGTCCATCAGATTCCTCCAACGCTGCTGACACAGATATAACATCCCTGTGGAATTGATGTGAGTGTCTTGAGTCGTTGTAACGATGGCATTGTTGTTGCTAGATTTTTCCATAAATGCACTGTGAAAAGGGCTAAATACCATTAAATCTATATAAAAACTTAAAGGGTTCAGTAAGGAAAAAAATAAAAATCCTGAGTAGTAATCGTATTCTTACCTTTCCATATTCTAAATCATATGCCACCGACACAGTGGGTCCAGGGAGTTTCCCTTTCTTCCTGACCAGGACAAAGCCAATGCCGAGTCGCTGAGCGAGCAGAGGCCCAAAGAGAAAACCACGAGCATCTAAACCTACAAAGAGAAAGAGATTACAGTGGCTTTGGCAAAATATGCAAAAGGTTGATACATTAAGGGCAGTAGAGTTATTAAAATTAAAGCAGAGCAGAAAACACTCAAGTCCAAATAAAATAAGCATTTCTCTTGTGCTCTAATTACAATATATTTTTGTTGTGGGTATAAAATATAATGTGGAGTGCAATCTATGTTCAAAGTTAACATTTGTCAGGTTATGTGCATTATAATGTTCTTAATGTGATATTACACAAGATTTAATATATGGAATCTCCATTGTTGTTACAGCCTTGTTAATAAATTATTACAGCGCATTAAAGATCAACTGGAGGACCACAAACTTTCTAAAACTCAAAGGTCCCATGTCCTGGAGTGTTAGATCGTTTATATCATGTCTTAGACGTCTATTAATCCAGGATCTGACTTAAGTTGAATAAAAAAATGAAATTTTAAACTCTGTAGAGGATCCGATCAGGCGGCTATAAATGGAGGCCCATGCATAATGCTGCGCTCCATTTACATTGAAACTGAAAAGAGGAGGGAGGGAATGACGTCAGATCAAATTATCAGCATTCCTGTTACAAAGTCGGAAAAAAATCTACCAGGCTATTGTTAGCATGCCCTGTGTTGTAGTTGGCACATACCACATGAAGAATGTAAATAACACTACAGCAGCATTTTCATATATATACGTCAAACAATACTATGTATACAACGATTTAGTGCGACAAACACGAGTCACAAGTGCTAAGAAAACTGAAAATTACAGGAGCTTAATAACTGTTTACACTGGGCTCAGCCATCTTTGACTGTCAACTCGAAGGTGGTGAGGATCCCCCAACTTCCCAGTAGGAAATTGCGACCTCGGGGGGCATTCCAGATGAAATTCCCACTCAGAAGTCGGAAATCCCGACTTCCCAGTACAACTGGAACGCAGCATAAAGTGCAAAAAGCTGTAGTACCATGAGTGTCCACTTGAGGCTGGCTGCAAAAAAATGTCACCTTAATGATTGTATGAGGGGCAAAGACGGTTTTCACGGCCTTGGTGCACATTTTTACAGCCTGGTTCAAAAAACAGCTTCAGTCTAAAGCGATACCACATCTATATGCTCTCACTGTGAGGAGGTAAATTTCTTATATCGCCCCCTTTTTCTTTTATGGAGGATTTACTGAGGTTTTCTGGTTTTGTAAATGTGGAGTCGCTATTGGTCAGATGGCCTCAAGTCCAGCCTCAACACAGCCTTTCTGTGTGTAATTAGATTGAGCTAAAGTTCAGTTGAGATAACGTGCAGTATGGCAGCGTCCATTAGAGGACATCAACAGCGTTCCATAGGCTCTTTCGTCATGGCTTTGTCCAATTCTTTTACAGTCTGTGGATCAGATGCTGCCCTGTCCTTTCTCATGGAAACGCTCAGATCTGAGGGAGCGGGGAGGCTACAGGAGGCTATGATAATGCGCTCTGCACTGATTGGCTGTCCAAACGATGCCTGATGGGAGGGGGAGTCATGGAGTCTGTCTGTAACAAGCAGAAAAACATGTAGGTGGAGGCTGTATAGCTATGACATCATAAACCCCAGGAAGTAACAAATGGAGCATTGATGTGGCATTTTCTTTTAAATGGCACAGAGCATTTCTCCATGAACTGAGAGTTTAGTAAAAGGTGCCATGTTCTTCTGCTCCCCAAGCCTTTTCTGACAACATTAAAAGCCATTGTGGGGAGGGGGTCTTGAAGAGGCAAGAGCTCCAAAAGACGGTGTCTCAGGCAGACTGATAATACAGGTGAATCAGGGGTATGTAATCTAGGAGGTTTTTGAACATTAGCATCATACATACTCTAGTAAGGCTGTAACCGAAGATATTCGGTTAATAACTTAAGATATTCAGTTATTTTGCCCCCCAGAGTAAGGGATGGAGACTCTCTTATCCACCCCCTTGGTAAAGACCCTGCCGAAAAAAACACAGTCACATGGGGTTGAACTCTTGACGAAGCGCCGCTGCACTCGGCTGTACAACTTGGATGAAAAGCCAACAGTAGAGCCCGCAAATTTGATGAGTAAGTAAACTGCTTTGCACATGACCGACACGCAGCCCAGCCTTTGATTTTAAGTTTGCCATCAACAGTGCAGAACCCAAAACACTACCACACAGCACTCCTCAGATGATTCAGTGCTGTTATTGTTTGCTCTGATTAGAAACTCTTTGTTTACTGAGGTCAAGAGAGCACCGTATGTGGCTGAGGGTCAAGCTGCGCTGAGAGCACCCTCTATTAGATGAAACGGTCCACTGCTTCAGGCGCCCTGATGTGCTGCTAAACTCAACATTTTACATTCGAATATTTATTTACTATTCGGTTACGGATATTTATCCCCATATTAGAACGGTTATTCGAATATCGAATACAAGGTTACTCTAGCAGACATCAAAATTCAAAATCTGAACCTGAGTTTAGGCAAAATATGCGCTCTTTAAGATATTTCTTATTTCAAAACTAAACAGCTGCTGGGAAGTTTTTTATCATCTTGAGATTAAATGGCGTTGACCACCAGTTAATCTCTGTGAAAACTCATCAATGCAGATGAAGTCGAGCACTAAAGCCAAGCAGAAACTGGATTCTGTCAGATATAAGTTGCTGAGTGTGCTGGTACTTCTCCAACCATGAACTTTTGAATGTAACATGTCTAAACGGGAGTTGCATTGGTAAGTTTCAGTTCTCCTTGGGCAGAGCTTGAGACTGTTGTTGCTTTTTACTGCATGTGGGCAGGACAAAAATAAATCCTTTAGCTGCATCACTCAGTCATTTTTGTTTGTTACTCAACTAGTTTTCCTCTGTTTTCTTTTTTCAGACCAAGAAATAACAACGAAAAGTAGACCGTAGAGTAAAGTATGATTTACATTTATAATGCATTTATCATTAAATACTCTCTGCATGTTGAACTGAACTGAAATGTGTAGTTTAGTGAGTGACTGGTTGATTGATTAGTTTTTATGTAGAGCTTTGGCCTGAACCAAAAGTGACAAATACATGAAGTCCCGGCTTCAATACAGACTATTAAGGTGTAATATCAACATAACTTAAGTTATTAATGACACTGTTCTAAACCTGTACTAAAAGGCACCTTAAGTGCTCTGTTGAGTTTATGATTTTTGGTCCGACATTAAAAGGCCCTTTGATCAGTTTTCTTACCGACAATCAGCTCGACATCCCGGTAGTTTGCCCTGACATGTTCTTCAAACAGGTCAGTCACTGCAGTCAGAGTGGCTGGATCCTTCAGTATAGGACAGACGTCTCTGTAGGACACACAAACACAACACAAAAATGTTTTCTTAAGGTTAGTTGTCCATTGGCTTCTGATTCAAGCTTCAATAGGGATGGGAACTGATAAGATTTTATTGATACCAGTGCCACTAACGATTGTGCTTATCAATTCAGTTCTTTAACAATTCCCCTCTTGATTCCTGATTAATTCTGTGAGGGCAAAAGTTGGCCTGCAAAGATGGTTATAGGCAACAATGTCAGACACAGGACACTCCTGATGTTCAATGCTGTTCTGCAACGACAAATGCGCCTCCAAGTTGCTGCTGTTTAGTGAATGTTGTGCAGTAAGAGCCTTTTTGTCAAAAATTAAGACATAATTTTGATCACTTCTGCCCCCTGTCTGCCATGAATTTTGACTCTGCTGACTGCCTTAATTGAGAGCGTGAGGTTACTGATTTGCAAGACATGCAGAACAAAATGGAAAGAACTGATAAGAGAATTAATAGGCAAAACGACAAACTATATTGACCCCTTGAGCAAGTTGTTAGTGATTCTCAACAAGAATTTGTTTTCAATTCCCATCCCCAGTATTCAAGCAGCACAGCTTATGAACCAAAATCAATGAACTCAAACACCCTGTGGTTCGGGCACATTTTTACATCAGTATAATCTGACTGACTTTTCTGGTTGGCCAAGAGAAATTCCATGAGTGCTGTTGTAGAAAATAAAGTCAACAATACTTTCACAAGGGGCATCACGCTCCTACTACACCAGCTGTCTGGATACAGTAAGTCAACATAACAATGTAGAGTTTTTCAATCAATCAATTAAACTTTATTCGTCTCGTCTAAGGGCTGGATGATATGACCTGTAAATACATTCTCCAATATGTCACACACACAACTTGATTTCCTATTTTCATCAATGTTTTAACTCTCATGGAGAAAAAAACTACCAATGACACCAAGATGACACAAAACAAGTTTTGACTTAAATTGATCAAAATACTGTACGTTAGAAAAGTCAAGGGAATTTCGTCTAGGTCGGGGCGGGCAACTGACAGCCTGAGGGCCACATACGTCTCTCCATCTCTCTCAATGGGGCCCACAAGTCTTTTTCAAAAAATCAACAAATTGTAAAAATAAATAGAAAAAAAAGAGACTGCCAAATGTGGTTCAACAAGAGATGCTGATAGAAAGCCATGCACAAAATAAGATATGCAAAAGCAATATTTTGGTCAACCTTTGATTAAAGGTGAATGTTTTGTCTTATCGGAATCAAAACAGCGATGTTATCTGGACCAGAAAGATATTGAAATTGCTTGATTTTTAATCCATTCATTTTGTTTTGAACATATTTAAAAGGAAAATAACCTTTAAAATAGAATATGGAAGGTGAACCTACATTTAACTTTAAATGTTCCATATGCATTTATGAATAATGATATATGACACAAGAAAAACTCTGTATAAGAGGAGGCATTAGGGGGGAAAGGCTAGGAAGATTTTAAGGGCTATGTCTGATAGGAGCTCCTAGAAATATTATAGGTGTTTACAGATTCATTTTGCTTTTCACCTACATTTTTTTTGTTTTTCACTGCAAATTAAGTCATATCTTGTTTTTTTTTGTTTTCAATTCTTATAAAATTGCATTTATATTATAAAGAAGCTCTTTAGAACAATTATTAGAAGATGTTAGTTCATGCATTTTGTAATTTTCAAATGTCTGAATGACATGTTAAAATTAGGGTCTTTTAAAATAACAGGTTATTGAGTGGGTAATGTATAATCTGCAGAAGTTTCAAATCTTCCACAGGGGTAAAAAACAAAACAAAACAGGAATTCATGAAGACTGACTATATTCTAAAAGCAAGTGACGAATGTATACCGAGTGCTTAAAATGGTCTGAATGCATTAAAGTTACTTATTGTTCTTACTTTAATTTACCTTTATTTTTCATTAGATTTATCTATTTGCTTGACAGAGCTTGGTTCAAGAAACTGTGCGGACCTGGTTTTAGAAAGGGACCAGCAATTTCTGGCAGCGGCCCTGTGTCCAGAGTTTATTGGACTTTGTTGGTGGATCCCACATAAATGTCTTTTCATGGGGGCCCACCATTTTATGGCAGTGCCCCTGCTCTGTATCCTTGAGAGTTGTTACAATAAAAAAGAAACATAAATGAAGAATTCTGGCCTCAGCGATACACACATGCACAGAAATATACAACAGAGATACAGCCAGTGGCGACACTGTAGTTCAAATGTGCTCTTCAGCCTGAAAGTGTAACAGTTAAAGCCGGAAGTACTTCAGGCTTCTGTCAATACCAGGGTGAATAATTCCTCTTACCTGAGGTTGTAACTGACAGCAGTTAGTAAACACAAATAACAAACACTTCCAATTATTTGTCAAGAACAAACAGGTGAAGGGTTAGAGAAAAATAGAGAAAAATATGAAGAATGAACTCGGCCAGGTCACATAACAAACATCCAAAGTTTTAACTTGTAAATTTAGCAAACCAGTCTAATGAAAACATAACTGATGCCAAAGCCTTTGATTAGTGGTTTGACGAGGGGAACAGCCAATTATTGAACTTAAGGAAGCCAATCAGACTTCAGAAGGCCTGCTATGAAACCTGGTCCTGATTAAGGGGACAATTGTGCTCTCTGCAGCAGAGAGGGGAGACACATCCAAACACAAAACAAGAACAAACTCCACAGTGCTGATGAACTTTGTGGGAGTATTAGTGCCTCAAGAATAAATGTGTTTTGTAAATTGGATTTTGAGATGGAGCACAGCAAATGACCAAAATTCCTGCTGGTATGCTGTCACGATTCGCCGTCTCATTTCTTCAGGGTGTTAGGATTAATTTTTATCACTTTTGTTCTAAATAATAGCTTTATGTATTTATATGGCACCTTTTGAAACAGACATTAAAGACAGAGGATAATAAAATTTAAACAGAGTGAATCAAAAAGAATAAAGAATAAAGCAGACAAAGTGAATGGAGGTGATTATGGCCAGAGAAAGTAAAAAAATTAAATGAAAAGCAACTACATGATAAGAGTAATACCAAGACTACATCATGACAGGAGAAAATATGCATTTAGGAATGAAAGAAATACAATGAGACAAAATATAAAAGAAAGTGAAATAATAAAAGAAGACAGAATATGCTTATCATTTATGTCAACCCTAAACTTTAGCTCAGTGATGTGAGTAGTAAAAAAAAGTAAAAAAAAAAAAAAAAAAAACAGTTATGCACAAACTTCACATCCTAATACAGAGTTAGCCAGTTGCCTATAAATACAGAGCAAAGCCACAGTTTAGCCCTGGGCCGAAGTTTGGACATTCCTGGGTAAGTGAATGTAGAGGGAAGAAACGCCAAAATCCAATAATTTTATGAACCTTCATATTGCTTTATTTTGTCAACCAGGCTAAATGTAGCCAAAGTTCTAGTCTTTATGTCCATAAGGCTTCTTTCTTTGGTGTTATGTTATCAAATAATGAGATAGCCTTCATACTGTGTGCAGACATTTCTAAGACTCAATCTCTTTCCAAATTCCTGATCATTAATCAGACTGACCCTCTGTGCACACTTTCCTTCAGAGCTCTTGGAGTCAGGAGTCACCACTACAGTCCACATGCTTACAGTCACTGGTGTGAGGCTCATTCATGCAGCTGAAATCAATGCGGGGTCTAGTTTGACCCTGCCCTTTGACATGAAGTCCGGTTTATTCCCCCCTGAGAATAGTGCAGGTCGCACATGAGCTGTCAGACCTCACTCACATTAAGAACAGAGAAGCTGCAGGACACTCAGCCTGCTGGAGAACAAATAAGGATTTAACTCAAGCAGAGTCTTACTTGAACATGATGCCTTTCTTTGGAAAGTCTGGAAAAGTCCTGATGTGAGAGCGGATCAGCTCGAGTTTGGACTCTCTGGAAGCCGCCATTCTGTCCAGCGTTTCTGTGTGTAACTGTATCAGCACCTGAGCAGCTTCCGCTTTACTCGTGGAGGGAGGGTGACGTATTTTTGTAGGCTTCACTTCCGCGACTGGACTCATTCTAGCACGCGCCATCTACTGGGCTGAAGTGCGCACCTGCTCATGTTACAAATCCAAGCACTGCAAAAAAAAAAAAAAAAAAAAGATGACAAGAAGGTTTAATTTATTAATTTCGATTAAAAGGGACCGTCATCATTTTCAGAATATTATAAATGATTAAATTTGAATAGATTACGCGAGAAAGGGAGATTCTTTAGGCAAACTACCTAGAAAATCCCATCTCTCTGATATTAACTGGAAAACGACATGGCTCCTTCCACACAAATTTGCTATTTCCAATAAACCTAGAGAAGTTCAATATAAATTAAACAATAGTTATCCCACCAACACAAATCTTTCAAAATTGTTCAATACAATGTGAATTCTGTAATGCTGAAGAAGTATCAATTAAGCACCCATTTTTTGAATGTAGGTTTTCCTTAAAGTTTTGGAAAGAATTTGAGAATTATATGACCCTACAGACCAACCTATCGGTTAAACTGGAAGCGAAGGATGTGTTGTTGAATTGTGATTATTAAAACTAAAAAAATCAGCATCTCATTAATCTGATGAATCGCATAACAAAATTTCACATCCACAAGGTTAAGTTGTCTAAATGTCGACCTTCCTTTCCAGATTTTAAGTACTACGTTGAATGTATAAAAATGATTGACAATAAGAAATGTCTTAATTGTACGACTACAATTCAAGAACTATTTAGAGAATTGTGATCTTCACTGCCTGTTTTGGTGTGTTAACATTTATATTCTGTACTCATGTACCTACCTCTGTTATTCTCTATTATTTGTGTCTTATTTATTTATTTTAGTTAAGATGCCAAACTTTGTTCTGTATTCCCATTATGTCAACTATTAGGATTGTAATTGATAATGATTTTCTATAAAGTTTTGTGGGGAAAAAAACGACCTAGAAAATCTCTTTTTCGTTTTGATATCTCTTACTATTATGGTCCTTCATTGCACTATGACCACTTTACTTACCCAGGGTAAAATATACCTCTTTTCAGCTCTTTTTATACAAATATTTAAGCAGTACTTATCTAATTGTTTAAAGCCCATAAATATATAGCTCTGTTATGATGTTGAATGGCTGTTTATTTTGTTTATATTGAGGAAATATTTTTCTATTTTTTGGGATATACACTTTGTAATACTTTCCAAGCGTACTTTGCACTGATGTCGTTTGTCCTTTCTGTCTTTGTAATGCTCTTGCTCTATTAGCCTTTTACTGGGGACAAATACGCCACTGCATGAACCCATATTCATAATAAATAAATAAACAGAACAAGGTTGCTAGAACTTGCAAAATGTGAAAACATACAAAAACAAGCTAGTCCGAAAACTGTAGAACTGCAACAAGGAAAATAACACAAACAAATTATCAACTCGATTTTATAAACAATTATAAAATGGTACTAACAAATGGAACTGAGGATCAGCACCGTGGACAGCGCAGCGCAACTTCAGCGCAAAAAACTCTCAGCCCTCAAAGCTCTCATCAGCATGTACTGCACACAGGTCGGTCACAACCCTTGAAGATGACAAGGGTTTCTTTTTTTTTTTTTTTTTTGCACTGGCTGTTTATATGATACTGCCTCCTGCAAACATGATAGCGCCTGGAAAATCATCTTTGCTAAATGAATCATTATGTCTCATTCCAAAGCTGTCCGTGACAGCTTTGGAATGAGACATAATGATACTGCCTCCTGCAAACATGATAGCGCCTGGAAAATCATCTTTGCTAAATGAATCATTATGTCTCATTCCAAAGCTGTCCGTGACAGCTGCAGCAGTTGGAGGTAGAAAGGCTCAGAAATATCAATTTCTTCATCAAACAACCTTATAAGCTTCAGATGACATACAGAACACTTATTTAGGAAAACTCAAAGCATAACAGGCTTTCAGACCGTCGTAGCAGTTCTAGTGTTAACTGGAGAAGCAGCACTCGCTGTCTATAGCCGCAACCATCGGAAAAAATCTCTGAAAATCTATTCAAGTGAATTTATCAGAGATTGGTCACGGGTCCAGACAGAACCATCACTCGGTCCGGGTCCGGACCCGGAGGTCCACCATTGGTGATTCCTGTTCCAGGGCTTTCCGATGGTTGGCATGTGGAGGCGCCACACTGTCGCCATCTACTGGTCAGTATGAGCAATATTCTTGTCGTGACAACTTCCGGTAATCAATAACAATTATACAGGCCATTTTTCGATTTGTGTCTTGTGCTAAATCCTATTTTCTTTTAAGAAATCAAAATTGAAAATTAAACCATTATTTGAATTTTCCTTACGCATTTCAGACAACCAAAAATAAAATCACGCTGTTTTTCAATTTAATGTTTTTATTTTTTAACAAAAATCAAGTATTCAGTCGTTTTTCTATTTTTGATATCTATTTCCAAACGTTTTATCCAATTACCAAAAGAGACACGGACCAGACACGGACCCACGGACCCTAATGAAAAGGATGCCTGAACATTTATTTTCAGTTGAAAACAAAATAAGTTTGATGTTTTTTGTCCGTGGTTACTTTTACTTGGTAAAATGTTAATAAACTTTAAATAAACTTTTAAAATAAACCTCTGCAGAGGTGATTGCTGACCTGAGTTTCTCAAAACTGAGATCTTCATCTGTGGAAAATTTTAAGAGATATAAGGAGAAAAAAGTCGAGATTAAACATCCGTGGACCTGCAAAGACCTTCAGGGACATTAAAGAGAGGGACAACATGGCCGCCGCGGGATTGCACCGAGAGAAGGCCCTGCGGAGCCTGGGCATCGTTAAAGTGCTGGACGAACGTTACGGTAAGTCTGACATTTAAGTTGTTTGTGTGTTTACCTTTACAGTAAAGCGTTTTTTTTTACTGCGAGCTGGTAAAATAGACATATAAATGGATGAAGTTGTTGCGACAAAACATGAAAAAGTGAGCGATTTTAGCTTCTTTTGGTTAAGTATGGTGTTTGGTAGGGGTCTTATTGCTGTTGAAGATACTGCTCCAAACTGACTGTAAATTACAACAGATGATAAGTGTGGACACGACACATAGAAAATGTGAGACTTTTGAGTTTACTGGCCGAGAAACAAACCACTTTAATCATCATGAATTTTTCTCGGTCACTTAACATTGAAAGTATAGGACAAAGATGGCGCCGGGTCAGCCCGGTCTCCATGGAGACGTTACAATGGGTTCGCCTTTGGTGAGATCAAGGGCCGCAAACTCAAGAGTAAATAAGACAAATTAATGTGGAAAAATTGTGAGAGTATTGGTCACTGAAGCTTCTGTTACTGTCAGTTGTGTCCACAGTCTAGAGGAGGACATTAGATAATGCTGTAATACTGATTTAGTCTGAAAATCTAATGTTACAACATCACTAAGAGCGTTTGACTAGAGTGCCTAAAAGCTGTTGTTAAAAATTTTGACATTTCAAAATGTGAACGAAATGTTATTTTCTAGGGGTAGTACAAAAACTCTGAAATTCTTTGCTGCTGTCTACAGAATTATGAATAAAGTTTTAGTTGAGATATTTTTTGGTTGTGATGGAGTTGTGAAAGTCCTGCACAATGCACTGAATCATATTTTTGTGGTGATATTGTCGTGTATATGTTAAAGTCTAAAGTCTGTCTAAAGTCAAATCCCAGGCCACAGTTTTAGGCTCAATCACTTGGCCAGGAATCTTAGGTTGTTTTATAAGATTTTTTAATCCCACCTAAAACTGAAGCACCTATTGATTAATATTTTCATAAACAGTTGGACAATTTTTCACCAAGGAGTGGGGCAAAATATTGATAACAAGTCAATTAAACTCAATCAATCAAACTTTATTTGTATAGCACTTTTTATACAACTTCTTGTACCACAAAGTGTTTCACAGAAAAACAAAGAAATAAAATACGATAAATAAAAAGGAGAAAATTGAATACAATGAAAAATACATAACCCCACCCACCCTGGCAATCCACATACAGCACACACACTCACTCACACACACACACACACACACAGACACACAGACACACAGAAAACAGAATTAGAGGACTGAGGAAACAAGGTTTATTGTTGTCCTCAATGTCCTGGCACGTGCATTACAATAATTGATACACTAGACTCAAACAGCAATATTTAAATAATGGAAGAAATCAAAAATTATGTTGCTATGATTGCAAGTCTACATCCACAACTGATGAATAATATTTATAAAAATCAGCTTTTCTCAGTAAATCAGTCTGAAGTGAAGTGCGTTCAAAGACATTAGCGTTCTCTTAATCCAGTCTGAAATGTTTCCATTCTTTAAACAGTGTGACTGATACTTCCTTCTGTTTTTTGCACTCCCTCTAACAGACCTACCGAGACCAGGCTTAGTCCTTCAAATGTTTGCAACAAACCTGAGAAACAGGCCCCTGAACAGTTGGGGAACCAAGGCCCTGAGCAAGACAATGTACTGCCTGTACTATGACCTTGTCACAGGGTCAAGGGTGTACCCTGACATAAACATCAAGGCCTTCTTCACGGCTGCACTCGTAAGAGTCCCATTTGGAGCGTCAGAGATGCTGGAGAACTGCAACTCTCCTTTACTGCAGGAACCAGCTGGTGTGATGGTGCCGCCTCCAGACTCACACCATCCTCCTCCAACCATCCAGTCACCAGTTCATCCTGAGAGTTTGGACCTCTACTCCTTAAGGGCGAACAGAGATAACAACATCAATGTTATTACGCTCTGCAGCAGACGAATGACCAGAGTCATTTCAGCTGTTTACAACTCTGATGGCACTGAGCTGGCCAACCGCTGGAAGGTGACCACCTACGACGAGGATGGCCAGTGTCTGATGTCTGTCCTTTGTATGTTTGTCAGGAAGTCAGCTGTATATGCACGGACTCCTAGACAGATAAAGAGGAGTCCAGATGATGAGAGCAGCAGCCAGGCTCCACCCAGGAAATGTCTGAGACTGTGAGAGCTTTTGGTCCAAGCAGTGAACTCCCACTACTCAATCAGAAGAACCTGAGGGTTTCTTCTAATAGATCTGTTAAGTTTATTTCATCATGGAGGTGGCACACGGGTCAGTGATTTTGGTGCGTCTTGCACGTTTCTTTATTTCTTGGCACTGCCTGTGTGTCCAACATGGTGGAAACTTTGTAGGCGCTTTGGGAGCTGTGACTTTATTTAATGACTTCAACTGCTCAAGAAGCAAGAAGACATGGAAGGAGAGGCTGAGAGAAGAAACAGTGAAATACTGTAACAGCAGCTTGTGTTCAGACTTCTACAGAGGAGGATTAGGGCAACTGAAAAATTTTGAGGCTGAAAAAGATTTCTGTCAGAATTATAAACATTTAGTCCTTGAATTCAAACTTTGATCTCAAAATTATGACTTTCACTTAAAATATTGGTTTGCATCTCAAAATTTTGGCTTTATTCTCAGAAATATGAGTTTTTTTTCCACAATTTTGACTTTAATTTGGCATTTTGATTTTCTTTAAATCAATAATCCTCTCCCTAGTCCTCTTCTGAGTCAGCATCCATTAAGTTATCCAGCTTGATTGATCGTGACCTCAGAGGGGGAGTCTCTGCGTCTGGCAGGACTAACACCACCCCATGGTCTTCCACCTGAACCCATGATGCTCCAGCATCTGTAAGTAGTTGATGTCATCATGGTGGTGTTACACAGGTCAGTGATTTTGGTGTGTGCTGCACGTTTCTTTATTTCTTGACGCTGGCCTGAGTGTTGACCATGGCGGATACTTTGAGGGAGCTTTTTGGAGCTGAGACCTTATTTTGATGTTGTGGACCGATAAAGTTACAGACAGATGGACCTTGATGGCTGCAGGACTGGAATCAGAGTTAACATCACCTCTGGTTCACCAAAGAGATGGAGGGGACAAGGAAGAGGAGGCTGACAGAAGATGAGGAAGAAGACCAGACCATCCAGTGGGAGAAGAGGACCCTTTACACTAAGACCTTTATCATTTTATATTTTAACAATTAACAGTAATACAGATAAATCAGAATGATTCAAACAAGCAGATTTCAAGTTTCACTGAGATTTATTTTGTCTTCTAGGAAAAAGGGAAGAGCCAAGACCAGAGCAGAGATGTGGACCTGAGGAGGACACCAGGGGAGGACCAGAGCAGAGATGAAGACCTGAGGAGGACACCAGAGGAGGACCAGATGAGACCAGAGGCTTTGATCTAGGATGGCACAGGACAGCATAGGACAGCAAACTTTCACCAAAAAAAAAGATAAGTATTAATTTATTTGCTTATTTTTCATCATGACTTGATTAAAGATTAAATCAATTTCCCTCTAAACCATTTGTACAAAGTTATTAATGTCCTCACTCTTTTTACATTCTCAGGAAGAACAACCCCTCCTGAAAAAGATAAGTATAGATTTTATAATTTTATTTGAAGTTTCATAAATCTTTAGTTATATAAAAGGACACAAGGATGGAACAAGATCACAGTTGTGGAACCAGTCTGCCATTGTTGTGAATCATCTTGATGACAGAGGTGAGTTATTAAAGATTAACTTTGTCCTCTAGGAAAAAGGGAAGAGCCAAGACCAGAGCAGAGATGAAGACCTGAGGAGGACACTAGAGGAGGACCAGAGCAGAGATGTGGACCTGAGGAGGACATCAGAGGAGGACCAGATGAGACCAGAGGCTTTGATCCAGAAAGGCATACACTGCAAACTTTCTCCAAAAAAAGGTAAGTGTTCATTATTTCCTTTTTTTGCATCATGACTTGATTAAAGATTAAATCAATTTCCCTCTAAATCATTTGTACAAAGTTATTAATGTCCTCACTCTTTTTACACTCTCAGGAAGAACCACCCCTCCTGATAAGATAAGTATAGATTTTATATTTTTATTTGAAATTTCATAAATATTTGGTTATACCACAGTTTTTTGTCCACTTTCACTTTTCTTGTCCATCATTTGTCTTTCAGAGAGAGCAGAGAAAAGGACACGAGGATGGAACAAGATCACAGACGTGGAACCAGTCTGCCATTGTTGTGAAGCATCTTGACGACAGAGGTGAGTTATTAAAGACGAATTTTGTATTCATTTATTTGCTTATTTTTCATCATGACTAAATTTAAGATTAAATCAATTTTCCTCTAAATCATTTGGACAAAGTTTTTAGTAATCAATATTTTGATTAATTTCACATTTACATACGTTAAACAGACTCAAATGAACACTAGAAAACAATTGTAACACACTCTTGTACATACACGCTGACCTATACATACCTTGAAATAATAAGAGACATACAACACACACTCAACACAGCAGTTTAAAGAGGACTGCACATGTTGATGTTTAAGGAAATCCAGTAAAGGTTTCCACAAATCTTCAAAGTCCTTTATCCTTCCTCTGGTCATATAAGTGAGTCTCTCCAATGTGATGAAAGTTGCCATCTCCCTCATCCACACATTTATTGGAGGTATATAGATTTTCCTCCAAGATAGGGCAATCATCCTTCTAGCCTGTAGGAGACCAAAATCAATCGAAGCTTTTTGCTGTGAGCCTGCACTGAAGTCTTTTGGATATATACCTAATACACAGATCTTTGCATGAAAAGGGACTCTAACCTTAACAATCTCAGATACAGTCTGAACAATTGTTTTCCAGTTTTGTTGTAGTTTTATACAATTCCATAAACAATGAAAGAGAGTCAGAATGTCAGAGGACCAACTATAAAGCTTGACTGGGTTAATACAAGTTCTCATCAACCATTTATATTGTAACAGCTTCATTCTGGTATTAATTGATCCTCTCTGTGCTTTTAAACACACTTCTTCCCATTCAGTGATGCCTGTGTTCTCATCAATATCCAGTCTCCATGCCTCCAACCTGTCAGTGCTGGACTCCTTATCACATGACATTAAAACTGTATAAAACAAAAAGATCTGTCTCTTTCCAGTTAGGTTTTGTTATGCCCCGTCTAGGGGTGGCCAAGACATAACATGAAGTGTCCCCGTTTCCACCGAGTCCCAAGCAGCCACAGGAGTCTGTCAGCAAGTATTAAACCAAAAGGCGGTATTATTTGTTTACAAAAAAACAATCACGATAACAACTCAACAACTTAAATAACCTTGCGACGCCCAAACCAAAATCTATCACACAAACTATCAGTCACTAATGCTGACGTGGCCGTTTGGATCACGGTCGAGCTGGGGGTTCCCTCCTCGCCGTGGTGACGTGACCGAACAGTTTAAATAGGGCCTTTCTGTCCTCTACAGCCAATCACAGGTGTTCATATGACGATCTCCGTCCAACTGGAGACAGGGGCGGCGCACCTAATAAAACTCGCACACTGCACGCACACACACTCAGTCACACTGAGGGTAGAGGAGAACCCTCCCAACACGGTCAAGCAAATACAGAAAAACACAATACAAGGCCAAAATACGACCAGGGTCGTAACAGTTTTTAAGTATGAGATTTTCAAGATGTGATAGTCGAGGTTCTGAAATTACATTTTTATGTTTTGCTGTTATGAAATGTTTCAGTTGTAAATATTTAAAGAAGTGCTTTAGGGGGATGCTATATGTCTGACTTAACTGAGAAAAAGTAAGAAGTTCACCATCCACTGATTTTCTGCACCCCTTTGCTGGCCCAGATTCTAAAACCTCCATCTGCTCTTCCTGGCTTGAAATGTGTATTTTCCCAGATTGGGGAGAAACGAGAGATAATTGGGGTATCGTTAATATGTTGATGTGCTTTATACCATATAACAATAGTATTTTTAGAAAATGATTCTCTGTTATTTTTTTTTCAGATTCTTTAGGTCAGCTGAGTATAATAGAGCTTCAGTGGAAGAGTTGCTATTGATGACTGTTCAACTTTAACCCAAGCTGAAAGAGACTCTTCTGTAAAATAAAACATGGCAGATCGTAACTGGGCAGACCAGTAGTACCACTTCAAGTAAGGACTTAACAAAGAAGACTTAAGACTTTATCACCTTTTCTCATAATAGATTATACAGAATATAGACCGTGACTGGAAAAGGGGAAGGTCTTCCCTCCTGCAGATGCTGAGGCAGAGTTCCACCACCATCATGAACTTGCGGAGGGGCCATATGACAAAAAACGTCCTCCTGAATGTTCAAATAATTTCCTCTATGCTGAGGTCAGACGACACAATCTTTTTGTTTGTTACAATGGTAGCTGATTTAGATAGATGACTATAGAGCTAAAATAAGTGCAATGACAGTGATGCCCGGCAGGCAAACAAACTGTAATTACTGTACTTTACTGTATTTGTTTGTTGATTCTCACTAAGTCATGGCCTCTGAGATTCAAAATGTAAGCCAGTGTTTAAATGAAGCAATCTGCAGGTCCTTGAATGTCCACTTGAAGCAGTCATAACACACTCTGCGATTAAAGTAAGAAATAAAATGAATTACAACCTAGTTCAATGGACGATTTTGATCAGAATAATTTATGTCTATTCGAGACTTCAATACTGTCCCCTAGTTCTGAATTTCTAAGATTCATGGATTCACTGAGACATGATTTTCTGTTTTCATCTTTCAACAGGTACAAAAATCTTCCCCGATTAAGCTTAAATTACTGACAACCATAAAAGTTTACTGATCTTTAGGGACCTGTGGTGACTATTTGTGACGCAACATCTTAAAAAAAGTTATAGGAAGAGGTTCATGGCTGACCACAACAGCCAAAGTTGAGCTAAACTGCAGTAAAGATATTACATACTGGGGGAGGTAAATAGTTAAAAACATGAATAATTTCTTCAACACAAAGTAAATGCGAGAAAATTCACCAATATTTGGTTTATTCCCACTTCCCATCCTCATTAAGCTTCAACATCCAGAACCACAGGTAAAAACACAGATGAGCTGACATTAATGTCTCTTTTCAGGTTAAAATAAATCACATAAACGGTAACTGTTTCAAATCTACATTTTAGATAGAAGTCCAGAAAGCCTTGTTGTCTCTGATCACTGTTGAGAGAGCCTGGAGTGCAGAAACTCTGTCCACTTTAGTGATAACATGTTGAACAGGGTTTAACGTAGTTGCCACTGTCAGCAGAATCAGGAGATTCATGAAACATGATCAAAATCTGTATCTGTGGTTCAATTCAAGATGCTTTATTGGCATGAAAGTTGTGAAAAACTATATTGTCAAAGCATAACATAAAATATGTAAGATATTAAATTTACATTTATTTAATTCTAGATTTTTTTTATTTAAAAAGATGCTTTATTTAAAAAATACTTATAGAGAGTAAAATATTTAATATTTACAGACTATTTTAGATTATTTATGATATTCTACTGTCAATCACAATCATTGTGCAATGGGACAAAAGGAATAACAGTAGATAAAGAAGACAATTAATAAAGATAGGTAGATAAATAGTGATATCTACGAATTTTGGATGATGAATGATTGTCTAACCTGCTGGTTTACCTAAAAACCACACCAAATTTCTAAGGCACTCTACATTCATATCCATACTAAATAAAATCATCAATGCTACAGCATCTAATCAGTTTTACATATTTATTTTGTCTGCAAACACCCAGAAAATATGTCATACAGCTGTATTTTTCACTAAGTATTTATCAGAGTTATCAAATATTTATTCAGATTAAATTCAAAAATCTTTCATTAGTAGTTGATCACTTATATCTATGACACATACTGTATTTGCACAAATTCCCAAGGCACACCTAGACCTTCCTTGTGACCTGTCACGTGCCACACGGGAACCATTGCTCTAGCCTGATGCTAATGCTACCAGCAGTTACACAGCAGGTTGCTGAAGTGCATCTATTATTTGACTCAAACATTTCTCTATCTTCAGCCTGTTGTACTAAAGCCTTATAAAGGCTGGAGTGTTGTCAGAGCTCAAAAATGTTTTCATTTATCCCATAGTTAAAGGTCAGAGATACAGTTTCCCTAGATAGATAGATGGATAGACGTTTGATATCAATAACATCTGAAAAAATTATGACCTCAAATGGCATATTTCATCAATTGTACTAAGAAGAAATACATTAAATTAGATTGATTTTGATAAATCGTGGTGATTTATGCTGAAATCAGGGAAATAAGAACCCTAAGATACATGTTTGAGAATGAAAAGAGTAAAGTAGGGGTCTGCTGCTCTTTAAAGACCTTCATAGTATGGGTCTTAGGTCCCTGGTATTGCTCTTTGGGGTCAGAGGTCACCGCTTCTGCTTTAGCAAATAGAAAAAGTCACTACTGCTATTACTACTAGGCACACTACTATTTGCACACTACCATCTACCTTAGGGCTCTAATGTCCTGGCGCAACTCAGGGTGGCGCACCCTGCGCAGTGGTAATTTTGTCCGGCGCACCGCCGTGCGCAGCCAATTTGGCAATTTGGTAGACCGGCTGCGCCAATGTGACGGCGCACCAGGGGAGGTGTCGAAAGATTCAGCTTGGCGCAGTGACAATTTCGTGCCAAAAACAGCGCGGACGTGCGCTGGAAGCTTGCCAGCTCCAACTTCGTCTATTCTCGGTGCAGGCGAGGCGCACCCCGTGCAGTGGTAATTTGGCTGACAGGCGCACAGTGCGCACACGTCACCAAAACCTCACAGGCAGGTGTCCACAGTGTCAGGCACATTTCAATGCAATAAACAATCACAGCAACCACTGTTTAATGTAACCATCTGAACCAGCACATACACTTGTATCTATTTTAATTGTCCCGTCACATCTGATGTCAGATCAGAGACGTTTGTCATAATGGAAACTCAACCTGACGGCAGCTGGAAGAGTGACGCAAACTAACGAGTTCACATCTCTCAGCCAACCACATCATCCGATACAGAGTATTCGGCTTCTCTCATCTCATGAAATTCAAAAGAAAAGAAAAAAGAGAGAGACGCTCGCTGAATAAATATAAGTCACTAGGTGTCTTAAGGATTTACCTGTGATTGCCTATATTTCTCTGTTTTAATCTTTGTTCTTAACGTGATCTTAAAAGATGGAGTACATTATTACAAGGAGGATGAGGAGGAGCTATCGGGGGGTGGGGAATATTTCACCAAAGGTTCTGCTATTTGGTGATGACAGACCAGGAATGCAGGTGGATCACAAGCCTGGTCTACGAAACTAGAGCCCTTAGTGTTAAAATTGTTACTGTTAAAAAATGTTACCTTTTATGTGCCTTGGTACTCGCACTTTGTTTATTTCTTTTTATTCGATTGACTCTTTTTACTCGATACTCGTACTCTTATTTTTGAACTGACGTCTACTTTTTATACTAAATGTAGCACTGTGGGCCTTTGAGTATCATAATTTCAATCCTCTGTATGTGTACACATATTGCAGTATTGACAATAAAGCTACCTTGAACCTGAGATACTGTTAGCTTGACTGAAACTGGACTTTAACAGACATTTTAGCATGTTACTCCGCTTAAAACTGCCAAATCAAAAATCTCAATGTGGATTTAAACTCCTACTTATTGCAGTAAAAAAATCTGCTTTTTCTCTGATATGTTTGCACCCCAATCAGCCCAAACTTGTCTAGACAGTCTGCAGTTTTTATACAGAGCTTTGACCCACACAAGTTAAGCAGCAACATGTATTTAGCTCTTGGTTTGTGTGAGTGAGTGCGTGTAGGTGCCTGCTGGACTGTGAGTGTGTTTCTGATCGAGTTTTATGCGTTTGATTCACTGCTTTTTTGCTTTCTAATCTCCAAACATTTAAAAAAAAAAAAAAAAAAAAAAAAAAAAAACCCTTCTCAGTGTGTTTGTGCGTGTATGAAAACGTGGCCTGAATGTGAGTGTTTGATGTCAGAAATCCCTGAATGAAACCTGCAAACGTCCTGGAACATTGACCGTCCATCTTTGTGTCAATGCTGCAGTGAGATCCACTAACACGCTGATTAACCACACACAGTCTTCAAAAAGCAATGTAAAGCCATTAAAAAAAAGTTTATTAATAACAAAAGATTTTAAAAAGAAAAAATATCCAGTTCCAGAAATGCATGTGCTGTGTTAATGACACACCATTGGCTAACAATCATCTTCAGGACATAAAAGAAAAGGCAGATTAATGAATTCAGAGGACTTTAAAAAAGATATATAAATAAATAGATGGTTTTAAAAAGCAACATTTTCTTTTTCTGTCTATTTTTGAAAAAAACAAAAAAACCCAAAAAGTGTAAAGATGAGGAAGAGACTTTGGTGAGTCTCGTTTGATTTCTTCTGTTATTTGGGGTTGAGGCACAACACATGACCATGCTCAGGACACCACAAAAAAAAGAACTGTTTTTTACAAATAAAAAAGAAACTGAGAAAAGAAAGTTCAGTTCAGACGATGGTGTATTCTCCTCTCTGTGGGGGTCGGAGGCTGCAGCCAGCCGTGGTGATGGTGCTCTCGTCTACGACTGCCTCAGAGCCCTCGATAGCCCACTCACTCCCTCTCTGACTCTCTCTTTCTCACTCTCACCCTGTTTCACCGCTGTTTCACCAGTGCATTTTGTAATCCCAAACAGAACTCTTCCTAAAGAATAAAATCCAATACCTTGCTTTGGTACCACGGCAGACAACAATAATAACGATAATAATAGATTAACCTTAAAAATCACTTTTCCTCTTTTTATTTAACCACTTGTGGTGCAAATAATGCAGCTTCAGGAAAAGTAACTGAACCTATGAGCACAATTTGCAGTCAGTTCTTAAAGGCACTTTAAGAATCACTTCTCTTTGTGCTATGAACATGCCTTGAAATGTCATCAAACTTCATCCACCACCATTTGAGTGATTCTGTTCACAAACAAACTAAATAACTTACTAAGTAACATACTTGTTAACTAACAGAAGCTGACAAAAACATAACCTCTTTGGTGGAGGAAAGTACAAGAGCATGATAATGAACTTAAAATTAGATTAGAAAAAAATTACGAGCTATTGTATAGAGTCTTTAAGTGTTTTCTGTCATGTGAATACACCCTTGGCAGCCCTAGGTTAGATTCTAGGACAGTTTTGTAAGTTTCAATATTTTCAATACCATTGAATAGACTATTTTACTTTGCATCTAGTATATTGAAAATAACACATTTTTCATGCATAGATATGGTGGCATCATGATAAAAATATATGGCATTAACAGGTTAAAATCTTTAAAATTAGTATTTGATATCAATAACTATCAGATGTAGGTGAAAACTTAGCTCAATGAAAGCTACACACAGTGGTGGGCAAGCTACTTGGGAAATGTAAGTTATTCATGAAAAAAAATGCTTTGTCACATTAAATGCATAAATGCTTTGTCACATTAAAGCTAACCTGGCACACCAGATGATTAAGATTTTAAGTCCAACTGGGAAAGAGCCCATAGGAAGTATTTGGGGAGGGCAGAACCTTTCAGAGGCATATTCGGCAGGTGATTGGGCAGTCGTTCCTTCAGTCAACATTTATCACGGGCCAATCAGATAATGTTGTAGGCGGGAGCAAGGGCATCAGTTTGTTTTGAAAAGTGGGGGGGATGGCTACTGGCAAAAGTGACCTTTGAGAAGTGCTTGGGATGATGACTAATTGATTTTACTTTTGGTGTGGCTACTTTAAAATCCGTAGACTTATTTCATGTTTTAAGTGATTGTCATGCATTGAATAAAAAACCTCTTGAGAACTGGGCCAACACTTTTATATGAATTACGAACCCCCAACAATGTTGAATTTCATGTTGAAATCAGCATGTCAAATATATCACCTAGATCTCAACAGGATTTACAGCTCAGGAAGTCCAAGCAAACAAGTTTTTTAACTCACCACAGGTATTATCAGAAGAAAAAGCACACTCTGGGTCGGAGCTTCAACTTTGCACAGACGCAAATTTACAGCAGCTGCAGGTTTTTTTTTTTTTTAATCCTCGCGAAGGTCTGCTGCGTCTCTCTGCAACTCTCAGATGAATGCAGATGGTGCGTTCAGGAGCGTCGGAATTTTCTATACTACTGAAAATAACTACAATGGCTTACAGGTGAAGTATTTGTGTGTTGGAGACAAAATGACCCCTGACAAAAAGTGGGGGGACACCCCCCCCCCCCCCCCCCAAACTGACGCCTGTGGGCGGGAGCTACTGCGCTTCAGAACTGAGCCACTTCGTAAAAGAAACGCTTGTCAAAACATGTCAGAAGTGAAGCAAAACTATCAACAATACAAAGAAGTTTGTAGTGTTAATATCTGTTTTTCATTTAATAAAGATATGTGATTAAAATCTGATAAACTGATATTGAAGCTGTTAGCATCTGTGTTAATCCCTGTATCAACAGTCGCTTCCTGCCGACATCTTGCTCTCAGCTTGTTTCTTCCTGCTTTAAAGGACTCTGACTAGACCGTGGCCTTTTGGCCCAGTCACAGTCGTTGTAGATTGGAGCTTGGCAAGATGGATCTGCCTCATTACAATGAATCTGGCTGATCCAGCTGCTGTGCAAGGATACATTAAAGCTATAACCTGGAAAAAAGCAGCAAGCTAAGTTTTAGCAACACGATAAAAGTAGCTCACTATATCCAAGCTATTTTCATCTATTTTGCAGATATCATCGTTTTTATTTTTATTATCTGTATTGTTATCATTTTTTGTGCCTTTATTATAACAACCAATGCTTTTGTGCACATTTGTTAGACTGTTCCGTTTGTCTTTCCTCTCTATCTGCTATCATTTTTTTATGTTGCGTCTTTTTAATTTGCTTTTTCAAGTATTTATGTTACTGTGCAGGTCTACTCCTGTAAGTTTCTGTATCTTAACCTTATTTAGATATTTAATTACTTACCTCCATTTTGAAGTGTTATTTTTAACTGGACACAACAATCAGACTTTTTCCCACATGATGGAGGTAATTAAAGAACTGCTTAACTCTTAAATCAAATTGGTTAAATATCCTTAATAAAGTCCTACTGAAATAATTTTCTGGTAGCTGAAAATTGTGTGGGTAAACAACTTGATAAAGTGTCCCTGCAATGTTAAATACACAAAACAGGCTCATAAAGTTGCCTCACAATAACATGAGGCCGATATCTTACCTCATTAGTTCACCTTGTTCTGGAGATGAACTAATGAAAACTAGACGTTCAAAGGATTAGACAGATGTGCCACCAGCATGCGGAGACACACTGTCTGATACAGCTACATGTTCGTTGTCCACTCCTGTCATTAACTCATCCTTAAAAGTGCTCAGGACTGTGACAGAGAGCTCTGACGCTAACACAACACTTGATCAATAAAGTAAGCTACTAAAAAGCAATTTAACTCAGAAATCAATGATGCTAACACAAAGTTACTTAAAAAATGTGATTACGCTGCCAACAATGTTATTTATAGTGACATTAGTGCCCGCCACTGGTTTAACGTGACACACACTCAGTCACCTTCAGTTAATTTAATCATGTGAGCAACAATAGAATCAGGGCTGCTGTTTCCATCCTGGGTTTTGTTCTGCAGTGGGTTTTATTTTAGTTAATCTTGACAAAGTTAGTGATTAAACTCTGGTCTGAGTCGTCTCTTATATTTGCCTGTTGGTTTGATCAGCACCTACAGGCTGGTCGTTTATGTCTCCTTTCATTTGCTTCAGTTTCTTTGACCACGTTGTGAATGAATCACCAGTTTTGACCAACATATGGTTTTATGATATTTCTGTTTCCCCTCAGGGACAGGGTTGTAATAACAAACAACTTTATTAACAGGATACATGAGAGCAAAGAGCAAACACACATCATAAATATCCTAAAGCCGACAAGGCGTCTTAGTTTAATTTAGTTTGTGACCGGTCCACATGAATGTAGAAGGAACAACTGAAGTAAATGTTTTTTCTTTGCCTGCAGTGAATATTGTGCTGCATTTTGGTTGTTGTTTCCAGTATTTAAACTGAAATTTTGCTTATTTGTTCATAAATTACCCAGGAGCATGCCCACCCACACTGTTGACTGGGCCCTTGAAAGGACACATAAATGGCCCCCCTCAAATGTCATTTGATAAAATCAATATGTTGGAAAAGCTGCAGGCCTCATAGTTGATTTTATACACCAAATGTTTAGCCCTGATAGCAGTGATCATCCAAATTTTGATGAGCCCCCCCCCCAAATTAAGCCGATGTTTCCCCCAAAGTCTGCCTCTGCCCCTGCTAGTGTTTGAAAAGCACTCAGGCTCATAAAATGTATGTTGGAAACGTAATGAAACCTAAACACAATAATTATGATCAACTAAAAGCATCACAGTCAAAAGACATGTAAAATCATAGCTCACATAAAACCAAGAAATGTCAGAATTTAAATGTAGTTTGGTGAACAGCGTCTGTATTTCACACAGAACATCAGAAACCTCATTAAATTTCCTTTATTCTCTTAAATTTTTCAATACTAAATAAGCAAAACATGTTTGTTAAACTGACAAGAAATCTTGCACTATAGTAGAATTTTGTAAGACCCTGTGAGCACCTTTTCATTCTGTCTCTCACACACAAAGTTATATCCATCTTCTCAAACACTAACAAAATCAGTTTCTCCTGGAGTCTGAAGTCAAACATCCAGCAGGACAGACGGACTCATATTTGAGGCCCCGCATGCAACAGCACCGCCTTGTGTCCGTTTGTAAAATCACATGTATATGGTATTTACCTGGTAAATTTGATCTCTAGTTCATTGTTGTCTATAACTTTGCTCCTGTTTCTGTAAGCACATTAACCACTTAAAACATCCAGAGCAATGAAACATCAGACTGGAGCTCCCTGACTAAGTTCTAACAGAACATGAGAGAAGCTTTACCTCGACTGTTCATTATTACTGTTTATTTATCTACTGCACAGCACTTTATTGACTGAATGCATTTTATGGAACTTTTTCTGATTCTTTAGACTTGGGCGTTTTGTGGTTTAAGTGCCTTCCTTTTTCACTTGTGCTCAGGAATTTTCCTGATTTTCCTAATGCCTGTATGTTTTATGTTTTATCATGTACTGGTGTGCTAATGCCTGCTGCAACACAGTTTTCCCATGGGATGATAATATAGTTGAAGTTGAAGAAACCCTTTACCAAAATATTCTACAAATGGTGAGAGCAGCTTTATTATTATATATTGGAGCCTATCCCATGTCAGCTGGGATAAGCCCCAACCCCTGTTACCCCGAGAGGGAAAAGCAGCATAGATGATGGCTGGATGTCCAATATGTATGGTACTACTTTAAAGTGGTTAAAGGGTTTTTTTCTGTTTTTTGAAATGAGGTTAGTTGAGGCCAATGGCACTAGTAAATATGAATGCAAATAAATGACTTGTAAGCTTTGTCCCTGGGGGAGGGACCCTTGCATAGCAGCAGATGATGCCACTAAAAGCCCACTTATAGGTAAAAACTACTCAAAGAACTATGTTGGCTCAACAGGAAACTACAGTAAGATTAGCTACTTCAAAAACCTGAACTAACCCCTTAAAGTCTTATTAGTCTGAGACGTCTTTTCAAGTCCGACTCTGGGTGAATTTAAAAAATTATCTTTTGCCTCGTTCACATGTGGCATACCCCAAGGCTCCATTCTAGGACCAATTCTTTTTTCTTTATTTGATAACCCCAGGTCTAACAGCAAAGAATAAGATAAATTATTTATGTGGAGATTTTAATTTAGATTTATGAAGATTTATATTAATAAAACAGATGAATTTATTGAACTAAAGTACTGTATGGTTCCAACAATTGCTCAGTAGAATAACACCCATCAGTGCCTCACTTGCTGGTAATATTTTTACAAATAATAAAGAAAGCAATGATAAAAGTGGATTTTTTTTATAGCAGACATCACGGATCACCTGCCACTGTTTTCCATTCGTAAGTGCTGTTTACAGAAAGACAGTCAGATCACATAAATAAAGCTGGAATAATATATATATATAAAGAACTACATGACAAGCATTGCCGTTTAATAAAATAAAGATATAGAAAAAAAATATTGATACAGGCCATGATGACAAAGGCGATTCAAAATACTTGCAATAACATAATAGTAATATGGACAATTTATTACATATAGAACAAAAAAACCTGAGCAAAAATATAACCAATATATGAAAATACACTTGTTGAAATAACAAGGACTAGTTGAAAGACTCCAAAGTAAATTAATAGATGAATATAAAAATGATATGAAAAAGGATATATGAAATGTATTCAATACAATTATTAAAACTTGGAATACTGCGCCGAATCATTCAGGCCATGTTTTTATAAAAGGCAGTTAAGATGGGACCTAAATTGGCCAGCAAAATAAATAATATTGAACAGTGTGTTGCTGAAATACATATTGACAGTGTGAGGGACTCAGTATTGTATTACAGAGCCCCTAACATATTTAATTTGTCATTCGGAGCAGGAATGTTTCCAGATAAAATGAAAAAATGAAAGGTGCAAGGTCACTCCACTTCTCAAATCTGGAGATAAACTTTCATTAACTACAGACTGATTTCTTTACTCACCATTCTCTCTAACAATAGACTGGATAAATTTATAGAGAAAAATAAAATTTTCATAGACAGTCAGTACAGTTTCAGAACAGCTAAATTCACCTCCATGGCTTTGATGGAATAGAAGACATATCCATTAAAGGAGACAAAAATATACACTGAGAATTTGTATTGATTTGAAGAAGGCTTTTGACACCATTGACCATGACATGATTAAAAATGATGGAAACGTATGGCATGAAGGGGGGATGGCTCTGGACCGGCTGAAAAGCTACATCAGCGACAGAGTTCAGTATGTTCAGGTGGTTCACCACAGATCAGGGAGTCTTGACGTTACATTTGGTGTCCCACACGAGTCAGTACTGGGCCCTAAATTATTAATCTTGTACATCAAAGTTATATACAGTCTGTGATGAACCAGGATATCAGAATCAGGACGAGGATCCTAAAGCTCTTCAAATGATAACCCCTGTGCAGCATTCATAGCTCTAGCTTCTGTGGCACCTCACTGTGGCTAATATTCCAGCTAATGCCATGTACCTGATGCAACCCCAAAATCCTGACCTATCCCTTAAATACTCAGCAGAATTTAAATATGTAAGATTTTAAAGGACATCCTTTCATTGATTTTACTCGTGGTACTCTGTGTCATGTCCCCCTAAATTTCAGGTTGATCCCCCACCTTACCTACTTTTTAAGTCTCATCTTAAAACCTATTTATTTTGTTGGCTTTTAGTTCAGCATGAAAGAATCATTTTTTTTTCCTCAAAGGATTCAATTTTGACATGATTTTTATGCTAAATGTGTTTAATATGTCTGCTACAGTTGATTTTACAGTATAGTTGCTTTTTTATTGTTTGGTTTTATATAAAGGGATCCACGATATGGTTTGATATCAGTATTAGCAGATATGAACATGGTGATATTACATATACATATACATATATATATATATATATCATCATTAAGTATTTTGAGTATTTAAATGATAAGCTAGGGGATGTACTAATCAGTTTACTAATTTAAAAAAAAAAACCTTTGTACCATTTGTTCTAGCCACATTTCAGATGAGAAACAAAAAACAGGAACTTTGCATGCCAAACATATCATTTTATTTTTCTACTGAGGGTATCTCAGGGGCTCAATGCTGATGCATAATAAAGAACAATGGTATGATTTTTGCAATTATCACATCTTGAATTCTCATAACAGGAAAACACATAAGGACTCTCAAATGGCTTCTACTGACACAAGAATGGCATCACAATCATACCTGAACCAACAAAACCTTCAAATAGAAAACCAACCAAAATGATTCACTAAACAAAATGCCTAACCTGATACATTAACACAGCTAACAATCATACAAAAATAGTTCAGTTTAGGCTAATTAGTGCAAACACTTATTTTGTTTTAAGATGGTGATATTTAATAAAATTGTGGTCGGACAAAAAATGTAGCAGAAATCCTTAAAAATACTTTTTCTTCGTGAAAAACCTTTAAAATTGCAAACATTTAGCACCAGCACTTCTACACTGTAGAAAACTGAAGGCTACAAAGTCCAGAGGTAAACCCTGTACTCACCTACACTTCAGACAAAACAAAATAAAAACAAAGTTCACAGAAGTCCGTCTACTGAGGAGGAGAATGGCAGTGATACCAAGGCCAGGTGGGCTCTCTGCAGCCCCAGGATTGCTGGACCACCTCGTGCCTTCTCACTCAATCTGCAGTTTTTTTTTTTTAAACACAGCCTAAAGCACAGGGCATGTAACATCATCACCTGTGGACATGGAGAAATTCAGAATATGGCAGCTTAAACCATCAGTCCTTCAGTCCACCATAGTCTGTAATGCACAGGGCTGCGTGTAACTGAGATGCCTCCACGTTACTCAGCTGTGAGTCCATCACGTGAGTCTTTAGAGTCTCTCCTCTTCTCTGAGTCTGTGGCTCAGTTTGTCCAGAACAATGTTCAGCTCCATGGCCTTGTTTATCTTGAGGTAAAAGTCCTTCCTGATTGGATGAATAGTGAGCCAATTAGCTGCCACTTCTGCCAGCAGTCGGATGTGTTTCTCCATTTCACCTGTTCATTTGAAGAGATAAAAATCAATTACTACAAATAACGGAAGATCCATCCATCCATCCATCCAACCATCCATCCATCCATCCATCCATCCACACCGCTTAACCTTTTCGGGGTCGCGGGGCATGAGGCAGGGTTCACCCTGAACTGGTCACCAGCTGCAGGGTCACAGAGCGAGATAGACAACCATTCACTCTCACACTCATACCCAAGGATAATTTGGAGTCACCAAATAAGCATGTTTTTGGTCTGTGGGAGGAAGCTGGAGTGCCCTGATACCCACGCACGCACAGGAAGAACATGCAAACTCCACACAGAAAGGCCCTGCCCGGCCCAGGGATCGAACCAGGGACCTTCCTACAGCACTACCTGCTGCACCACTGTGAAATGATTAGCGTAACAGTATGTTTTTAAAAAAAGAACCTCACTACAAACATGTCAACTATTCTGGAAATAAAGTGTTTAGCATTTGCTGGAAGTGAGAGCACTTTCGTGATTCTGAGGATTTGTCCACATGAAGGCAGGATTTTTGCCTTTCCGTGCATTTTATCCTTTGTCCACACCGTGTGTTTCAGGGCACTGCAACTGTTTGCAGACCTAGAACATCTATAATGCCGCTCTAGGTCTAAACAACACCCTGCGCCGTCAATCTGCCTTTCATTAAAAAGTTACAGCTTTAATTCTATCAGAGAAATTTAGTCCAGTTTTGTGCCACTTTGATAAAATTAAGGCAAAAACTCATCTGTAATTTCTGTGTCATTGGCAGTTTAAGAGGGAAAAGTGTTGATTAAAATCAGAAATCTTATTTTGTGAGAATCAATCTTATTTTTAGGCCATCACAGCCCTAGAATATGAGCCAGAATATAAACTATAATTTATATGTGGATATAACAAGGGAAGATAAATACCACTGACTTCTGTTTTGAACACTAATACTTATTGAAGGAATAAGTATTCACATTTCAATGTATTCAGAAAGTCTTACCCTTAAATTAACCTGAAACATAAAAAGATATTAACACAAAACAACACGACAGAAGTAACTGAGAACCACTGGCTCAGGGCGTCTGCGTGTGGACAGGGAAAAACATCACATGAAGGGACCCTGTTTACTGGTGACGTATGGCCGCTTGTTTCTGTGGTTGCCATGGTTACAACACTTATCCAAGCCAACAAGAGTAACAACATTTTTAAAGCCAGGATTTGATTGTCTTGAATTGAGATACAAACAAAGACATATTTACTCAATACACCTGCTAACACCAGGTAACATGGCCACAAGTTAAACCATAACATTAGTCTGATATGTAGTTGAAATGGATTTGAGAATGAAACTGCAATTTTGCAGAAAATGCAACCAAAAAGTTGCACATTACTGACATCGTTACAAGGTCATGAGCAGCATTTAACATTGTGCTTGAACTTTTGCATTTTTGTATGGATGGGGAGGTTTTAAAAACTCCACACGTGTATCATTCACACAAACCCTGTTTAAGGGTGGAGCATGAACTATTCTGCCATCAGTGAGCAGATAAGGGATAAAAGAGGCATAAACATGCCTCGAGCCTGAACTGTAGCTGAATTTCTGACTGTTTACTTAAACAAATCAATGCTTACAGCTAAAAGTAATCATAACCCGAGTTTCCTTTAGATAAACCAACCTGTGCTGAGGGCAGATCTGTAGCTGGCCACCATCCTGTTACAGGCAACTTCCATTATGAGAGCCGGCTTCTTCTCCGACACAAAAACGTTTCGAAGAATCCTCGCTAGCTCAGGGAGTCGGGACATCATCAACAGCCGTTCCTCCTGGTTGGAGTTTCGCGTCATGGCCGCCTGTAGCTTTTGGGCTTCCTTTGCTCTGATCTAAAACAACAAGCCACCCAGAACAACACTTTGAATCACACAATCGATTTTAATGTAGAGTGTATTTCTTATAAATCAGAAGAAGCCGTACCAGCCGGCCAACACATCCTCCTCACAGCTACTGGTGTACCTACCCTGTCCAGCAGAGACTGGGAAACTCCTTTGAGGGCTGTTGGAAGCTGAGCCACAGGGGCAGTTGTTGGGTTCTGAGGGGATGTTGGTTCTGGACTCTCTGGATCCTTATCTGGTGTTTTCTGAGCCAATGAAACCAGAGCCTTCTCCATCTAACAAGAGAGAACAATACTGGTTGTTATTACCATTTCAACAAGCAAGAAAAAAGAAACAGGTAAGACAATTCTTTACCGAATAAATGTCATTAACAACACAAAATAAATTAAAAACATGTTATAAGTCGGACTAGCACATATGCCAGAGTCAGTTTTTAGGAGTCTCCTAAAGGGAAACAGTTTTTGTTCAATTTTGTTACTTTTTAATACCACTTTCAACTTAGTGGCTTCTGCTACCTTTAGAGCTGTAGTTAAGCTTTCAGCTTTCTACAGAAACACAGCTCACTTCCACTTATCATCCAGGGCTGAGGAGTTTTTTCAAGTAAATCAACAATTACCAAAGTTTTAATAGCACTGAACGACCAAAGGAGGTACAAATACTGTCAAAAGAAGCGCTTAACCCCACTTGCTCTGCCTACATGGTAGCATTTCCTTGCACACGTAGAGCAGCAGAGTCTGGTAGTACGCTCTACCATAGGCCAGGTGGTCGAGGGTTTGAGTCCAGCATGTTGATGTGTCCTTGGTGTAAAAGTGCTTTGAGTACTCAGAAAGACTAGAAAGGCGCTCTATAAGCTCAAGTCCATTTAACCATTTACAGTGAACGAAGGCAAACCTTAATCTGGGCATATGTGGTCCTTTTAGCAGCACCTGCCCCCTGAAAATGTGACAGCTCAGTATATAATAGTACAAGGATGAAATTACGTGTGTGTTACTTGTGTGTGTTACTTTACGTGTATGTTTATGCTTAAATCTGTAAAAATGTATAATCGGAACAAGCATCATAAATAGAGCTCCCCCTCCAGACCAAAAACCTGCCCCTGTAAACTGGACAGTGATATACAACAGACCTTCTGTCGCATAACAGATACTTGCAGCCTCCGTCTCTGCCATTGAATAATATTCAGGTAAAAACAGTGTTATGGCAGGGTTTCTACGATTTCATGAAGGATTGCTGTTTCTGATATTGATTATTTAAACTTTTGCAATGTGGCTAACCAGGTTGGCAAGGCCCAGGGCAAGGAGAGACATCATCCTCCCATAGAAGACGTCTACACAGGTAGGAAGACTGAGTGAGCAGGGTGGCAGGACTCCAGCAGCATGGAGCATGGACAAGGTGGGAGAGCACACTGCAGCACAGATCACCTGGTTGAACATCATGCAGACAGTCTATGATGCCCTGCCAAGCCCGGCAAACCTCCATGTCTGGGGAAAGAGTGAGACACCTTCCTGCCTGCTCTGCCCAGAGGCTGCCTAGAACAAGGGTGTATGATGTTGCGAGGGCTTAAACACTTTATGACCCCAGGATGCATCACTGAGGAAGCTTCCCAGTGCATCCAGGAGACATTTCTTACATGCCATGTTAGCAGTAATTATGCCATGAGCCTGTTTAGACTATTGAAAATGATAAGTCAATAAAATTAAACTAACTGTGGGGAAAAGGGCTCTTAAATACATGAAAAATGGAATACAGTTATGAGATTCTATGTAGCTGAACTCAAGGTGTTAAAACAAGAACACATTTAGGTAAACAAGTCATGATAGGCCTTAAACATACACATAACTCAGTCCTCGTACCATTGCATAATGCAGTGTCATGTTTCCAGTTTCTATGTGGCTAAAAAGACCAGCCTGTCACAAAGTTCTTGGTGGTCTGTCGCACTTGGATCTTGCTTTTACTTCCTCAGTATTCAAGTCTTTTTGATTTTTGGCTCACAAAGGTTATGATACATTTTACAGCAGCTTTGGTGTCAATGTTTCTTATACGCTGTCATAGCACCAATATCTGCTTCAAACTTGCTTTTGTTGATGGAAAGAGCCTACTTGGGAAAGTTCCCTGTCAGTTTTACTGTAACTCAAAAGCTTCACAGAAGCAGGGTTGGTACCTTTGGTGTGATGAGAGAGCGGGCTTTGTCAAGCACCTCCTGAGCGGTGGCCAGTTTCTCTGTGTGAGGAGGCTGAGGCAGTGAGCCGACTTGGACAGCTGGCACAGTGTCCACATTGAAGCGAGGATGCCAGCGGGTGAGTTTGTCCTCTGGAACAGACACAGGGGGAACCAAGGAGGACAGGAAGACCTGCAGACACAGATGCTAGTTAGAAAACTCAAGTTCTGTCAGACACTAAACTGGTGACATCCACGTAACAATAAAAAAATAAATCAGGATGTATACTGAAAATAATTTTTTACCTTAGCGACACGTGTATATGGCAGATATAGGGTTGATATAAACACAAGTTTTGTTACTAACCAAAGGCAGGGTTGGTTAAAAAAAACATCCATCTGATACAAAACCATTAAAAAAAAAAATCACTGACTGCTTGATAAAAACATAAAACAAAGTCAATACAGGTTGGCCTACAGAAGCCTTTTGATGAATATAAGCAGGATATACTATCTGACACCTGAAGATTTTCCTGTTAGTGCTTTTAAAAGGCCTTATGTTTAAATGGATTTGACTACAGTTAACTCTTCCAGGACCCCCGACACCCTGCAAATGAAAGCAAAGCTGGAGCAGCTGCTGACCTTATGGTGCTGTTTGACAATGGAGACCAGGTTCTGGTGAAAGATGTGGCGTCTGTTGAGGAGAGCGGAGGCTGACAGGACAGGGCGAGCATTGTTCTGGTCTATGGAGGAAACGCACACACACAGTGGAAGTTCAATAGCAGCACAAAACATAGCACTAAAGGGGCAACTGTACAAAAGAAACAGCTAGCGTGCATGTAATCAGGTTTTGAGGACATTTCATCATCTTAAGAAATGGAAAGATGTGTGGTGGGTAGAGCTGGGTGATAATCTCAAAACAGGATCACGATACAATTTATGCCAATGACGTCGATAAGCTTTGGATGTATTTACTCAATAAAGCATCACAAAAATCGCAGGAAATCTGCTGTCACTGTGTTTTTCAAAAAGGACGAGTTAACCTGCTCCACTCCAACTGGGGTGGCTGTAATGCAGTCTTAACACCAGCTGCCACTCTCCAAAACGAACAAAGAAGTCAGTCTTTACTTCCAAGCAGAAAATACTTTCCCTAAACCATTTTGATTTACAGAATTGTTATAGTTATATGTTATATGTTTTCAGTTCTAACAGTTATTTTTATTATGTTGTATTATGTGTGTATTATATGCAACCTGAGATAATTAGGTTATTAATGATTGTGATTCTGATTGCATTATATTTGATGTGATCACTTCGTTATTAAAAGATACTCTTTGAACGGGCATGATCAGGGTTGCACATTTGCAAGAACTTTCAAAACTGGAAACTTTCCATGAAAATAAATGGGAATTGCAGCAAATTTATAGGCATAATCAAGAATAATCAGAGAATTTACAAAATTAAAAATTGGCCCTTGACATTTATTTTTAATATAGTTGGGGAAAATATGTCTTAGCATAATCTTGACTTAAACAACCAGATTTCATGAAAGTATACTTGAGAATATTTATGCTATTCACCAATCACATGCACACAGCACACTGGATGTCTACCTATGACATAACAAAATCTTTATATTTATGTTTGGATATGATAGTTTGTTTAAATTACCCCCAAACTCTAGTTAATTCCTATAAATTCCCAAAAAATTCTCGCAATTCCCAATTTGAAATATTTCCAAAATTTCACAGCCTAACTTCCCATGGAAACGTCCCTTTTTCAGCCCTAATTGTGATAAATATTGATAGATTAATACTGTAAAATATATCGTGACCACATTTTTGCCATATCTTCCAGCCCTAGCGGAGGGCATGAACTACATCAATTATGTCCAAAGAACAGGAAGTTGTGTGATAAAAGATCAGCATAAATGTGTTCTGACCAGGAGGAAGCACAGGCTCCACTGTGAGCTGGTGGCTGCCCTTCTTTATGTTGCTGTTGAAGTTTGGGACGTTCTTCTCTTGTCTAAATGTGTAGGCCTCTGGGAACACCGTCCTGATCTGTCCCACGTGGCTCTCCTCAAACCGCCTGTGAGGTGAACAAGAACAAGAAATAAGTTTCTGAAACCAGAAAGAAACAAGACCTAAGAAATGTAAAACTGACAAAACCAGTTTTAATAAAAATCAATTGTTTATGTGACATTGGTTAATCACTGAGGGACACAACGTCTGACATCTTTAGGACCGACCATTTAAACTTTCAAGCACCTAAACGCATTTATGAAGTTTCTTTTGCAACATAATGGGACAAATACATTTTAGAACTAATAAATGTAGAACTGAGTCAAAACAGAGAGCAGTAAACCTTTGAGAACTCTTCCATCATCCTTTCACTCACTTGTGCATCATGTCCTGAACTCCCTGTTTGACCTTGGCGAAGGTTGCGGTCTCATAACGGTTGTACAGCATAGCGACCACCGTGTCCATACTCCTGAACATCTCAGCCAGGACTTTGTACTGGTAAGGCAGTGAGAGGCCCGGGGGGACTGCCTGGGCAAGAGTGTGGTATCGCTGGTATGCTGGCGCTTCAGCACTGAGGATCAAAAGAGGTCAGAGTTATCCAGGACAGAAAAAAACCTTCTGCTCATAAAAAATGTTTGGACATCTATCAAAGTCATGACTGATCTTCTCTGGAAGCTTTGGCCTCAAAAGCATGAAGACATTCTCACCATTCCTGTGCCGGTGTCTCGCTCTGCTTGGCCTCCTCTACCTCCTGCTCCTCCTTCCTCCTCTGAGCTTGAGCTGCAAGCTCGCTGGCTCTGGCGACAATGAGCTGCACGCTCTTGGCCTCAGAGGGGTGGAGGGAGGTAGCTTTGGGGGTCGGTGAACGAGTCCCTTTGGGTTTTGTGACAGCTGGAGGCGCAGAAGGGGAGGATGAGGCAACAGGGGTGCTACTGAGAACTCCGTCAGCATGTTTCTTGATCCTCTGAAGACGAGCTTTGAGTGTTGCAATGCCATCTTTGGACAGGGTCTGGAAGAAGGGGGATTACAAATGTCATGATTTCATGAAATGCAAAAACAAGTGTAGCATTATTTTCCACTTCTGATGTCATCAATCCCCATGTTAAGTCTCGATCCTGCCTTTGGTTGGAGTGATTGTTTGAATATCTGAGAGTTGATAAGTCTCCTCTTCTCCTAAAGTTTTATTTCAAATAACTGAAAAGCATCATACTTTCTCTCTTTATCCAAACTTAAACATACAATCACAAAAGTAATTAAACACATAATTTGGACTCTTCTTAAAAGAGTTAGTTTGGGTTTTTAAAATTGGGTTGCTTGAGGCCCTCGGCCCTTTTGAAAATGGTCGTCACTGAAGCAACTTGCTAGTTTTGTCCCTGGGGGGAGATACCAGGGGCAGACGCTGGCCAATACCCAGCAGTCGATGGTGCCAATAAAAACCTTGTAATCCATGCATCCCCTGTGTCGACTTGTTTAAAAGACAAACTGATAAACCAAGACCACAATCATCAAGATCTGAACAATGTGTGAGACTGAATTGACACTAACATGACAGTTCATTCAGCAGATGACTGATAAATTCTCCTTTAAAGTCAGAAAACAAGGAAATAAGTTTGGTGAATCACTTCGACTGGTAAGCGTGTACATTGGTGACTTAGAGTCGGCACCATGTTGACTTTGTCGGTAGTTGTTTGTGTTAGCTTGGTTTCCTTGGCTATATTTTCTCACATATAAACTAATGAAGTTTTCTTTGATACAACAATTAATAAAACTGAAGCATTGATGGATACACCCGCCATTTTTTCTGGTGCTTTCACGACATCTATCAGCCCAGTCGGCTGCAAGTCATCAGTTAACACAACAACCATAGCACAGAGACAATTCTGATGGTGCCCGGGGAAAATATTGTAGAAACAGAGTTCAGGCATTGCTGATGGTGAGGTTCAACAAATATTTGATGATGATATTGACAATTGATGTTACTTTTGTATTCAGAATTACCAACATGTTTGCAGTTTACTTCAGACACAACAGGTAGTTAAATGCAGCCTGAGGACTTTTGCGCCCTCTAATGGTGTCATACAGAAACACTCATCACAATCAGGCAAGTATGTAAACAAAAAACACTCATGATGCCAATGGACTGCACACGAATGCAAGGACAAACTGCAAGTGCATCTGCAGCCTTATGAACCCTACACAACACCTTCACACACCAGCAAAGCCACATGCGACATAAAGTCAAACAAGCAGCTGTGTATGGTTATGTAGTTTGATTCCTTAGTTTATTTTTAAAACAGCTGCACTGTGCCCATCAGAAAAAAAGCAAAGATGTGCATTTACCGTCAGATTTTTGTAATGTCAGTAAATCCTGAATTTGTTGCTGCTGAGGTTTTAATTTTGATCTAGGACGTTTTTTCATTATATTTTTCAATATTCTAAAGCGACTGATGATTATTTTCTAATGGTGAACCCAGCTTTACGGAGTGGGGTCACATAGCAAATGGTCTGACATCTTACTCAGTCTTCTTCAACCTGATGTGTTTTTCAAGCTGGCTTAAAAAATCTGACACGAGTCAAAAACATCAAATCCAGGACACTCTCACCAGGAGTATGTTTACAGCCGTGGAGGTCCTCTACATACTAAAGCCAGCCTGTATTCTGCAGCATGATCTGTACAAAACCCCAATGAAATCCAACTTTCAGACCGACATCCTGCGTAATCAGAGGCATTTAAACTAAATACTGGTGAACTTCAGGTGGACAAGAAACCAAACTGTCAGGGATGAGCAGGCTGAGGTCTGGCACACATGTAGGTTAAAAAACAAGTCTAATATGCCCCAGAAAGAGTTATTTACATAAATGCTTTGGTTATTCAAAGTTGTGGAAGGGCTGCCTTGCCCTTAATAAGGTGTTGCCTTTCAGTACAGGGTCTGCATGGAAGTTTGTTTCCAAGGTAATCAAAATTAAATATGTGAAAAAGAATACCCTCTTCTACAAATAAATACATAAATAAATAAAAAGCACAAGTTACAGCTCCTTGACTTCTGTTACTGTATGACCTCAGAGAAGCTCTGTTCATTCACCCGTACAGTCACACTGCGTTACCTTGCAGCTCTGCCCCTCTCTGTCCGTGTTGATGGCTTCATCTTGTGATGGAGAGCAGCTGATTTTGAAGTTAGTGTGGTTTTCAGCAGGCTGAGAGACTTCTGCAGCTGAAGGGAGCCCAGACACCTCGCTTGGCTGAGGCTGGTCTGTGGCCTGCACATGAACAGCAACAGAAATCAGCCAAGTTTGTTCAGATGTGTGTCAAAAATAACACCAGCTGAATCTGTAATAATGTTGATTCACTGTTGAACCCTCTAGAACCCTCCTCCTTCCAAAGAAAACAGTCATCACGGCCTTGAATTTGGACTTTCTCTGTTGTACTTACTTCATCCTTGGTGACGGTGGTTTTTTTTAATGCACTGACTAATGCTTTGTCTTAAAAGATGCAAGTTTGATCGCATGTAATCACTCTTACAAATATTGGATTTCCTTCTTTATGTTTAAAAATGTCAAAAAATATGTTTGCATTTACTTTTTGATCAGGAGTCAAAAGTTTTGGCACAACTTTGACACACCGTTCTGTCATGTTCACATTTTCATGCAAACTTTGCTAAACTGTCTGTTTTTCAATGGAGACCATTTTATGATAATTTATATACTGAATCATTGATCATTCAAATGATTTATTCAATATGTTGAATGATTTCAGAAGTTTTTAATGTAGGTTGGTGCCAAGAACATCCATCTTCTTGGACTTCCTAGCAGCACCCCTGTCAGCGTGGGCCAAATGAGTCCAAAACAGAAAATTCATGAGAATGGAAAACCTAAATGGACTGCATATAATTATGATGGTCAAGTAGTCCTATCAAAAGACTTCTGTTTCAAACAGTTATTATACAGTTTCACTGAAAATGAGGAAATAAACGGTGTATTAAACTATGTTCTATATGCAACCTTTAGCACTTGAACAATTTTTGGCATTTAACATGTTTTTATTCATCGTTTACTTAGCACATATCAGTTCTGGTGAATCACAGCTCCTTTAGTCCTGTCAAATATTTAAAACCTTTGCTGATAATACACTTGTCTTGCTCCCTATTTTTTTAACATGGTATGCAAACACTTGGGTATCCCGCAAGATGAATAAACATGTTTGACAAAATGTTCTTAATACAACAACATTTACAGGCCTCCCCCTGTCAGTCATGGGCTGCTGAATACTCCTAACTTTCTTGTGTCTTTAATTATTCACAAATTAAGAATGACTCATATTAATAATAGGGGTGCACAATATTATCAGTATGATTCCCTTTTTGTGAGATATATTGCAGTTTTTGCAGACGTTAATGGCATTTACATATCAGCCATACATCTGCAGTTCTACAGGCAAAATACATAAATGTACCACGATGCTTTCACCTAATCATCTCTGCATGGGTATATTCAAAATCAAGAGGTTCATTTAATCAAGAGTTAAATGCTGTGTTTCTTATTTTGCAACTGTTCCTCGCATGAATAGATTCACATTGAAAGCAAGAAGTCAGTTTTTCTAGGGATGCACAATATTATCTGTACAATATCAGTATTTTGCTGATGTATCAACCATACACATCCCATACATTGGCAGTAATACTGGCAAAATACACAAATGCAACATATTGCTTCACCTCATCACTGCACTGGCACATATAGAAAGCAAGATGTTCATTTTTCAAGAGTTACATATTTTTCTTGTAGGGATGACAATATTATCGGTTTGATATCGGCATCGTATCAGCCCAAAAAGTTAGGTATCGTATCGGCCGATATTGAAATTTTCCAGATATTTACAGTCGATATATTGGCCTCACATATCGGTCATATATCAGCTGGAATATCTGCAAATTACACAAGTGTACAAACATGATGCACCTTCTCATCACTGCATTGGTACATTTAAAAATCAAAGGTTTCATTTTTGCAAGAGTTTAATGCCGTTTTTCTTGTTTTACATCTGTTCCTCTGTAAAATATACTGTAATACTAAAAGAAACAAGTCAATTTTTGTTTTTTACACAGCTTGAGCTCTTGACCAGAAATATCGGTATCAGCAATAATTAATTAAAAAATATCTGCATATCGGATATCAGCAAAAATCCAGTATTGTGCATCCCTATTTCCTTGTTCTACATCTGTTGGTTGTACACATAGACATGTCAATTTTTGCAATGCAAAGACTCTACTCTTAACAAAAATCATTGCTATTAGTATCAGCAGTAATGTGTTTGAAAATACCTGCATATCTGCAAAAATCCATATTGTGCAACCCTACAACTTTCATAAAGTAAAGACTTTGTGCTGTTGACAAAAAAAAAAAATATTGGGATGGGCTATAATGAGTGAAAAAATATTAGACTTACGGCAAATATCCAACACTGTACATCCCTAAGTAAAACCTGGTTTAAGTTCTCCCTGAGTCAGAACCTCACCTTTGACGCCTCCTGAGGCAGGACCAGCTTCTTTCGAGCCCTCCTCTTGGTCTCCTTCTCCTGGACGCTGTTTGCTGCCTCTCTGCTGGCCTCCGCTTGTCTCCTCTTCTTGGCCGTGCTGTGGTCGGCGGTGGCGGAGAACACCGCTGCCCCGAGGTCGAACCCGCAGTCCGCGGAGGTCCGCTTCGGCGTCCTGGGACTGGAGGGGACAGGCTTACAGGCTCCGCTGCAGTCAGACTCTCCTTCGTTTGTCCTCACAGCCTCGTCGATAACTCGGACAAACTCTTCATGGACGGAGGAGGAACACAGCGAGTCGCCCCCTTTACTCGACCTTGTGGTGGCGACGTGTGTGTTGGTCCGTGAGGTACCATGTTGGATCGCTGCGCTGCTTCGCGTCTTGTGCGGCTTCGTGGGACCCGCGACGCCTCTCTTCCTCTGGGAGAAGAAGTCCGTGACCCGGGCCTGAGACATGATGAAGCTCCTCGGTGGATATTCCACAGCTGCTGAGTGAGAATGAGCTGTTTACTCCGGCTCACACTCTGAAGTTAAATACAGCTCATCAACAATGGATATCCGGAAGTGCTCACAGGAAGAAGAAACGAATTTTCGCGCGAATTCATCGAAGCCACGCCCCCACCCTTCGCCATATCCTAGGACAAATCAACAAGGATGAGACAGGTAGATTACGATGGGACTCCATTGTCCCATCCTTGTTTAATCATTTGTTCAAACGGTTTCTTTGTTTTCTTCACATTCATAATAAAACATTACATACTACCATTCACTTTTTTGTTAGTTTATTTGTAAATTGTTTTATGTACAAGCAAGTTCAATACTATAACGCACATTTCTTTTTCTTTTTAAACAGAGGCAACGACAACAAAAATAAATAAATGCATATGGAGAATATAGACAACAACACAAATATAATCATAATTTAAATACTAATAAAAATCCCAAGATGTTTGAGAGTAAATAACAATGATAGTTATTTTCTTTGCAAGCTTTGAGAATTTGAATGCATCAGTGAAAGATCACAAACTATTGATCTGAAGGTAAGGTAGCCTACAGTTACTTTGATACAAATTTTACTCAATAGACATCTAGTGAATAAAGCACTTCACATATCTCCTAAAGTAAAAGTAAAAAGTGCTTCATTTTTTGTGATTAATGTACTCAGTTTCTTACATATATTTGTCCGTGTTGTGCTAAAAAGACAACAGTTTGAGTGTAATGAATCAACAAGTCATTTATTTTTGATTGTATAATTTATACTTTAAAAAAACAACAGATTGGTAAAATGCTGTGATATATTTGTAAAAGCGTATTAAAGAAATGGTTGAAAATCCATTTTGTTTATAATGACTTTAATGTAAGTACACATATTTGACCATCTTTATGTGTACAAAAGAGTATATGAATATTAACAATTTCCCTTTATAGATATTAAATTGCTAAGTTTAATTTAGCCCAAATATATTTTAACATTTGATTTTGTGTTAAACCAATCATTTCAAATTTGACCAACCCCTGAGGACATCCTGTTTCGATATCGTGTAAAATGAAGAAACACTATTTCAGTTACAGGTCTTTAGCTTTAGTCATTGTATATCATGAACCAAAGAGTAGTGACAAAATTCTGTTGTCATGACAGTACTACTTATCAAGATAAATATTTTATCTAGAGTGCTCAGATCCTGTGTGAAATGTAATACAATCCAGACAAAATTCTTAAATGTTAGTAAGAGCTTGATTTTAGAAACTTTTAATAAAATCAAACACACAAGAGGCTTCTTAATTGTCATAAATTGTCATGAATTAATTGTCATTCATGAATTGTCATGAATTGGCGCTATACAAATAAAGATTGAATTACAGAAATGCCATTATATATAATTAACTGCTGAGCATTAATGGTCCTTGATCTGCACATCCAGATGTCTCACTTGCTACTTATATAACCTATTTCCAATACATCTTGTCAGAGACTGAGTGTTTTTCAGTAGGAATATAATTAATCATTTTTGACAAATAACAATCACTCCAACACAAAATCAATGAAAGTGCTCAGCTGAGTATCCTTATTGACAACAAGCTGCAAATGAGCTTTTATTATCAACTAATATTAGGTCCTGTGTGGACATAATCTCTGTCAGATGCTAATTAAGTGACATGTTTTTATTTTAAACATGAATTTAAGGATCAGTGATTAAAATGAAAAGGTTAAAGGGGATTATAATACATTCATCACATTCATTTTCTAAAACTTCACAACAATTGTGTGATCTGGTGGGCTTGTTAATCCCTCTGCATCACCCTCATAGTGAGGAGTACTTTTACTTTTGAGTGATCTATAGTCATTTCTTCTTAATCTTTTCCAACACAAGAAGAATAATAAACTCAAATAGTCTAACACCACTGCTGTGATCAAGCCTTGCACTCTTGCATTCACAGGGATCATGAGTAATCAACATTTTAAAACAGTTATTCTCCTCTAATCTTTTCACTGTGAAGTCACCGCTCGTTCACAGAGGTTTGATTAAAGTAATTCGGACAGGGGTCCCTAACGTGCAGGCATGGATCCCTTTTTTATCAGAACACGAATTTGCAGATGAGAATCAGCTGACACCTAAGAGGCTACCTGTAACAGCTTTGTCCTCGGATACAAGTTAAAAAGCAACATTTTACTCCATTGTGTAGGGCCGAAGACACATCAGACCTGGAAAACTGTGAATTTCCCCTGAAGTGTTTGAAAAAAGTACAAGTGCTTGTATTCAAAGATGAAATTCTCTCTGCAATCTTTCATCATTTTCTTTTTTAAGAGACTAGAACACTGAAGAGGAAATGTATTCGTAAAAGTTTACTCAATTTCCCACTTATTACAAAAGATGCAGCTTTCTACACAAGACATGTTTGTTTTATATAACACAGGCATGTTGAACAATCTTTTATGGAAAAAAACTGCATGGATATTTTTGTATTTTAGATACTCCCTATTTGCTTAACCTTGCAATATATCTGGCAAAGAGTTTAAAACACAATGATTACATCAAAATTTGTTTGTTGAATTAATCACATTTCAATCTGGCACAGGACAAATATCACCCGTTTTAGAAGCAGCAAAATGCAAAAATAAATGAATCTTTTTCTTTTTTTGTCATGTCAGTTTTATTGTTTTTGCTTAAAACAGAATGTAAGACGTGTACATATTCATGTTCCTATGTGTACATATTAGACATATACTGACAAAGAAACAATGAAGAACTTTGCTCTAAAATTTGCAAAAAAGGAAACGCAGCAGCTTAGATGCCTTTGCCTAAATAAATCCATGTTTATTACCAGATCTTTGTATTTAAGATATTTAAACATGACACATGCAAACACCTTAGATCCTCCCGGAGGTATTAAGTTAATAATGAAAAACATTAATACTTTCCATGTCTGTCTGTTTTTGTTCTGCTCATTATTTAATCTGGCAAACATCTTTTCAGATGCTGCTGTTTCTGCCATAAGTTTGATTAACTCTGTGAACTCCTGAGAACTCATCAGCTCTGTAGAATAAGTCTGGCTGCTATCATAAAGCAAATCAATGCAGACTCTGCATCTGCAATACCTGCAGGAATTCAAGTTTTGTCTCCTTAAAGACAGAGCTGCAGGGACTCTGGTTAAGCCAGAGAATGAATCCTTCTCAAACTGGCATGGCTGCAGTGACATGGCCTACCACACATGTACAGTATGTTTCTGAGGGAATTAGAGGCTCGATACGTTTTTATCACATAACTGCTGCTGACTGGATGAACAGAGAGAGAGGAGAGAAAAAGATAAGAGGGACAGGAACAATTCACAGAAACAATCTGACTCAAACGACTTTAATCAGAAGATGAGCCAGACACACTCACACACACACACACACACACACACCAACACACACCCAGACACACGCACACACAGTCGGTGTCTGCTGTAGCTTGCAAAAAGCTATCTCCATCTGGTAAATGACCTACATAACGTGGAGTGTAATTATTTTCTTATGAGCTTCATTGACTAAACTAAAGTAAAATAAAGACTTACCAGCAACATGCTCATCAAGTCCTAATGTTTAATGATCTAATCGTACTGTCTGCAGTTTTTACTGGGGGAGGGGTGAGAGTCTGGTTTCTCTTGGATGCATGAGCCGACAGTTTTATAGGGAGGAACTCACATGCACTGACATGCACACACAGCCTGACCTGATAAGAAAAGACAGGATGGTGAAGCTGGGATAGCATCACCCACATTCTGTTCTGAATGTTGTTATACTGAATTATCTTACAGCAAGTACTTACAAACTCACACAGAGCAGACTTGTGCTGTTGTGCTGGGGCCTAATGTGATGCCCTTTCATGGGCCCTCAGTTCCTCACTGATGGGGTCCCCGTACTCTTTTCCCCCAGGCCTGCCCCTCCCTTGGCCCTAGTGCCTAATCTTCCATGGGGGCCTCACTTTGCCTTTTTTTTTTACTCATCATACTTTGATCAGAATGATAAATGAACATCGAGTGGTGTCCACATACAAGTCTTTAATTGGGAATCACATCTTTTCATAATAATAGTAAAATAATTCTTTTTTCCCAGAAATTATGCAACTTTCCAGTTATAACTCCCTGTCCCATCAAGTCCTCACTCAGTGACAAACATTCTCAAACATCCACACATTGTGCTGAGAAACTACATCTCTCCTTTATTTCCTCTATTTCTGTTCAAAAAGCTGCTGTTTAATCCTAACACATGTTGTTGATCTGTGAGTGCAGCTGTTGGATTATATTATTTCTGAACCACTGAAACACCAGCATTGATCATACTGACAGTTTTATCAGATCATGAAAGCATTCCTTTATTAATGAAAAACAAATAACAACACTACAATCTAACCTATGACAATGATATTTTCACTTTTCTGACATGTTTTGATGCGAGTTTGTTTAACGTTTTGTAGCACAGTCGTGCCCGCGACTAAATTATCCGATTGGCCTGTAATAAATGTGATTGACGGAACGGATGTCCAATCACCTGCTGGATATACTTTTGAAAGGTCCTGCCCTCCCAAAACACTTTCTGTGGGCTCTTACCCAGTTGGACTGGCGAAATAAATTGAATGGTCCATCTGGTCTGTCAGGTTAATACTTAAGCCACCCCAGCTGAATTCAGACTGCAAGTGGTTTTAGGTAATTCGCGACATATGCTGTCAAATTTATTTTGGCATACTCCATAGGTATGTGGGGTGGGGGGTAGGGGGGCATACAGAATTCGTTTGGGGCCTCACTTTGCCTAGAAATGGCCCTGTTTCCCGCCCTCACAAGCTCAAAGCACGGGACTTCCTTCACAGACCCTCTCTGCCTGTCTCCTTCACTGGCTCTTGTTGCTCAGTGTCCACTCGTCGCTTGGGGGCGCCACTGGTACACTAAAGGCTCATTTTAACGCACTGACGGCAGATAAACCTCCAGTCTCGAGGATTTCAGGAAGATCCTTCTTTGACTGATTGACGTGGTCCAGTCATAAACTTTTCTTTACAGGTTTGTTAACCCAAACCAACCACAGAAGAACATGATATGGTCTAGTTTAGAACCCAGTCCTCTGGTTTCATACTTAAGCCATAAAGCTGTCTCCATAAAGCAGTCTGAGGAGACAGAGGCTGTTCAGCTCTGCAGTCCTGAACTGAGTCACCACTGTGGACTCGACTCAGAGTAAGAAGTGTGCAGGGAGGAGACCAGCCGACCCGGAGAATAGCTCCTCTATGTACGCCCTTCAGTCTGACTGCCTGTGAATCACATTTTCCACCTACAACACATTTGTTTCTGACGGGGCCCCTCTGAAGGAACACATGCAGCAGACCTCTGCTTACCTCACTTTCACTCAACCGAGCGCCAGAGAGGCCGATCGAAACTTTTGGAAACTTTTATTCACACTCGTGGATCCTCAGCTGAAGTCTGAAGGGGGGGGAGACCATGTACGAAGATCTGAGGACCGGATTATTTATTCCTTAGTCACGTTTAATCAACCGACCCAGATGGAGTCGGTACAGTCGGTGTTATCGACCTCACCCGTGGTTGTTATTGATCTATTATCCAAATGATCGGGGAGTGAGTATCGATCGTCGCTGACATGGATCTTCAGGTGATCGTCTGGCTCTTCTACTGTCTTCTGCTTCCCACCGCGCTGTTAACAGGTTGGTGAACTAACTTTCTCTTTTTAAGAAGCTCTGTAACCAGAAACATGTGGCACAACTTAACTTTCACAGTTTCTGTCTTTCAACTGCGCTGAGCCGAGCGCTGCACGTCGTTACATACTGGGTGGTAACTGCTGCGGCAGCTGGAGGGAGATCTATAAAACTTTCTTTTTCCAGCCCGTCCTGGACTTTTGTCTATGCAGGGATACAAATCAAGGTACAGAGTGTGCAGATGATACCAAAGACTACAACCACAACCAGAAAACGACGCTGGAGTGGCAAACACAATCTCAGAGTCTTTTTGTGGTGCTGTCGCTCCATGCGCTCCTCTGTTGAGGGAATCACACATAAGGGCATTACGAGACCCTCCGAGCGGTAAACACAAACTATTTTAAGGTGTTGGCACAGTGCAGTGGTTTCTAACCTTTTTCTGACCAAGGCACAGCAAAGATTGAGCCAAAATCTGAAGGTGTATCCCTCCAAAACAGCCTCTGTAACATGAGCTACAGTGTCTAACTATTCTGTTATTTCTACATCCTGGTATAAAACAAACAGACAATAAAAATGTTCATGAATTTTTATTCAAACAGGCCAAAACAGAAACAGACAAACAGCTAAAATGCTCATGATTTTTTTTCCCCATTGGATGTATCCAGGTTTCTAAACAAAGACAGAGCCTGATGTTACATTTAATTTAATCAAAATGTCATGGTTGTCAAATGTCATACATTAACAGCACTGATGATTGCTGATGATTTTTTATTTTTCTGTAATGATGTTGGAGCATTTCAACAAACATTATATTTTTGATGCTATAATATAATTATTGTTGTTATCCGTGAATTTTCAAATGTACTTTTTTCCCCCCACAAAAACACAGAATAAATAGCAAAGCACTTTTTTTATTTCTTGATAAGGATGCAAAACTATAGTTACTTACTTCCATTCATAAACAGAAAAAATAGTTTTGATGGTGAAATGTTACACTTTTATTAATTTCTTACTTCTCAGAGAAGCCAAGTGAAGCATCTCAAATTTTGGTATCAAAAGGTGAATTCAGTTGAAATTTCTCACTCCTGTTGAAAATGGTAAAGACAAAAAACATACATTCATTCATTTTCTATACTGCTTATCCCTTTTGAGGTCACAGGGGGCCTGGAGCCTATCCCAGCTGACATTAGGTGAGAGGATGGGTACACCCTGAACCGGTCGCCAGCAAATCACAAGACTACATAGAGAGACGGACAACCATTCACACTCACACTCATACCTAAGGACAATTTTAGAATCACCAATCAACCTAATAAGCATGTTTTTGGTCTGTGGGAGGAAGCTGGAGTGCCTGGAGAGAACCCACACATGCACGGGAAGAACATGCAACCTTCACACAGAAAGGCCCTGCTGTGAGGCACTACCTGCAGCTCCACTGTGCTGCCCAAAAACATATGTATACATATATATATATATATATATATATATATATATATATATATATATATATATGTGTGTGTGTGTGTGTGTATGTATGTATATATATATATGTGTGTATATATATGTGTGTGTGTATGAAAAATAGTCCTTTGACTTTGATTTATTCTGAAGACATCCTTGATTTACAAGGCATACAGAACAAAGTTGTTTACCAACAGCTTACTGACTTTCTCCTAATGAACAACTCCTTTGATGTTTTCCAGTCAGGTTTTAGACCCCATCACAGCACTGAGACCGCTCTTATCAAGGTGACAAATGACATTCGGCTGAACACTGACGCAGGCAAAGTCTCAGTTTTAGTCCTGCTAGATCTGAGTGCTGCTTTTGACACTGTCGATCATGAGATCCTGTTACAGAGACTAGAGGACTGGGTGGGCATCTCTAGCACTCCCCTAAATTGGTTGAAGTCCTATCTAGAAGACAGGAAGTACTTTGTTGAAATTGGTAACTGTGTTTCAGACTACATGGCCTTGACCTGTGGGCTGCCCCTAGGGTCAATCCTGGGACCCCTTCTGTTTAATCTCTACATGCTGCCTTTAGGCCAGTTAATGCAAAATAATAATGTGTCCTACCACAATTATGCAGACGACACTCAGATCTATGTCTCACTGACAGCAGGTGAATATGGACCAGTTGATTCACTCTGTCACTGCATCCAACAGGTCAGTGTGTGGATGAAAAACAACTTTCTCAGCTAAATTCAGACAAGACTGAAGTCATCGTATTTGGTCCGCAGAAACAAAGAGAAAGTGTCAGCAGTCACCTCCAGTCTCTCTCTCTAAAACCTACAAATCAGGTTAGAAATCTCGGGGTAATAATGGACTCAGACTTGAACTTTAACAGCCAGATCGAATCAATAACATCAGCAGCCTTTTACCATCTAAAAAACATTGCCAGAATCAAAGGTAGTGTCTAAACCTGACCTGGAGAGACTTATCCATGCATTTGTCTCTAGTAGGTTAGACTACTGTGACGGCCTGCTCACTGGCCTCTCCAAACGAGCTGTAAGACAACTGCAGTACATCCAGATGCTGCTGCTCGGGTCCTGACCAGAACCAGGAAGTACAAGCACATTAGTCCTGTGCTCAGGTCCCTACACTGGCTTCCTGTGGCTCAGAGAATAGACTCTAAAGCAGCTCTGCTTGTGTACAAGTCTCTCCACAGCCTAGCACCAAAGTACATCTCTGACATGTTAGTGCCATATGAACCATCTCGGACTCTGAGGACCTCAGGGACTGGCCTCCTGCTGGTGCCCAGAGTCAGGTCTAAACATGGGGAATCAGGGTTCCAGTTTTATGCAGCTAAAATCTGGAACAGTCTTTCTGAAGATGTGAGACAAGCCTCTACACTGACAATGTTCAAATCTAGGCTCAAAACAGCTCTGTTTAACTGTGCTTATGACTGAAAGGATCTTATCTGTACTCTTCTCCTTCTTTTAAAGTTCATTTTATAATGATTATTTTTGTTTTTATTTTGTATTGTGATTTTAATGCATTTCTCTTGTTCTGTAAGGCACTTTGAATTACCTTGTGTACGAATTGTGCTCTACAAATAAACTTGCCTTGCCTAATAAGCAAAAAGACTTATGATACTGAATCCATGAGGGCATTGTTATTGATTCTTAACTAGAATTGGTTTTCTATTCCCATCCCTAGTAGTGGAACAGGAGGTTTGCTTCATGGATGTGCATCAGCTAATCTGGAGCAACTGTGTGATGCTTATCATGTCAATGTGGTACAAAATCTCAGAGGAATGTTTCCAGAAGCTTGATGACTCTATACAATGAGGAGTAAGGGCAGTTCTGAGGGAAAAAGGGGGCCAACATAGTACTAACAAGGTGTACCTAATAAAGTGTATATACACTTATATATCAAGCACACTTATGGTTATGGGAAGGATTTTTTTTATCTGGCAGAAGTTAGGCAAACTTTCATAAAAGCAGCTGTAGACTGGTCTATTCACAGCGCAGGTATAAAGGTGTCATTTCCTAACCTGTCACACCAGATGGACCATGAGCCCTAGAAAGTGTTTGGGAATGGGCAGAACCTTTTAGAAGCATATCCAGCAGGTGATTGGGTGATAGTTCTGTCATCCCATTTATTATGGGCAGATTAGATAATATAGTAGGCTTCTACAGAAAATGGGCCCTAACATAAAACAAACACTCCTCAAAACAGGTTGGAAGTGAAAGTGGAAGTGAAGCGAAAATATCCTGACTATAGAGAAGTTTGTAGTGTTGTTATTTGTTTTTCATTCAATAAAGAAATGCTGTCACAGTCTGATAAAACTACTGCTGAAGATGTTAGAATCTGTGTTCATTTCTGTACTGAGTAGTGGGCTGCTACCTCTTCATGCTTTAAAGGACTTGGGCCGTGCTGATCTGGGCCGCTCACAATCATTGCAGATTGAAGTTTAGCAAGATGGACCTGCCTGATTACAGACATTAAATCAGGCAGGTCCTGCAGTTGCACGTGGTTAGTCATTTCCTCCCTATTCATTAAAGTGAGGAACTACAGACATCAGCTTGGCAGGGCAAAAAATCGACCTTATTTAGTATCAAGACCTCCTTTGTTAATTTCTGTGGTGTGTCAGAAAACAGTGTTTGGGTGATAAAAAAGGAATCCATAAATATCCAGAAGCTCAGTGCTTAACTACACAGGTACCCTCGTACAGTTTGCGGGTATGTTGCTGAAATCTTAAATGGAAATATCAAAACATTATAGTACCTGTTGATACAGTAGGTGGACTCTCTGAGCTGTAATCTGACGACACAGATGTCAAGCTGATAAAATACTGTGCGCCCTGACTGATAAGAACAACTTTACTACCACAGTTGGCCACTTGCACAGACTGGCCACATGCAGGGCAGACCGCCAGAGCTTTATGGAACAATTTCCCGCCCACAGGATACAGCTATGTGGCAAAACAGCAGTTTTTCAGGTTATTTTCAGTTTTTGCTAGTGCAAGGACACTTTTATGACATTGCACATGTTAACTAACAACTTAACAGCTCAGGCCTGTGTACATGACACTGGGAATCTACCCGAGGTTCACCAGTGTGGTTTGGCTCCCACCATCCACGTCTTTCCTGCCTGTTGCACATGGTTGGTTTATCAGCCTGTTATAGTCGTAAGGTTTTTTTTAGACTCACTGTGATTCCTTTCCGTCTTTTCCTCTTCTTTTCCAAGGATTTGTGAGGAGGGGAGCATGGGGCTGTGATATGGAAAAAGCAAAATAAAGACTGTAAACAAGAAGCGTGATTGTAATAAAGTTTAGTAGGAAAATAATATTTTTCAGTGTCTCTTCATAAATGCTTTTGTGGTATAAAGCAGGGATGTCCAAACTATGGCTTTGGGCCCAGCTGCAACCCATAGTCTGTTTTTTTTTTACTGGTCCTTAGCTAACTCTAAAAACAAAAAAATATGGCCTATATTAATTAGGATATGAAGTCTGTGCTGAACTGTTGCCAAGGAAGTTATGTTTCTGGCAGTGTTTTTCAGTGTGTTTGTTATATTGTGAACAGGAAAACTCAAAAAGTAACAAAGAGGTTTTTATGACATTTTCTTAACTGACGAAGTTACTCATGACACAAGAAAGAAACGATACCATTTTGGTGGTGATCAAAATTGGTGGATCCAGAGATATTTTATAGATTTGTAAACTGTGAGATTGGCCAGTTTTGCACATTTTCACTAATAAATAGATAAGTTGTTTGTGAAAATCCAATCAACAAATCACCATTCCCAATTATTCTTGAAGCACCAACACTCCTTTAGCTTTGTGCAGTTTGTTCTTGTTTTGTGAATGTGGACATGAGCAGAGAGTGGATAACTTGAAAACTGAATATTATAGTAGATTACGTACTGATTTTGCCTAAATGTAGTGTGTGTAGGATGCAGTAAACATTTTATGCCAGAAATACAGGGATGACATACTACTAAAAACAGCAATTTTCATCAGACTGGTCTACATGGTATCCCACAATAAAATGGCCAATGGGTCAGGGGTCTGAGGCAGTCGCTAGACTTAGCAAATTTAGCATTGATTTTGCATCATTTATATAACAAAAAGTAATTAAATTTACGTCCTTTGGGTCATTACATGGATGTTACACATTTCAGTTGAATGTGTTCAGCAGTGGAAACATGAAATTCCAAATAAATCACTCATTAGACATTTTTAGTCCATTAATAGATGTTAATTTAGTGGCATTAGCCATTAGCTGAGCTTCTGTTTACTTTTCGGGTCTGTGGAAGTGACTACAGAGATGTAATCATGGCAGACATGGGGCAGAATTGGTCAAAATTGTGACTTAATTTTTGACAAAAACATGCTTCCTGTACAATGTTCGGTGGGTGGAAACAGCAACAACCTACAGCAGCAGTCATCCATGTAGCATGGCATCAACATCAGGACTGTATTTTACATTGTTGTCATTGTCTGAAAACCAGTTTAGGTCAACTTTTGTCCTCACAGAAAGTCCACAGGAATTGATAAGGGAATCATTGATGGCATCGGTATCAATAAAATCATATCAAATCCCAGCCCAACTCAATTATTTATATGTGTCTAATATAATGTTTAATAGTGCTATGATCCAAACTTTTGCCCAATAGGTGGCAGTAATGAGCCTTATTTGATAGTCGTCACCCACCAGAAAACAAGGAGCATAATAAGAAAAATAAGCTTGGCTACATCTCTCTGCTCTCACTGTACATGGGGTGGGTTAACATTGATTTATATAGCACCAGTTTTTATTTTTATCAAGGATTTCTGGTTTTCGAGGTAAGGACATGATGTACATCACTGCTCGTCAATTTGGACTTGCCTATTGGTCAGACAGACTTAAGTTTTTGTGCTAAAGTTTGGTTGAGATGGCATGAGCAGTATGGCAGCATCCAATATTCCAAGGGCTCCTTGAATAATCAAACAGCTGACATGTCCGGTTCTTTTAGTTCTTGCATCCTGCAAAACAAAAGCAGTTTGGCGGTCACATATTACTACCAAGTACAGTGTGAAGTATATACTGAATAATACTGAATAATTGTGGTATGTATTAAGTGGATTTGAAAACAACCCATTTCCCGTCTCTGCTACAGTGAGAGAAGTTCTCCTCTTAATCAGGAATGGATCCAGTGGTAGTTTGGCCTGAACAGACTCTAAAATGTGATTAACTGCCCCAAATTGTTCAGTTATTGGCTGTTTGCCTTGCCGAGCCACTTATGAAAAGCTGTGATGTCGGCTGTTTTGACATGAGATTGTTTTTACTAACTTTTCAACCTTACAGCTGAGATATGTCACGTGTGACACGATCACCCTGATACTTTTCTTATTCTGGCCCTCAGTGAAAACCCCTGCTTTCAAGAATCCAGACACACAACAGTGACTTAAATCAAGAAGTGGTATAGACATTGTTGGGCAACCCCTTTGCTTTCATTGAGTTTCAATATGCTTCACGAGTCATTCTCTGTGTGGCAATCATTTTGGCAGGGCTGTGTTTTTGTTGTTGCTTTTTAGTGGTGATAGGGGTTGGCCTCGTAAGAATGCTTGAAAAATTGCTGGACAAACGTTGTGATCAAATTTCATGGAGATTTAAGGAGTAGAAGCGGCTTAACAGCTTTAGCCCTGCTCCACAAAAACACACGCATCAGCCACAATGTTGTGAGATCCCATTGATGTGTTTTTCTCTTGTGAATGTGTCACTTTGCGTGAAAGAATCTGTGAATGAGACAGTGAGACAGATAAAAAAGAGAGAGAGGGCTTTTGTGTCTTCTGACAGGATGTCACTGCTGGCAGTGTTCAGTAGCTACGTCACATGAGTTTCTACTGTGTGAGAGGAAGTGAAACATGCCAGGAGAGTTGGCCAAGAAGTTATGATTCAAACACACACACACACACACAGACACACACCCACAGAAACACACACACAGAAACATAAACACAGTCTTTAGCTGGTAAATAGACATGTCAAGTCAATTAATTGATGCCCAATAAAATGCCACGTTGCCTCATTACTTTTCCACAAAGGATTTCTTGTTGATGTTTTATTTCTCACTGCAGAGTCAGTGTGTTGTGGAAAGACTGAAGAAATGATACTTGTAACTGTCAGTCTTGTCGAGACTCTGAAACTTGATTAAATCAGAAAATCAGTTGTTGCCTGCTTGAGGAGACTAAAAGTTTAATGTAAAAAAAAACAATTCTGACAAAGTTGGGACGTTGTGTGAAATATAAGTAAAAACAGAGCACAATGAATTGCCAATCCTTTTGACCTATATTCAATTGAATACAGGTCTGTAGCACAGTTGGATAGTGCGCTTGGTCATAATCGGAAGGTTGCAGGGTCCAAGTCCAGCTCCGGCTGTCATATGGCGATGTGTCTTTGACACTTAACCCCAAGCTGCTCCCACTGCTGTGTCAGTGGCATGTAAATGGGTATGAAAGGGCATGAAAGTGTTAGTTTATACTGATGGACAACTAACATAGCAACCCAAACCATCAGTGAGTGAATGTGAGAATGAATGGGTGTGAATGGGTAGATGTGACCTGCAGTGTAAAGCAGCTTCGAGTAGTCAAAGACTAGAAATGCGCTATATAAGCTCAAGTCCATTTACCATTTACCATTTACAAGATATTTAATGTTTAAACTAATAAACTTGATAATTTCTCTTGCAATTATTCAATAATTTTGAATTTGATACCTTTTCCAAAAAAGCTGGAGCATGTTTGTCACTATTTCACACTAACTGTTGAAGCTTTGAAGATGGAATTCTTTCCCAGTTTTGCTTGATGTACGACTTGAAGTTGCTCATCAAGCCGGGGTCTCCTTTGTCATGTTTTGCAGTTCATAACACACCAAACTGCAAGCAGGCCAGTCTAGTACCCACACTTTTTCTACTATGGAGAGTTGTAGCTCGTGCAGAATATGTCTTTGTATTGTCTGACGTCCCTGAAAAAGACATTGCTTGGATGGCAGCATGCGTTACTCTAAAACCTGTATGTACCTTTCAGCATTAATGGTGCAAGTTACCCATGCCATGGGCACTAACACACCCCCATACCATCATAGATGCTGGCCATACAGACATTCACACCATAGTCACACAATGAAGGCAGAGGCTAGGTAAAGTGGCCAACAGATAAACAAAGCATATTTATCACAGTCACAAGTAGGGATGGGAATCGAAAACCAATTCCAGCTGAGAACTGATAACAGTTGACTCAATAAATCTGTATCATTAGTCTCTATGCTTAATGATCCCCTTATCAATTCCTTCCACTTTGATCTGTATGCCTTGCAAGGTCATGCTCATCTCAGAGGGAGGCAGCAAACATGACAGGAAAGAATTAAAAGTGTGATCATCCAGACAGGAGGCAGACAGAGTAAAAATTGTGGCTAAATTTTATACAAAAGGAAGAAGACTGCACAACATCCAGTGTCTTAATCTTTGTGATTTTAAAGCAAGGGTGAAACACCAGAAACTTGCAGAAGCATTTGGCTTATGCAGCATGGCATTAAATATCAGGAGTGCCATGTGTTTGACATTGTTGCGACTAAAAACCTGTATTGACATTTTTCACTCAGAAAACCTGCAAGAGTCGAAAAGGGAACTGAAAAAGAATAAATCAAGAAGCAGAATCAAATATGGCTTTGATATCAGTAAAATCTCATAAATACTCATCTCTATTTACAAGCCACTGATGTAGCAGTGGGCTAAGTGTTATGTCAATAACACAAAAGAGTTGTGACTGCAGGAGTCGAGGATTAAACCTCTGACCTTCTGACTGAGAGATGGCCAACTCTACTGCTGATTCCTACCTCCCCTCATGACTACCATTATTTAATCAGGAGAGACATAAAGATGAGAGAACATCTATTTATTAGAAGTCTGGTTACACAATATATGAGCAGCTTTTTAATGATTACTATGTCTTTGGTGGTCTAACTCCTTTGTGATGTCTTCACTCAGATGGGTAGTGAGGCCGACAGCAGGATAGAATACCCCCTCACCCCGTGGAGTGTAGGCATTGGTGGTGATGTATGGATACAGGATGAAACCTCAGAGGAGCTTTCCCAGGACATTTATTACATTAAATGATGGTGACTGGATGGGGAAGGGTTTCCATGGTCACTCTGAAACAACAGATCGACTGCAGCAGGGAAGAGAATTCATTTCAGTATAAGGCAGCAGCAGGAGTGGCAGATTAGCTACTCAAACAAGGCTGTGACAGAATCTGATCTTGGGTGGGTGATGTTCCCAGTTAGCTGATCATCAGAGTAATATTACAGGGAGACTGAGAGAGAAAGAAATGAATGAGAGGTGACTGAAAGGAATAAATGAATGAATATGCAGCAGTTTCCTTGATTGAACTCAATATGGTTTTCTACAGCTTGGCTTCTTCCAAATCACAAAAAATGCTACAAATTTGCATCTTTCACTTTGAATCATTGTATGTGTTCACACAGAAGCATTTTGACACAAGTCTGATCCACACAAGGAGACTAGGCTGGCCTTATGTCATTACATCTCAGCCCATGTTGCTTTAACTACGAGTCACGCTCTGCCTTCTGGGAAGATAGTCAGCAGGCTAAGCTCACAACAAAACAAGTTGTTGCTTGAAGGAGCTGGACTGAATAAGAATGAAATGAATTTTTGAATCAGTTGTATCCTGTGGTGATCTGCTATAGGGATGTATGGTAGCCATACTGCAACTATTATTACCTCTATTGCTGCTTATACCACTACAGCACCGTGATAAGTTAACTCCTCACCTTGTTTTTGTTTTGGTTTCTGGGACGATTGTGTCCTCACTGCAAAACAACATCTCCAGGGGCCAATTGGTAGTGAGCTGAGACCACCTCATTCAGACGAGCTTGGATAGTTGTTTGAACTAAAACAGGAATTAATTGCAGTATCCATATATTTATAAGGAACTGTTCCAAACACAGAAAGTTAGGGATGGGAATCAAAAAAACAATTCCAGTGGAAAATTGGTAATCATTTCTTAAAGGAATTGATTTTATTAGTTCTTTTTCTTATCAGTTCCCTAACCAACTGCTTGCTTTGCAAATCAAAGATGTCATACTCTTATTAGAGGAAGTCAGAAGAAACGATAACGAGAAGTCAAAAATCATGGCAGAAGAGGTCAACAATGTGTCTTAAAGGTCCATGTCCTGCAGAAACTATCTTCTTTTCTTTTAATGTGAAATGAGCTCAGGGAGCAGAAGAACATGACACCTTAAACTAAACTCTCTCATTTCACAGAGAAATGCTTCATGCCTCTGTAAAGAAAAGGCCCCTTAAAACGCTCTTGGGGTTTATTATGTAATAGCTATACAACCTCCACCTATTTGTGTTTTCTGCTTGTCGCAGGCAGACACCATGACTGTTTTGAAAGTCCGCTCCATGGCCTGTTCTCTCCTCCCTCCTCTCATTAGACAATGTTTGGGCAGCCAATAAGAGAGCTCATTATTATAGCCTCTTGTTGCCTCCCTGCCCCCTCAGATCTGAGCGTTTCCAAAGGGGAGGGAAAAGAACTGCAGATGATCCTCTACGGAGACCAAATTTTTCATTTTTTTATTCAACTTTGATTAAATTCTTGCTCAATAGACATGCGAGACATGATGTAAACAGTCAGGCACACCAGGAAAAACTTGTTTACTGCACAACTATGAGTCAGTGAAAACACCAACTAGTGAAAACATTTATCGATGCGTCACTGGATTGAATATTGGGTGTCATGTCTGATGTTGTTGCCACTGAAAATCTATGTTGGCCAACAATCTTCACACACAAAAAATCAGCAGAAATATCCATTCGTTGAAGAATCTAATGGACAAGCAGCATTGTTAGTGGCATTGGCATCAATAAAATCGTACCAATTCCCATCCCTACAGAATGTCCACTAGTATCAGACCAAATCTCCCAAGGGAGTTAGGTTTGAAAACTACGTCAGGTAAATCTTAAAAAACTCCATCCATCTATTTGTAAAACCAGCTAAGAACCGTGGGGCTGGAGCCTGTCCCAGCAAGCATGCTTTGAAATTGTCCTTAACAGTTGTTCACATCAGTGTTTGTGATTTCACTAGCTCTTATCACTAAATACAGCCTTGATGAAAAGATAAACTTTGAGGCATTTGGCTTTTAGTGAGGAAGTCAGTGGGAAACACAGTAGTCAAGTGAAATGAATAAAAAAGACATTTTTCTTGTAACAAAAGAGAACAAACCCTCTATGCCCTGCTGCTCTTTTAATGAGCTAACCAAACTCAAGTGGGGCAGAAATTATAGGAATGAATGCTTTAGTGTGGAAAATCACTTTTGGCACTCCCCATGAAAAAAGGGAATTCCCACCTTGAAGAGGGCTTAGTTTTGTACTGCAGAAGTCAGCCCACTCTACACGATGAAGAAACAGTAGAAGAAGAACAAAAGCTGTTCTGTTTCTTTTTTGTCTAACTTTTTGAGGACTCATATCTGTGAAGACATCCATCCAAAAGTTTGACATCAGATGCCAGATTCTTTTGAACAGATTGTAAATCAGAGTGGAACTTATTTTAAGCCTACTGATTAGCCACAAAAGCAATCAGCACAATCAGCATAAAGATGTATTATTAAAGACACTAATGGTTAATGAGGGAAGCACTGCAGGCAGGGTGTCAAACAAAGTCATCAACAAAAACTGCAGCAAAATCCTTTAATTACCTCCCACAAGGACGTCTGTAACATAGCTCTAAAAATTATGAACAGTTTTTTATGATTTATTTTTTGTTGATCATGGCGGTCATTCAACTGGTGATCCACAGATCCAGGAATTTTTCAAGGATTTGTCAGTATTGTGGAAATAGGGCAGTTGTCCACATTTTTGCCATTTTTTTCAAAAAGTTCTCAATGAATTTTGATAACATTTTGAGGAAATGTTGATCATGGCACAAGGATAAACTAGTTTGTGTGAGTGTGATGTGGATCCAAGAGTTTCTTAAAAAGTATTTGTTAACATAATGCGATAGGGCAGTTTTCAACATTTTTCACTATGACATTTTTGATGAAAATTTCAGGGAATGTTGGTCATGGCACAATGAAGAACTGATTTAATTTTGGTTGTGATACAAATCAGGATGCGGTTCTAGGATTTTTTTAAAGGATTTCTTAACAGTGAAAAAAAAGGGCACCTTCCACATTTTTCACATCAGCTCACCTGAAGATGTTGGAAATGCCATAGCGGAGACTCATGCACATTTTTCCCAGATGCTACCAGAGAAGTCTGCAGCTCTCTAGAGGTGATGCGCAGGTTGGCCTTTACCTGATTTATTATTTTTCTGGTGCTTCTGGGTGAAAGTTTTGATGGGCGTCCACTTCTTGGCAGAGTTGCTGTCATGTTAAAGGCCCTCCATATGTAAATTATTTGTCTTACAGTGGATGTGTGGAGCTGGAATCTTTTGGAGATGGTCTTGTAGCCCTCCCCAGACTGATGGGCTGTCACTACCCTCTTCTTCATGTCCTTGGATATCTCCTTTCCTCTCGGCATTATTAATTTCTACGAGACCACAGTGGTTTGGTTGGTTTCCCCTTTCTTTTAATTAGTGCAGGCCAAACCTTTTCCAAATGATGTCTGTTTTCATTGGTCTGCTTAAATGATTAATTAAGCACCCAAATGTGTTTCACCAGAGTCTGTTACCTGCTTGACTTTAGCAATGTAGCTGGGGGTTCACTTACTTTTGCACATACACTAATTCCATATTTCATGTAGTTTTTGGGCTACTCAAACAAATCCCACTTAACAATTACATGCAATTGATAAACATATATCTGACATTTCATATATAAAAACTGGTGGTATTGATTCCTTGAGCAAGTTTCCTGAAGTTTGCTGATGACTCGGTCATTGTCTCTGACGAGTCTAACCATGACCCTGTTGTCAATGGTTTTACTGATTGGTACAAACTATCTTTTTTAGACATGAACATGTTTAAGAGAAAAGACATGACTGTTGATTTTAAGAGGACCCCCTCCCCTGTTTTTATTCTAAGCCAGCCTGTTGAGACGGTGAAACAATATAAATACCTGAGGACAATCGTGGATAAAAGACTGACCTCTGAAGCCAGCTCTGGTGCTGTGCAAGGGCACATCAGCGTATGTATAGTATTGTAAATTGAGGAGATTTAATGTCAAGACTTTTCTTATGAATATTTTTTATATTTTTTCATCATGTCAGTTTTAACATTCTCTTTTATCTGCTGGTTTTGGTCCCTTTCCCATAAAAATAGGAAAAGGCTGGAACAGATCATGAAAAGGTGCAGTAAAATTGTTGGCACCAGTTTGAGTGATCTTAACCTTTTATACAGAACAAGAGCCTCTACAAAAGCACAAGCTGTCCTGACAGACATCACTCACCTCTCCACGCAGAGCATAGGGTGCTGCCATCTGGTTGTAGATATACAGTCCCCATATGACGGACAAATAGATTTAACAACACATTTGTCCATGGTTTAGTTTTCCTCCTTAATAACATGTAACCTGATTCTTCTAATGTGTGTCTAGTGAGTGTGTTCAGTCACTTTGTTGAGATTCAGTGCTATATCTTGTTGTAAAACAAATTGTCCCTCGAGGATAATAAAATTGACATTGACCTTTAAGTTGTTAAAGATTCTCAACTGGAATTGGTTTTTGATCCCAATCCCTACTTATAAAGAGCTGGCGAGGATATATGGGACAGGATGAAAAACAGATTGAAAAAAGATTTTTTTCAGCAGGTAGTGCCAAAATCTGCACAACCCAGAAGTTCCTCACGAAAGGTTTCACTTTTAAATTTATTTTTTATCAGCTTGTTTTGCTTGCTTGATAAAGGCAAATGATTAAGGTTAGAAATCACAAAGATAAACTCTTGAAGATTAAAATTTTGGTGTGAGTTGTGTGTGAATGCAAATAGACTTCACCCAGATTAAAAAATTGAGACTCTTCCTGTTGGGTTTCTTTCGCTAATGTCTTGACGTCCAAGGACACTTAGATCTCATTTCTATATATAGACTAATGTGCTGCTTGATTTATGAGATCTCAAATAACCCTGCCATGATTAACTTGGCAAAGTGGAACCAAAAACATTTTTACTGACACTGGAAACAGATATGCTTGGATGGATAGAGAGGTGAACACTGTCAGTGTGAAGCAGCCTGCTTGGGTTTTAGCGATCTGTTATAAAGCATAGGATTGATGGTGGGTTAGGTTTGTATTTTATTAAACTGACTTTGTTACCAAATGTAAGAGGTTTAAGGGGTCATAAAACACCTACACTGGAGTTCATATTAGGGCTGAACAGTATATATTGTTTTACATCGCAATTTCTATGTGTGCATGTGCAAAATAACCTGTCACACCAGATGGATCATTCTGTATATTTCATTACTACATCATAGAAAGTGTTTGGGAAGGGAAAAACCTTTAAAAAGCGAATCCCGCAGGTGATTGGTCAGTCACATTTATTACAGGCCAATCAGATAATGTAGTAGGCGGCACTACTGCCGCTGGGTAAAGCACAGACTATAAGCAGCTTTGTAAAACAACCTCTCGCCAAAACATGCCGCAAGTGGAGAGAAAATATCCTTCCAAAGAGAAGTCTGTTGTGTTGTTATTTGTTTTTCATTTAATTAAGACATACGGCTCAGTTCAGATAAAAATGCTATGAAGCTGTTAGCATCTAACTGCTAACTCTCGTACTCTCTGTACAAGCAGTCGCTTCCTGCTGTCCTCACACTCTTGTCTCCCATCTCTTCCTGCTCTAAAGGAGGCTGATTGTTCTGCTTTGCTGCTTTGGGCAGCTCACAGTTTTGGAGCTTGGCAGGATGGATCTGCATGATTACAGAGATTGAATCAGGCTGATCCACCTGCACTGCAAGGTTATGTGCAATAGTGACATCGTAGGACTTGTGTGACCTTAAGCAATGTATAGGCTACTTCCATTTGTGTGTCCATTGATGGAGACCAAAGCTGTCATTTCCTCTGATTTCTTTGCCTATCTACAGCTGGTCTATCATTACCAGTAGTCTTACTTAGAGAACAGCCCACAGTGCATACATAGTGCATTACCTGGATGTAAAAACCAGGTATAGATTCTTTTAATAATTATTATGAAAATACTTATATGTATCTATAGTTAATATCTAAATAAGGACACTCCTTTTTTAAAAATGGTCTCAACTACAGCAGCTGCGGATGTCCAGCATCCCAACACGATAAGCTTTAAGAAATTAAAACACAGGTCTGCCAACGGAGAATTTAATTCTACACTTTCCTTAAAAAGAATTTCAACATCATTTTTTCTTACCAGTATTGTTCAGCCTTAGTTCATATGTACGGTGTCAGACCTGGCAAAACCTGGCAGTTTTCACAAACTGAATACCCTGATCCACCTTAATTCTCACCCTGTCAGAGCTCCTGTCACTTGAGGCCCACATCTCTGCTGGGCTCAGGTTCCTCTGATTGTTTGACTGGTCATTTCAGTGGGAATTGGTCAGTACTGTGCATTTTCTTTACAGCTAGTCTTTACAGCCATGCTTTGTATTGGGCTTACTGCCCTGAGCTAATTGGTTGAAATAACCCACCAAATAATAATAATATTAATAAGAATCTTTCTATGTCTATATATATATATATATGTATATATATATATATATATATATATATATATATATATATATATATATATATATACATATATATATATATATATATATATATATATATATTTATATATATACATATGTGTATATATATAGACATAAAAATAAAGATTTTTATTTATATAACCAACAAAAAACAGAGACAGAAATCTGCCACCATGTTCTGTTCCCAATGGCCAAC